>JAYEPQ010000003.1:40507935-41107935 GCA_036321105.1 Dracaena cambodiana
CCACAGTCACAGTGACTCCCTGTGCTGATTTAGATGGGTCCTCTACTTTTCATTTTGCGACATACTTTCCATAGGGCATATGTAGAAGGGAACAAGAGACAAGAACAAGCCCTCATACTGATAACAAATATGCTAGTAAGACCAGTGACCTGGTGACATGTACTATCTTGGTTTATACTACACTGACATTTATATTACTTATTCTGGAGCATCTTATAGTTCTGCACCATTTGCATTTATTTTCTGCCATTATATTCCTTAGGATAATTTATCTGCTGGTTGGAATATTAGTAATAGGAATGAGACTATTGTATCTAGCAAGGTGTAGATTGTGCCCCTAGTGATTTGTAGGGGGGGGGGGGGGGGGTTCCAAGTGATTGATTCTAGAGGGTTAATGTTATCTTAAGAATGGATTGGCTCAGTAATTTCCATGTAGTGATTGATTCAGGAAGAAAAGTATTCTGTTTCGTATTTCTAAGTATCTCGAGTTTGAGTTTATTGATAGAAACAAATCCTTACAGCTGACTATATATAGGGCATAGTCGATAGATGGTATCCTAGAGTTTTAGACACTGAGGAGAAGCCTATTCCAATGATCTGCAACTATTTAGATGTTTTTCCCAAGAAGTTGATAGGATTGCATCTAGAGTGGTGTGGAGTTTGCCATAGACCTTATACCTGTTATGGAGCATATTTCTAAAATATTGTACCAGATAGGACCTGCAGAGTTGGTGGAAGTGAAGAAGCAATTGGAGTAACGGAAGAGTTTGGATTTCATTTAGCCAAGTACATCATCATGGGGAGCTCTGGTGTTGCTAGTGAATAAGAGTGATGGTAGTAAGAGGTTGTGCATCGACTACGGGGAACTGAATCAACTCACAATTAATAATAAGTATATGATGTCTCAGATTGAAGATTTATTTGACCAGCTCAATGGAGCCAAGGTGTTTTCAAGTTGGACCTTAGACACGAATATCATCTAGTTAGATTATAGGAAACTAATATCCAGAATGTTTCTTTTAAAACCCATTATGACCACTTTGAGTATTTGGTGACGTCATTTGGTATGGTGTGACAACTGCTCCAATGATATTTATAGATCTGATAATAAGGTGTTTGCACCATATCAGTATCAGTGGTAGTTTTCATTAATGATATTTTTTGTATTCCAAGTTTTAGGAGGATCATGAGAAACATTTAAAAATAGTATTGTAGACACTGAAGAAGGAGAGACTTTTGGAAAGTAGAGTAAGTGTGAGTTCTGGTTGGACAAAATAGCCTTTCTAGGTTATCTCCGGAGAATGCATCTCAATGGATTCGAAGAAGGTGGAGGCAATGAAGGATTGATTTATTCTAAAGTCAATAATGGAGGTGAGAAGTTTATCCGACTAGCACACTACTATTGAAGATTTGTGCAGAATTTTTCAAGGATAGCAGGGTCTCTAACCAAATTGTGGAAGGATGAGACGCATGCAGAAAGTAAAACTTGCTCATCGCTAAGATAAGACTAGCCAAAGAAAAGTGACGCATTGTCACGCCAAATTGGCAAAGGTACAAGTCAAAACAATGACCATCATTGTCACACAAAAGATCTCAATTCCACTACAAAGAATTTTAACTCAACTTCACCAAATTGAGGAATCCCAACATCACCAAATGAAAAAATATTCATCACCAACCGGGACAAGTCTAAAAGAGTCAGAAACTTCAATAGACAAAGTCCACTTAGTCAGTGAAGACATCCCATCCTCGATAGACTAAAAGAAAACAAACATCAAAGATAGTCATGATAAATGGCTAAAATCAACTTCTTCGAAGAAATCAAGCCAAACTCGCTAGCCAAAGGAGTCAGCTCTGCCAATGAAGACATCCCATCCTCGTTGGCAGGACTATACAAACTAATCAAATCGTGGTGCAGCTCCACCATGATCCTCAGATCAGATTGTGGTGCAATTCCACCACGATCTTCTGCAAATCAAGGGACAGTTACAACCGTTCAAGCTACAAAACCACTTTGAGTACACGGATGAAAGAGATCAGAAAATTAATTCTAAGAGGATAATATAGACAGAGTTCCAGTTTAACAAAGATTTTTCATCGGATAGTTAACAGAAGTAAAAAAATAGTCGCTTTGATCATACTTCCATCGTAACACTCCTTAGAAAATCTCAATTATAATTCTTTAGATTAGTAAAAGAACATTTAGAGTGTTGCACTTCTCAAAATTCCAAATAAAAATTTTGTTTTTTTGGGCAAGGAATGCATTCTCTGCTGATGTTGCAAACAACAGAAATACGCTTGCGACTCTGCTAGGGAGTCATACGTCTATTCTACAGGAATTCGTACTACAATCCAGTGAAGTGGCAGTCAATGTCACTATTGATACCCTGGTGATCGAGTTCAACTAGGGAAGAAGTTCTCCGTACTAACTCTTTCTCTAACAAACAAAAGAGAACCTTCTGCACAACGAGGATGGTCAACTTGTCTTCCTCACGAAAGGCAGCACATCCTGGTGCTGGTGAAAGATTGGTCACATCAGGGTAAATTTTCGGTTCAGTGTGCTAGAAGAAATTGGTGCCATGATTATGGGCTCAGCAACCCATTAACGTACTTCCACTGGTATGGTCTCACCCATTACCAATGAGAGATTGTTTATCCATTATACCAATCAATCTGCTGTCTCTTTCAATAATAAATGGTGAAAGCAGGCATTTTACCAGGCCCTCATCGCCAAGAGGATGGCCAAGAAGCAAACCATGGTAGTAGCTGCCCTAAGTGACAATAAACCCCAAAACAACACAAAGAAATCCCTTAAGGCCAGAGTTCAAATATCGAACAAAATCTCAAATTCCGATTCGATGAAAAACAAAGTTCCTAAATTGAATTAAGTTCAGAAGCCCAGTGGATATGGATTAACGATATGCTGCTCCACTGGAGACGTCGCAGGAAATCACTCAGGCACCAAGAAGTGTAAGGTGAGGATGATCTGTATCAAAACAGCCTTCGCCCTAACTTCGGATTTGAGGGAACGTCACCACCAGATTTGTTAGGCTTGATGATGTGTTATATTTACTGCAAGCGTACAGTGTCGTTGTAGCGCTGTACAGGTCGTCTCACAGGGATCTAAGGTGTTTCTGCGTTCTTACTTTCTCTATAGTTCAACGGACTAACCAAAGGTTCTAGATTGAGATTGGATTAATCTAAGTAGCCTAGGATATAGAATCCACTAATTTCCAGTCATGTTCTTACTTCTACTATTTTCTTCTATCATAAAAACTCAATTTTTTTAGTTTAATTTTTACTTAAAGTGCCCTAAGCATGAGCTATCAAGTGTTGTGCAAGTATAGCTCATCAAAAGATACTACTTCTTATAAAAATAAACTAAATCTTTTAGATAATTCAAATAAAAAGACAAAACCAGCAGCCCCAATCCCTAACTAAGTATAGATTATCAAGAATCCTAATTCAAGTATAACCTATCAAAATTCTAAACTTCGGGTCCTTGTATTTTAATCTTTCATTTGAAAAATCATGGCTTTATCAATTTTATTAAGAAAAATATTAGAAAATAATTGCATGGTGGATCTTAGCTTCATCTACATCCTAGAGCTGATTTAATTAGCTGCTCATAGTTTTTGCTAAGGAAGATCAAATTTTAATTCATACAATGATAAACCCTAATCTAGAAAGCGGTAAACCCTAAAATAAAAAGCAATTAAATCTATGCAGAAAGAAAATAAAAAACTCAAGAACAATGGGTTACCTCTGGACACGGTGTTGTGCCGTCGACCTTCAGTAAAAACCCCAACTTTATTGAACAGCAAAATCCCAAAAAATGCGTACAAAAATTCCAGGATCCAGAATCCCGTCAAAATACAAGGGTTAGCCCATAAATAGGCATCGGAAACCGAACCCTATTTCTAGCAGAACCACAAGACCTATCAATTTACAATTAAGCCCACGACAAATATTACTCTGATTCGGCCACTTATGAGCCGCTATTTAGCGGCTAATACCGATATTTAGCGGTTCAATTTTGAGCAATTGCATTAAAATTTCTTCTGCAGAAGTATCTTCTCTTGTACTCTTCACTTTATTGACTGTATTTAACTTCTACTTTCTGCAGTACTTTGATGTTGTAGTCTCGCCCGCTTTAGAAACTTTTCGGCGTTTGATTTCCTAGTCCAACTCTGGTTTCATGCCTTTTCCTTGTATAATTTGGATTACCTGCAAAAGACACTAAAAATACCCAAGTAGCATTTATTTATATACAAAAACAGATAAAGTATGAGAGAAAAAATACAATATATGATATTCATCACACCCCCACACCTATCTTTTGCTAGTTCTCGAGCAAAACCTAAACCTAAAAAGAAAAACAAAAATTCTAACTCACTTTCGCAAGAATCGCGATTACACTTAGCACGTGCAACAAGCCTTTAAACCCCTAAGTTACCCTAGTGGACGAGTGTTGTCTCGTGAGGGTTTGCAGTGAATATACCTACAAAATTCAAGAAGAAAATAGATTAAGGAATAAAGAAAAGAAAAATAAGGATAACCGAAAATTAAGAAAAATAAAAAATTTATACAAAAGAAAGAAAAAAAAATCTTTTTTTTATATTTTCGTTAATTGGTCTCACTAATATACAAACTTAAGAACGCATTTAGATTATCAATTTTTAAATCGAGCATCATATCAGATACACTAATCATTTTAATCAAAAATTTAAATCTTATCTTTCAATACCTACTAACAGATAATTTATTGGCTCCTATACATCTACGTGCATGTGTGATAATCTACTTTGGTTTTTGGACTCCAACCCTAACTCATGATTCATCTCCTCTCTCATAATTTTTTTTTTCTTTAAGAATATTTCACCTTTCATGCGAGTATTCACGCTTGCTTAGGCGCAAAATACCCGATTACTTAGTTCATACTCTTTTTTTTCTCTTTTTTTTTTTAAGAATATTTCACCTTTCATGCGAATATTCACGCTTGTTTAGGCGCAAAATACCCGATTACTTGGATCATACTCTTTTTTTTTTCACTCTTGAGGCTATTGCCTTAATACCAGGCGCACCCCATTATTTTATTCTCACTTTTTTTAGAGAGAGAAGACTTACTCATTCGTTATTATCTTTATCCTTAACCTAATAAACTATTGTGAGGTGAAAATAGATGTATAATTGCCTCAAAACTACTGTTAGCGATATTTATTTTTCGGATTTTAATCTTTTTTTCATAAAATTCAAAGTGTATCGTCCAATCTACTCTCATATCCAATTTCAAATCTAAATTTTGTTCCTTTATCTGTAATTAGTTTGATCTATTGATGAAAACAATTTTTTTTTCTTTTTTTTCTTTTTTTTTTTTTATCTTTTTAATCTTTTTGTTGGTCACCCTAAAAACTACCCAAAGTGTAAAATAAAGAAACATAAAAACCTAAAAAAAAATAAAATGAAATAAAAATAAAATCCTAAAAATCATAAAAAAAAGAAAAAATAAAATAAAATAAAATAAACATCTCCTAATACACTCCCCCACACCTAAACTTGTGTATGCCCTCATACACAAATCATTGGTGTCGTCCTCTTTGCCTTCTACTCGATTCACCATGTGCAGGACGTGCTCGTGCTGTAGAAGACTCACCCCTATCAATCTGTTTCAAGCGGTGCCAAATTTTTCCAAGACCTTGCCAGACGACGTTGATTTGCTCAGTGGGATCAGCTGGCAAGTCTTGGTCAAAGAAGGTATCATCCTCCTCCTCTTGTGTCAAGTCAGTGGCATATATATCCTCGTTATCAGCATGTCTATTCCAATCTTCTGGAACAGCAGCATGATATGTCACTGAAATATGTTCGGTAGTGATCAACACGCGTGAGGGTGCGTATGCGTCAAATTCGGCATTAGATATAAACTTGCGAGACAACTGTGTAATTAAACACGGCATGGGCAAACTAGTCCTCGACCGCATCTTAGTATCAATAATAGTGTCGAGTAGTTGTGTGCACATACAGAAGTGAGTATCTTGACGCATAATACAATCAACAATATAAAGTGTGGGCGTATAAAAAGATGACATATGTGTAATGCCCATAACATTAGTGTTGACCCAGCGGCAAGTTGCGTGAATATTGCGGTAGAGTGTCTTGCTGCTGATCCCTTTATCACGTGTTATTTTGCAGTTTGGGCCCATCCGTGTAAGATAGTCCTCAATCCTACCAGGAGTGTGATTCCCGGTATGAAGGAGGATACCCGTAGAAGTCGAGATGACCTCTGCGTGCATTTCATATAATTGGCCGCGCCTATGGAGGTTTATGGTTTTGCGATTGTCCGAAATGTCGGATTTCGCAAAACTCGCAGAAAATTCCTCCACCAACTCTGGGATGTAGAATGCATTAGGTGAATAAATGAGGTAATTCCACCCCAGAGTTTCAATTGCAGCGACAAAATAAACACTAAATGCCGCAAAAATTTCTCCGAAAAACTTCTCACAAGCAATTCTACCCATGATATAGTACTGTAATTATCAATATGATCAACCCAATAAACAGAGAAGAGAAGATCAGTACCTTCCTTGAAGTTTCAGGGTGAAAATCCACAGATGGACCGCTGAATAGCTGTAAACGCCGCGGTTTGGCGGCTCTGTGTTCTCGGCTGGCCTAGAGCTTCGGGGCAATTGTCTGAACTGGTTATATAGACCTTTGTAGCACCACTGGTCGAAGAAAAGTTGAAGATCCTACACTATCCTGCAAAGAGAGAAGAAAAAAAAAACAAAGGAGAACGTGGGGAAGAGAGGGGGCAGCTAGGGTTTTGAAAGAAATGATTTGGGGAAGATGAGGGCTGCTTAGGTTTATATAGGGATGGAAAATTATAGTCAGCTCCTCATCTTTCCCTAATTTTACTTTAAAACCCTGCATCATGTTAGTAACATAATATACATAATATACATGTTATTATACAAATAACTACATGCCTTTATGCATAGATTGGATCGTGAAGTGTCACGACCTCTACATTATCGCTCACTCGAGGCTCTAAAAATGGTTTTAATCGGTGACTGTTTACTTTGAATAAATTACCATTTTTAGGATCCTCGAGATCAATTGCACCGTGATGGTGCACCGTCCGTACTATATACGGTCCACTCCATCTTGACCTCAATTTCCCTGCGAATAAATGTAGCCTCGAATTATATAAGAGAACTTTTTGTTCAGGTGCAAATGACTTGCGAATAATTGCTTTGTCATGAAACACTTTTGTTTTCTCTTTATAAATCTTGGCACTCTCATATGCGTCCTGTCTTATCTCATCAAGCTCATTAATTTGTAATCTCCGCTGCTCGCCAGATTTTTCGAGCTCAAAATTTAGAAATTTGATTGCTCATAAAGCTTTATGCTCAAGCTCCACCAGTAAATGACACGCTTTTCCAAATATCAAACGATATGGAGACATACCTAGATTAGTCTTGTAAGCGGTACGGTAAGCCCATAATGCATCAGCTAGCTTACAAGACCAATCTTTTCTATTATGATTTACTGTTTTCTCCAAAATCAGTTTGATTTGGCGATTGGAGACTTCCACTTGCCCACTAGTTTACGGATGATACGGTGTGGCTAACTTGTGGGTAATGGAATATTTCTGCATAAGCCCCTCAAATGACCGGTTGGTGAAATGGGTACCATTATCGCTAATGATAGCTCGAGGAACGCCAAATCGAGAAAAGATATTCTCTTTCAAGAATTTGACAACGACCTTGTTGTCATTCGATTTTGCGGCTATTGCCTCTACCCATTTGGAAACATAATCGACAGCGACTAATATGTATTGGTTTCCAAATGAGTTGGGTAACGGTCCCATAAAATCTATACCCCATACATCAACGATTTCGACCTCAAGGATGGGTTGCAGAGGCATCATATTGCGCCGTAAAATTTTGCCTACAAATTGGCATCGTGTGCATGCTTTGCAATATTCTACGGCATCTTTGAAAATAGTTGGCCAATAGAAACCACTCTGCAATACCTTTTCAGCCGTTTTCCTAGGACCAAAGTGTCCTCCACAAGCTAGATCATGACAAAAAGAGAGGACACTTTGTATCTCATCGTTAGGTATGCATCGACGTATGATCTGGTCTGGACAACATTTGAACAGATATGGTTCATCCCAGTAAAAGAATTTTACTTGGGACAAGAATCTATATCGATCTTGCTTGGACCAATGGGACGGAATCTCCTTAGTCACAAGATAGTTCACAATGTCAGCAAACCATGGTTCGTGCATCAATGCAAACAGTTGCTCGTCAGGAAATGATTCATTTATGGGGCACAAATTAGTTGGAGCGTTGGGCAGACGAGACAAGTGATCAGCTACTGAATTATCCACACCTTTCTTGTCTAATATCTCAAGATCAAACTCTTGTAGCAAGAGGATCCATCGAATAAGCCTTGCTTTTGCATCTTTCTTGGTTAACAAGTATTTCAAAGCAGCGTGATCAGTGTATACTGTAATTTGTGATCCAATCAAGTAGGAACGAAACTTCTCAAGTGAAAAGACAACTGCCAGAAGCTCTTTCTCTGTGGTAGAGTAATTCAACTGGGCGTCATTGAGTGTCCTACTTGCGTAGTAAATCACATGTGGCTGCTTATTAATGCGTTGACCAAGGACGGCACCGATAGCGTAATCAGATGCATCACACATGAGCTCAAAGGGTAAGCTCCAGTCTGGCGCATGAATAATAGGAGTGGTGGCCAGCGCCTTCTTGAGCTGCTCAAATGCTCTTAGACAATCAGGTGTAAAATTGAATGATATTTCCTTGGCTAGTAGATGTGTCAAAGGCCTAGCAATTGTGCTAAAGTCTTTGATAAATCTTCTATAAAAACCAGCATGACCAAGGAAGGATCGTATATCTTTCACTGATCGCGGAGGTGGCAGATTATTGATGAGGTCTACCTTAGCTTTGTCAACCTCGATACCATTCTTCGAGATGACATGCCCTAGCACTATGCCATTTTTGACCATAAAATGGCATTTTTCCCAATTGAGTGTCAAATGCTTCTCATTACAACGCGTGAGAACTAACTCTAAATGATGCAGACACTCTTGGAATGAATCTCCGAAGATAGAGAAATCATCCAGGAAGATTTCAAGAAATCGCTCAACCATGTCAGAGAAAATACTTACCATGCATCTTTGGAACGTGGCAGGTGCGTTGCATAACCCAAAAGGCATGCATCTCTATGCAAAGGTGCCAAATGGACATGTGAACGTGGTCTTTTCTTGATCCTCCAGAGCGATGGGAATTTGGTTGTAGCCAGAGTATCCATCTAGAAAACAATAGAACTCATGTCCAGCCAACCGTTCCAACATCTGATCAATGAATGGTAAGGGGAAGTGGTCCTTCCTAGTTGCAGCATTAAGCTTCCTATAATCAATGCAGACTTGCCATCCCGTCTGCAAACGCGTCGGGATAAGTTCATTTGCATCGTTCTTGACTACAGTGATTCCGGATTTCTTAGGTACTACTTGAACTGGGCTTACCCATGCGCTATCAGAGATAGGATAGACAATCCCATTGTCAAGACACTTAAGAATATCCTTCCTCACAGCTTCTTTCATTACCGGATTCAACCTACGCTGAGGATCTCTTGTAGGTTGTGCATTGTCTAGCAAATGAATTCTATGCTGCACTATAGAAGGACTTATCCCCTTGATATCAGCCATACTCCAGCCTATGGCTTCCCTATGTGCTTTCAACACTGATATGAGTTTTTCCTCCAGAGCGTCAGTCAATTCTGCAGAGATAATGACTGGTAGTGTGTCGTGTTCACCCAAAAAAGCGTACTTGAGATGACTCGGAAGGGTCTTCATCTCATGCTCAGGTGGACACTTAATAGATGGTCGTAACTGAACTCGTGGTTCAGTCATCAATGGCTCAGGTGGAAGTTTCCATTGAGTGGAAGACACATAATTAGATGATTCATCGAGCGTCTCCAAGAATACACTCTCATCAACTAAACCATTCAGCTCATCAAAGAATTTCTCCTCTTGGTGTTCACTGGACAATCCTTGGATCATATTCACTTCTAGGGGCTCGTCATGTGGATCACTTGGTTGGCGCCCTAGATTGAATATATTCAAGTCAAGTGTCATATTTCCAAAGGAAAGTCTCATCGATCCACTCTGGCAATTGATAACAGCATTAGAAGTGGCCAAGAATGGACGTCCCAAAATAACTGGGATACAATGGTGTGGATTCACCACAGGTTGAGTCTCGAGGACTATGAAATCAACTGGGAAGATAAACTCCCCAATCTTAATCAAGACATCCTCGATCTCTCCCATAGGTGTCTTCACAGATCTGTCAGCTAACTGCAACATAATCCTTGTAGGTCTCAACTCTCCCAGTCCTAACTGCTGGTACACCGAATAAGGAAGCAAGTTGACACTTGCTCCTAGATCTAGTAGAGCCCTTTCAATCACTGTAGTCCCTATAGTGCAGGAGACAGTAGGACTTCCAGGGTCTTTATACTTTACAGGTGCTGACTGAGAGATGATGCTAGATATGTTAGCAGCTAGGAAGACTTTCTTTGGAACATTGGTTGTTCTCTTCTTTGTGTATAAATCCTTTAAGAATTTTGCATAAGCAGGTACTTGTTGGATTGCATCAAGAAGAGGAACATTGACCTTAACTTGCTTGAATAACTCAAGCATGTGCTCCACCTGAGGAGAATTTTTCTTCAATCGATTTGGATAGGGAGCCTTTGGCTTATAAGTATGGTCAATAGGAGGATCAAAATTAGAAGGATCAGATTCTTCTGTCGTGCTAGTGGGTAGATCGTGGGATGATGATGATGAATCATGAGGTGGTGATGGAATCGTGGTATCAGGGAGTGTAGCTTGCCGTACAATAGGAGTGGAATCAGGTGGCATGGCTACGTGATTGTCAACCAGTTTGCCAGATCGAAGTGTGTGAATGGCATTAATTTGGTTGACATGCGACTGATTCAAATTTGAGGAACTGGCATTAGGATTTGTTATGGGTTGACTTGGAAAAGTGCCCTTGCCACGTTCACTCATTTGATTTGCTAGTTGTCCAACCTGCTGCTCTACACTCTTAATGGATTGAGAGTTTACGAGCAGGTGCTGATTTGTTCTTTGAATGAAATCAATTGACACTTTCATAAGATTCTGCATGTATGTGTCAAGGTTGGACTAAGACTTGAGAAGAGTTTCAACATTCTTCTCAAGTGATTGAAGTAGCTTTTCTTGATCATTATTAGACCCCTGTTGTGGATATGAGTGATTTTGTGCAGGTGGTCTATTCTGGTTGTTCCCATGATTTGAAGTATTTGGGTGTTGATAAGCACCCATATTTGGTCTTGGGAACTGACCAGTAGCTGAAGGCTGCATGTTGGAGTTCGGGGCTCCCTGATATTGCCCTTGACCCCATGAGAGATTTGGATGGCTCCTCCAGCCAGGATTGTATGTTGGAGCGTATGGATTATTGACGGGTCTTTGATACATAGCGTTAGCTTGCTCAAGTGTAGGACCCGTAGGATTTACTAACAATGGACACTCCTCCATAACGTGGTTGGGAATTCCGCAATTAAAGCAGGTGGGACTTTGGAGTTGATTCACTTGACCCACTGGTGGAGACTGAGCACTAGGAGTCTCCAGTGCCTCAATTCTTCTCATAAGAGCTGCGATCTTTGCTTCAGCAGCTATAGAGCTGTCGACGCTATGGATCCCACTCTTTTGAGCAGAAGTTGATATACTGGGCTTCTCAGTGGAACTCTCCCACTGCATAGTCTTCCATGATAAGTCCTCAAGAAAGTCCCATGCTTCATCCTCGTTTTTCCTCATAAACTCCCCTTGACACATGGATTCTAGAAGAGTTTTGGATGTGTAATCAAGTCCTTCGTATATGATCTGACACAACCGCCACTTTTCTATTGCATGATGGGGGCATTGAGCTAATAAATCCTTAAATCGTTCTAAGTATTTCCAGAAGGGTTCTCCTGACACTTGACGGAATTGATTAATTTGATTTCTGATTCGTTCCGTCTTGTGCGTAGGGTAATACTTCTTGAGAAATACTGTAACGAATTCATCCCAAGTAGTGATTGAATCAGTAGGCATAATGTACAATCACTTCTTGGCATTATCCTTAAGTGCAAACGGGATGAAACGGAGCTTAATTGCGTCCTCCGATAAGTTTTGCAGTTTAATCATTACGCATACTTCTTGAAATTCACTGATAAAGAGATATGCATCTTCTGAATCAGAACCAGTGAATTTGGAAAGCATACTAATGTACTGCGGCTTTAATTCGTAGTGATTACCTGCTACCAGTGGAAGTTTGATGCATGATGGTAATGATGTACGCAACGGGTAATATCGATCCTGAAGGATCGGGATCGGCTGGTCCATCTTGTCTCCCATGAACAAATCTGATCTCACAAGTCGACCAAATTGATCACAGGTCCAATGTGGCATGAACCAGCGACCGTGAGTGTATGCGTAAACTTCCTAAACTAATGCAAGAAGTGGGGTGTGATGGATAGATAAAACGGTGGAATGATATGAGCAAATAAAAATGTGGTTTCTACTGTTCCTACTTTTTTTATTTTTTTTATTTTTATACACAACCAGGAAACAAAAATACAGTAACGGAGAAAATTGGGATTCAAAACATACCTCCTTGGCCGCCAAATGGCGGTTATACCCGCTAAATAGCGGCTAAAATAAAGATGTGGATTCTGATATTTTTTTCACTTGGTCCAGAGGCTCTTCCAATTCTTTCAATGTTCCTGTATCTGCACTTTCTATTTCCTGCACACTCACATACACTGTTAACCCATAAAATGCTATAAAAAGTAAGAAAAAACACCGTTGATCCCCGGCAACGGCGCCAAAAACTTGATGTGTTATATTTACTGTAAGCGTACAGTGTCGTTGTAGTGCTGTACAGGTCGTCTCACAGGGATCTAAAGTGTTTCTGTGTTCTTACTTTCTCTATAGTTCAACGGACTAACCAAAGGTTCTAGATTGAGGTTGGATTAATCTAAGTAGCCTACGATATAGAATCCACTAATTTCCAGCCATGTTCTTACTTATACTATTTTCTTCTATCATAAAAACTCAATCTTTTTAGTTTAATTTTTACTTAAAGTGCCCTAAGCATGAGCTATCAAGTGTTGTGCAAGTATAGCTCATCAAAAGATGCTACTTCTTATAAAAATAAACTAAATCTTTTAGATAATTCAAATAAAAAGACAAAACCAGCAACCCCAATCCCTAACTAAGCATAGATTATCAAGAATCCTAATTCAAGTATAACCTATCAAAGTTCTAAACTTCGGGTCCTTGTATTTTAATCTTTCATTTGAAAAATCATGGCTTTATCAATTTTATTAAGAAAAATATTAGAAAATAATTGCATGGTGGATCTTAGCTTCATCTACATGCTAGAGCTGATCTAATTAGCTGCTCATAATTTTTGCTAAGGAAGATCAAATTTTAATTCATACAATGATAAACCCTAATCTAGAAAGCGGTAAATCCTAAAATAAAAAGCAATTAAATCTATGCAGAAAGAAAATAAAAATCTCAAGAACAATGGGTTACCTCTGGACACGGTGTTGTGCCGTCGACCTTGAGCAATTGCATTAAAATTTCTTCGCCAGAAGTATCTTATCTTGTACTCTTCACTTTCTTGACTGTATTTAACTTCTACTTCCTGCAGTACTTTGATGTTGTAGTCTCGCCCGCTTTAGAAACTTTTCGGCGTTTGATTTCCTAGTCCAACTCTGGTTTCATGCCTTTTCCTTGTATAATTTGGATTACCTGCAAAAGACACTAAAAATACCCAAGTATTATTTATTTATATACAAAAACAGATAAAGTATGAGAGGAAAAATACAATATATGATATTCATCACATGACAAAGCTCATATATGACAACAAACTCACGACCAAATGTTTAGTATTTAGCTTTATCATTTACTCCATTAGTTCTCCACTCGGTGGTGTCAATCCCTGAGAGATCTTGATACCATTTGAAGAAACCTCGAAAGAAAAATGAGCTAACCCATGCCACGGTCAACATTGTTAGGCGTGGCGATCCTACATCGGAGGTGGCATGTCCGGATGCATCTTCTGACAATCAGTCTGCCACTGATAATGAAGGGGTCTATCACAATATGTGGTATAGAGGCAGATCGGCAGCAGCAAGTCGATTGATTCTCCTCTTCACAATAATTTGCAAGAAGAGGAAAGCAACCACGAGGAGCACTTGACATACACTTCTTCAGAAATGACAAGTTCTTTCCAATCCCGAGGCGTTTATGTCAATGCGACCGGAGACGAAGTGGACAGTTTGCTTCAAAGGGTTAAACATGAAGAAGATCTAGCTCAACAACAATAAGTGATACTCAAGCAACAAAAAGTGATGATGGATGCCATCTTGATGCTGTTGTAATTGCTCAGCAAAACCCCTTCACATGGAGATCATAATAATTCGGGCGAAGGTCCATCTAGATCCGAAAATAAAAATATGGAAGATAACGGATCCATAGAAGAGAACATTGGTTCTCATCAAAGCAGAGATACTGCAAAGGATAAGTTGTTGGAGGATCCCAAACCAAATTGGATACCCTCACACACAAGGATACATTACAAAAGGCCAGGATAATGCATCCTTACCCACCAGAATGAGATTTAATTTCTTTTTTCGTAACTTATCGAGCACCCAATATCAATAAGTAATATGGGAAAGGCTCTACCAATCAATATATCAACTACTATCATTCACTCATTGGAAATGTTATGGGTAATGATGCATTGATGACTCAGCTATTTGTTGGGTTGTTAAAGGAAATCACTTTTGATTAGTTCCGTACTTTGCCAGTCGGATCCATCGAGTCGTGGGTAGACTTAGAAGCTCGGTTCCTCGTTCTCTTTTATGAGAATGATACCGAAGTATCCTTGCCTAATCTCATTGAAGAAAAGCAGAAGAAAGATGAGTTTGCAAAGGATTTCATCGAAAGATTTAGAAATCATCTCTCAGGTGTTCTGAAGACATGCCTCTTTCCATACTGCTACAGACTTGCAGACACGGTCTTCGTGTAGATATTGAAACCAACATGGGTGCAGTTCATGCCCATATATGGAAAAAGTTACAAGAGCAGACTCAGATAATTGAAAAATCAATCTCAAAGTTCTCAGTCGATGACAAAGGCAAACAATGGGCCAAGACTACTGCAATGCGCATACTCTCTTCCAAATTTAAAGGGAAGAATGTGCTGGTGATAGACATGCCTGCAGAACCTAAGAAGAGTTTGTTACGCTGATAGAATACAACCCAACCACAACAAGCACAGAAACAATACTCATTCAAAAATGAACAAGTGCTCAAAATCTTTAATATATTAGTTAATAACAATAAGATTGAGCTACCTAAATCTAGAAGGCCAAAAGAATTGTGGCATATAAAAGACTCCAAACATTACCATTATCATATGATCATAAGCCATCATACTAATGATTTCTTTATGAAAGATACGATTCAAACTCTGGTCGAGGCGGGAGTACTCTATCTAAATGAAAAAGAGAAGTAAGTGACAACAGATATGGTCTCCCTCCAATTCGGTCATGAATTACCGAAAGTAGAGATATCAAATTGACTCATGGTCCTAGAGGTGATTACGTGGATAATCAACACGGGTCCGCATCCTCCACAAACGCAAGGCTTAGTACATGTTCCTACACTAATGGAGAAACAAAGTAGATACACCCTGATCTCATTGAAGGGGAGCAATGGACCATAATAGTCTCTAAGAAGAAGAAAATAATGGGGAAGGACTTGGGCTGCTATATTATTTCTTTATTTACAGGAGAGTACAACACATTAACCAGTTTGGCCATTGATTCAGAAAATGAACAGATTGTCATAGTGGTAGATCCAATCAGAGGAACTCAGTCAGAAAAAGCATATTTAGAATAATACGATGTGACTCTACTGAGCAACCAATCCCTTCGGCTGCAGATCCGGTACCTCCTCCTTCAGCACCTGAGCCACTTCTCGACAAGAGTAAGCCTAAAGAAATCAGATTTGATAAATTCTTATGGAAGAAGGAAGCTGAGGATTTGGCTGCTCCTTTTAAGTTCGACATCTTGGTACAGCTGGCGAACATCCCTGCACGCATTACAATGCATGAATTACTGCATCTCTCCAAAGAGACAAGAGATGCTCCCAGGGAAGCCCTAGCTGACTCCGAGTTATTCTTAACTTAAATTCCACTCCCGATAGAAGTAGAATGCTAGCAATGTCAATGCCATCAGATCTCGACCCTACGAAGCATAACCTTCATTTTTGAAGATATGCTGGTTAAAAGTTTAGACCATGATCAATCACTCTACTATACGGGGTATATCGGATCAACCAAAATTGAAAAAATATTGATTGATCGAGGCTCTGCCCTCAGCATCATACTGGTCCGTCTACTGCAATTCATTTAGATCTCGGTTCAAAAGTTGGCAACAACCACAACCACCACCCATAAGTTTAATGCTTAGAGCAGCCAACCTGTGGGGAAGATTTGCCTAAAATATCAAATTGGCGATATTAAGACAGAGGTGACTTGCACATCATCGATGTTGAGACTTCTTAAAACCTTCTGTTGGGATGGCCATGGATTCATTCCAACCTGATCGTCCCATCCACCCTTCATAATACTTGAAATACATGGACAAACAGGGGGTGGTTAAAGCAGTGTTTGCAGAAAAGCAACTGTGCAAGGGAGTAGAAAATTACTTCACCCGATATAATTTTCTGCTAAAAGGAACCAGAGGATGGTAATGAAGCAAACTCAGAGCCAAACAATGGCTTGGATAAAACTTCAATTGAAATGAATCCTCTTATAATTGGCTTAAGTAATTAAATACTAACCCAAACACCAATGATGAAGGTGAATGGGTTCTTATTGAAAATATTGATTTTGAGCATGTCTTGTCTAGTTCTGATGATATATCTAAAACTGAGGATGTAATAATTAAGAAACTTAATAAGATACTGGCATTACATATACCGGTCTGCTCAGACTCAATAAAGCAACACATCGAAGATGAAACCGGTGCTATGTTCATTGTACGATCAAGGTGTAATCCAATCATCTTTGGGAAAGCTACCCTTAAATCCAAAATAGTTCCCAGTAATTCAAGTGAAGACTCGGACACTCTACAATTTGATTGTTACGATTTGAACTCTCATAAGATGATGAGAGCAATGGGATACGATCTCACAAAAGGTGAAGGATTGTGTTTCAACTGAGGAAGAAGACTTTCCCAGCAACATGCATGCCAAAAGGTAAAAGTATCGACTATTATAATAAAATCAAGTATGGTTTAGGCTATACTTCTGCTTCTGAATCAAAGATAAATGTTCTCCAAGAAGATTCCTCTGAAAGCATTCTGGTGCAATCATCTTCTGCATCAGTTCGCAGTAGTGTGTGGCAGATGTTCATCGATGGAGTCGCAAGAATAGGCCAAAGAGGAAAAATTATTGTGGGAGTGAGGGTAGTCTTTATTTCACCTGAGGATAATGTACTACCTTATGCGTACTTGCTGACAAAACCATGCTCAAACAACGTAGCTGAGCACAATGCTCTCATTATCAGACTACCAACCGAGAAAATGGGGGTGAAATATTTAGAAGTATATGGTAATTCAAAATTAATCGTCAATCAAGTCAAATGTCAATACGAGATAAGGAATGAAGATTTAATTCCATATTATCAAACTATTATTGCCTGGATAGAGAATTTTAAGAGGTTCTACATTGACCAAGGTAAGGATAATATGCATGCCGACGCCTTGGCCTCCCTAGCAGCTATTCTAGCACTACCACCGAAGGTAGAATAGAAAGTAGTGGTTACTAGTCAAAACTTACATTACCCAGAATATGCTCTAGAAATCATCAAGGCTATCAAGCTAGCACAAAAACTAAAATAGTCTGCGAGGCATCATCCAGCATGGAGTCTAGAGATTGGTGATTTCCATTAGTGGACTTCGTGTTATACGTAATCCTTTTGAGAATCCGGAAGAAGCCATTTCCATTAAACGAAGAGTAAGCTAATTCTTTTATGATACGACCACTAAATAATTATACCGAAGATCCTATAACGAAATCCTACTTCGGTGTTTATCTTGCAAAGAAGTGCAAGCCGCGTTGCAAGAAGCTGATGATGGCATGTGGCGCTCACCAACCTGGGCCTAAGCTTTGAGATAGGTTGCAGAGAATGGGCTACTATTGGCTAAAGATAATAACAGACGCCATGACCTATGCAAAATAATGTCATGTATGCCATATCCATGCTGACTACCACCACCTGCCTTCAGAATACTTTAGCCAACAACTGCGTCATGGCCATTTGAAGCATGGGGTATTGATGTGACCTATTGCCTCTTCTATTGCCAAAGATCATTGGTACATCTTGCAATTACCGATTAATTTTCAAAGTGGTTAGAAGCCAACGTTAAAGGAAGCTCAAACTTCTGATGTGATGAAATTCATAAAAAAACCACGTTATCTACTGGTTTGATGTTCCTCAATGGATAATCCATGACAATAAAAAGCCAAAGTAATCAACAGTGGAGGGTCTCTGGTTGGTATTCGAAAAGTAACACCAGTTGAAGACATAATAAAATGCCTCCAAGCTCGGGCACTATCGATTAAACTACCGCGGTGTGCTAAACCCTTATAAGGGTTATCCACATTTAGTTGGTCATAGCCTAATTACCTAGCAAACTGACTTCGGAAGTACGGGGCCAGCTCTTAGATATCGGCCCCCACAATACACCAAATGTGAAGGGGGGATACCTTATAGCCACCCGAAAATCCCAACAGGCAAAGAATCTGTGTCACAAAAAAGACATTCCCAAGATCAACTACATCCATAACGGGAAAGAATCGGAAGAATCTATAGACGTTATACTGGTATACAACCTTCCTCGCTGTCACTATGTACTGGTATTTTTACTGCCTTTATTCGAATTGACAAAGAGTGAGAAGATCCTTCTACTTAGTATCACCCCACCGATCATCAATCCTTCACAGTGGGTTACAAACCATGCCATCAAATAAGCATACCACATCTCAGCTCGAGGGCTATGCTTCTACCCTCCAGTAAAATATTGGCAGAAAGCTATCAATCGCCCATGGATTCTACATATCATGTCCTGGAGTAAGCCCAAAAGTCACCCACTAGCTAATAATATAGCGGGGGTAATGATCCTTCAAAGTCAGACACTCCCTAGAAGCGGAAGGAACTACGCACCTTTTTAGCCATAAAGCCAAGTAGCTGGCTAAAACCGCACCAGGCATTAAGCCAATGCTGACCCAAAGATGATAGCTAAGAAGGACAGTACCTGCAGTGAGACCTTCCTCATCTTCATTACGGACTCTCTTAAGAACGGTGAATTGTTCCAAATATTTCTTCAGTTCCTCGATCAGGGGTGGACAGTTGACAGCAATTGGCCTCTACCCATCGAGATTGGCAAAGAAATATTCGGCCATTTCTTGTACCAGACAAAAGCTCTTTTCGACGTTGTCACGTCAATACCAATGTTGAAATGGCAAACTAATTCCCACAATATTATATAAATCAAAAAATTCTAGCCCTTAAGCACCTTCAGTTCTTGCAGCATTTAGAAGAATTCTTCATAAGGATGATCTCCATCGGCAACCCTGATACAATCCACATCTCATGAAGCCCAATGCCAAGCTTGCCATTAGGTATGAAGAAAGCACTAGTAGATGGAGCATATATCTCTAGCAAAGCAAAGAATTGCACAGGATTATTGCTAATTCCATAGTGGATAGCCCATATGGTTCGGTACAATCCTAGTTCACGCAAACGGGTTGCGTACTTATCCAAAATAAAGCCAGTAAGGCATGATGACTAATTGGTTTTACTGGAGTTAATCCATCCAGGAGTACGGAAATTGGCTGTCAGATAGTTACCCTTGATCTGTTTAATTCGTTCTTGAAATTTCTAATTATCACCGGTTCCTTAATCACTAGTATATTTTGGATTGTTACTCCTAAAGTAAACCCATCTCCTTGGTCAAGGGACCATTCTGAACGAAGTCACATTCTCTTTGGTGAATCGCCCAACCGGAAGGGAATTTTACCTATGTGTGACATCCTATTTCATCAACCACTCTTCTGTACAAGTCTTGGAGTATAAAAGAAAGTAATGAAATTCTAAGAGAGAAAGAACATATACAACCCCTTCCCCGATCATAATACTAAGGAGTTGGCTCAATACCCTGGGTACCCTCAAATTTAACTGTTGCTGAATCTAATGGTGGTGATGATCTGGCGCAGAGTATTAGAATCACCTTGTCGTATCAAGTTGATCTTATTCACATTATCAGAGTATTTATATAAAGATATATACCCTTCAAACTGTAATCTAGCACTACCACTCGAGCCAACAAAAGTCCCAACAGGCTGCTATGCCGAAAGAGTTTCTCCAACATGGTGAACTGTGAAAAGAAAAGAATAGTAGTGATGGCATAAAGAAGAAATTGATATCAACAAAAGAAAATAAAAGTTTTTCCAGCAGAAGGTGGAGGAGTTATGACTATCTTTGTATCAACCACTTTTTTACCCTTGGAGGTTCCTTTCAGTACCATGAAAGCAAAAGACCAAAGCTTTTCAAAAAAATATATCCAGAAGGTTAAAGAAGAACAATGGCAAAGAAAATCCAACCCAAAGTAAAGAGAAAACAGAATCACTGCTAAGGGTTCTTATATTTTTTGAGTAAAATTTAAAAGGGTAATCATCTCTCACGACAGCCGGGATGACTGCATTAAATGCGGAACAACTTTTAAAGATATAACAGCTGTCATTTTCCATCAAAAGAGGAATGATAGATTAGAGCAGTTCTTTTCAAACCAATCACAATGATTTGAAGCTCGGAGAGGAGATGGGCCCCACCAAAGCAAAAATTTAAATATTCAAAATCTCAATCAGAAATCCTGTAAGAGTCGGAAGATATAAGATTCAAACTATTCCGAAAGGTAATAAATTTTTAACCTTTCGAAAACTTTGAGGGGCTCTTGTAGGAGGTAAAATTTGCTCATCGCTAAGATAAGATCAACCAAAAAAATTGACAAATTGTCATGCCAAGTTGGCAAAGGTATAAATCAAAACAACGACCATCCTTGCCATAAGAAAGATCTCAACCTCACTACAAACAATTTCAACTCAACTTCATCAAACTAAGGAATCCCAACTTTACCAAATAAAGTAATATTCCTCGCTAGCCGAGACAAATCTGAAGGAGTAAGAAGTTTTAAGAGACAAAATCCATCTAGTTAGCGAAGACATCCCATCCTTGCCAGACTAAAAACAAATACCCCAGGTGTCATGACAAATGACTAAGATCAACTTCACCAAAGAAAGCAAGTTGATCTCGCCAGCCAAAGGAGTCAACTTCGCCAACGAAGACATTCCATCCTCGTTGGTGGGTGATTATACAAACTGATCAAATCGTTGTATTGTTCCACCACGATTCCTCGAATGAGATCATGGTATAGTTCCACCATGATCTTTTGCAAATCAAGAGACAATTACAATCGTTCAAGCTACAAAACTACTCCGAGTACGTAGATAAAAGAGATCGGAAAATTAATTTCAAGAGGATCATACAAACAAAGTTCCATTTCAACAAAGATCTTTCTCCGGATAGTCAACAGAAGTAAAAAGGGTCGCTCTGATCATACTTCAATCGTCACACTCCCCTAAAATTCTCAATTGTAATTCTCTAGATTAGTAAAAGAATATCTTGAGTGTTGCAATTTCTAAAATTCCAAATATTTTTTTTTTGTTTTCGCAATGGCTGCATTCTTTGCTAATGTTGGAAATGATGGAAACAACGTACGTCTGGACTGAAGAGTGCAACAGAGCATTTGAAGAGTTGAAGCATAGATCGACTCAAGACCAGTGTTAATGATACCATATGGGTCTGAAGGGATATAGTGTATAGAGATGCATCAGGAAAATGTCTATAATTGTTCTCATGTAGCATGGAAAGGTGGTTGTTTATACTTCCTGACAACTCAGGGCTCATAAGAAGAATTATCCTACTCACGATTTAGAATTGGTTACGGTTATCCTTGCTTTAAAGGTTGGAGGCCCTATCTACTAGGTTATAGGGTAGAGATATATACATATTACAAGAGATGGAAATATCTTTTCTTATAAGGAGATCAATACGAGATAGAGAAAGTAGTTATAATTGGTAGCTGACTATAATATTGATTTGCAATACCATCTCGGTAAAATCAATGTTATACCAAATGTATTGTTAGAACACCAATAGCCATGTATCATACCCAGCATTGAAAGTTGCTAGAGAATATGAGGAGTTTGGGTTTGGAAGTGATTCTAATAGGGACTTTACGGTAGTTGATGTGATGCAACTTGGGTTGACCTTGAATGAGGAGATCAAGACAGTGCAAGTAGGGGACAGTCAGTTTCATTAGATTCGAGAGAAAATGAAGGCAGGTTTAATATTAGATTTTTTAGTTTATGTTGATGGGTCACTTCGATATAATAGTAGGTTGTGTGTGCCCAAGGGAGATATCAGTTAATAAGTTCTGGCTGAGGCTCAAAGTTTAGCATACTCGATACATCCATGACCAAAATGTATAAGGACTTGAAGCAATATTTTCTAGTGGAATGGAATGAAGAGAGAGAACCAACTATTTATTTAGATGCCTGGTGTGTTAACAAGTGAACGCAAAACAATAGAAGTCAGGAAGACTTTTCCAGTTGCTCATGTACAAGAGTAGAATTGGGAGAAGGTAACTATAGATTTTGTAACAATTCTTCCTTGTAACTCGAAGGGGAACAATGATATATGAGCGATAGTGGATCACCTCATAAAGTTAGCACATTTTATACTATTTCATAGAGGCCAAAGCATGGAGGTTTTGGTGGATTTGTACATCCAAGAAGTTATATTGCATGGAGTTCCGATTTAGGCTGTATCGGATAGAGACACAAGGTTTAGGTTACACTACTAGATAAGCTTGCAGAGATTGGGTAGTCATTTGAGTTTAAGTACTTCTTATCATTCAAAAACAGATAGTCAGTCAGAAAGAATGATACAAAGAATGAAAGATATGTTATGATGGAATTTGGAGGATCTTGGGAGGATCTTATATATTTGGTGGAGTTCTCATATAACAACAGCTATCAAGCGAGGATTAACATGGCATCGTTTGAAGCTTTGTATGGGAGAAAATTCAGATCACGGTTATGTTTGGTATGATATGGGGGATAGAAGACTTCATTGGACCTTGGTTAGTAACTCAAATAGTGGATAAGATCAAGGGGATGAAAGAGCATTTGAAAGCAACACAAGATTGACAAAAGAGTTAAACATATTTGCATTGAAAACCTTTGGAGTCTGGAATTAGAGACCAAGTATTTCTTAAGATATTACCAATTCGAGTAGTTATTCATTTCAGTAATAAGCATGGGAAGTTGAGCTCTCGTTTCATCAATCTGCTTGAGATTGTAGAGAGAGTAGGAGATGTGGCTTACAAGTTAATATTACTCTCATCTTTGGTAGGGGTGTGCACTATGTTTTATATGTCACAGTTGAGGCAATCTATTCCAAATATGAGTCATGTATAGGATCATTCAGAGCTAAAGTTGGACGTATACCTATCATTCAAGGAGAAGTCTATGACCATTCTAGATCAATAATAGAAAATGTTGAAGACCAGTCGATCTCTCTTGTTCTAGTTGTGTGAGACTGGTATACAAGAGGTGATGCTACTTGAAAGCACAAAGAGCCTATTCAAAATTGATACCCTCAACTCTTCACTAATTCATGAATATTACTCTTTTGTTCTCGTGTCTATTATTGAATTTTGAGGATAAAATTCCTTTTAAGATAGGGAGATTGTAAGAACTTGTCACAAAATACTCCCTTATCATTATCACAACAATATTGTCAGCTAGAAAATGTGGCTTTTGATTCCACTACCGTAATTGGTTACAATTAAAATGACTTGTAACAAAAAGAAAGAAAATTACAATAGTTCCCTAACTAATAGAGAGAAAAGAGAATAGATCATCCTTTCCTTTGTTTTCGTGGGTTTTTTTTTTGTGTAATAGATCTTGTCTTCCAATTGATGATCAAATCACCTTTGCCTCATCTCACATAGTGGAATTACTATTGAACAAGAGAATAACTCCCTAGATTCTACTTTCCTTCCAACTGGAAGCCAAGTTCTCTTTGAATTTCTGATATTTTGAGTAGTATATAAAGATCTTTCTTTAGTTCTTAGAGTATATCTTCTCACTCTCTTAATGACTATTTATGCCTTGAGGGTGTAACTATCCTCCAACTTAATCTTCTCTACAATGGGGAGTAAAATACCTTATTAAATGGAGATAAGGAGATATAATGGTTCTCATATAAGTGGGCTAAAATGATCAAATGCAGAGTTAACTGCATGATTTTCAAAATAGTTGTATGGGGCTACAATATAGCCCCGTGCCAAAGCGGCAGGTGAAGTTATTCGTAGCCTTGCGCCTATGTGCTATGCGAGGTTTCTCATACCGCTTTCTTACACATAGATAAAGTAAGTCATTTTGGGAGATTTCACTTGCTCTCTTTTTTCTATCTATAAACCTTCCAACTTTTTGAAACTCCACTATCAAGTTATTTTGAATTTTAAAATATTTTAGATCTTTCGATCTTGGCTCTATAATATTCCTTCTAGTCTTCGTGGTACTGTAAAACTATTTTAAAAATATTTTATTCTTGATCACTTAGCTCTCCTAGGATACTTCCAAATTAATTCCAAAGTTTACTTCAGGCACAAGGCTAAAACAATGAGCATCTATTTGCCTTTGACTTGGGCTATAGCTTAGCCTGACGCTGAGTGTTGGTGTGGGGCTATATCTTAGTCTTGTGATGAGTTTTTAGCACGAGGTTATGACTTAGCCTCGCGCTAAGTTTTGGTGTGGGGCTATGTTGTAGCCTTGCATGCAAGAAACTGGGCATTAAGATATTTGCGTTCCAAATCTCTATTCAAAGATTTGATAGCTATCCTTCAATTCTTGCATAGATCATGTCATATATAAGTCAAATCAAGGTCAAACTAGTCAATATTGATCAAAGAGACTCCAAAAAACTTCAGCAAATCCATTAAATTCTTCTTGAACTTCTTTGGTTCAACTAATTCTCAAGCATCCATGGCTCCAAAATGAGGTGGCACATGTAAAGTAGGTGCAACATTGAGTGCATATCTCTTAGCATAGTCCTTTCCCCATGTTGGTGTGAGCGTCGGCTTTGATTCTCTTGTCAGGGGCTCCCAAGTGGAGCCCTTGATCTCATGTTTTGACTCCTTTGGAGTAATCATAGTTATAAGCCTCATCTTGAGCAAATTGCTGTCAAGAAATCAACAACGTCAATGATTACTTAAACTCTTCCCTTTGACAATTTTGACGAGTCTTGTCATGTAAGGCATGTGCGCAAGGCTATTGCTTAGTCTCATTTTAAACTTCACACAAGATTAATCTCACGTAGCATTTGACCATATAAGGCTAAGCTTTACTTTGCATTCAATCACTCCACACAGGGTTAATGGGTAATCTTGTGCCTGTTAGACCCACCCACCAGCACTTAATCATTTTTTAAATTTTACTATCTACTTTTTTTTTTGTCTTCTACAATAGATTACTTTGTGAACTCATTGACGAACCATCACCACTTTGGGTTAAAAGGTGACCCAAACAGTAAGGTCCACTTCCTATTTGCTAGCAACATACCCATTAGTTGCCGAGAGGAGCAGTGATAATTAGAGAGAGGATCATCAGTTACAGTCTTACCCTACTTATGAATTAATCACCGAAGGTTCGTTTTAAGGAACAGATAGGCAACCAATGAAGAAACTGTCCTTCCTCTTGGTGACTCAATTGTGGAGCCAAACGACAACCTCTTCGACACCTATAAGTGGCTTCACAAGATCGACGAACGGGACCTTTTCATCCCCGATATGGAATGAAGCTATCCTCTTACCTACCTAGGAATTTCCACTTCTCATGGCATGGACTGAAAAATTACTAAGGTACATGATAGTTTGTCGATTGGCAAGTTTAGCACTCACGATCTCTATCAGAATAAACTCGAAAGAACAGTCAATAATTTATTGTCATGAAGGGTCAACAAAGGCTTTCCCATCGAATAGAATCCTCAACGTGCCAACACCTTTATCAATGACTTCATGGAGGTGAAATGTAATGACTTCATAGCCCCATGATGGATTTGCTCAATTCAGAATATGTGAGCTCAGATGGTGCACTTCAATTTGGAGAGTTTAGAAGACCAACTCAAAAGACTTCAATTATACTGAGCTATGAGAAACATGCAGTATTACATCCCCCACAGCGCCTTCCATCCCTTCAGCATACTGGAACTTTATATCACAGAGCACCTAACTCATGCCAGTTTGGGAGCTAGGTTTTGAGCTTTACGAGATGCACAAAAGCTTAGTGTTGTCCATGGGAGAGGTCTCCTATGAGGAGTATGTTCCTAGGATGAAAAATTGAACTGCCTCAAGCTTACTGATCCTCTGCTCTACGACACGTACTAGGAGGTGATGTGTTACTATCGTCTACATTTGTTTGACATAAAAAAATGAATCTTTCTATTTCCACGGTATTGATTACAATAGTTTGAAAAAGGAAGAGAAAGAAAAGGAATATTACAAGAGAAGAAAATATTGATATGTACCTCCTTTTGTTTAGTGCTAGACATTTCATATGGTTGTGAGACTCGCTCCTGCCTCTTGTTGATGATCTAAGCATTTGATCATGAATAGAGTGGCCAGCCTCTTTGGTTGGGGAAGACTTGCATGAGCAAGTAAATAAACTAAGTGATTTTATCTGAGCTTAGCCAAGAGCTCCTTTTTTTTTTTTCTCTCTCTTCTTTATTCCTATTTATAGGCCAAGAGAGTTTGAATACTTTCCTTCTAGAATAAAGTTGCAAATTGCTTTAACTTTTAGGATGGGTTGAAAATCTGCTTTCTTTTTAGTTATAGTATTGGCGATCCACTTTGCTTTTATGATAGGGCTAAAATTTCCCTTTCTGTTTAGTGATAAGATTAGCGATCCACTTTTCTTTTAATATAAAGTTGGAAATCTCTTTCCTTTTAGTGATAATATTAGAGATCTACTTTTCTTTTAGTGATAAAGTTAGGTATCTACTTTCTTTTTAATGATAAGATTAGGGATCACTTTCCTTCTAGGATAGGATTGGAAACCACTCTTTAGTAAACATTTTCTATCCTATAAGTTTTTGAAATCTAGTCGTTAGTTTGTTATGAGTTTTGAAATACTTTAGACTCTTCATCCCCTTCGTTATCAAATTATAATGAACTTAGATTTAAATCACCCATTGATGGTCAAAGGTATCAAGTTAGCATGACCTAGGTTATGAGCATACCCAAAAGAAATGGTAAATTGTTCAGTAACTGAAGTATAACAGTGACCGAGCAGAGAAAGCTGTCAGATGCAACCATTAACATAGTGGGTCAGTTTGTTAGAGGTAATTATTAACATGGCAAATATCTCATAGATGTAGGGTTGATCTTCTTTGAAGATCTCGATATAGCCATTTCTTCGTCACTTTCTGTAGTGCCTCGCAGTGCGGCTACTTCAGTTATTACTTTGTTGGCTCTTTCTACCATCCAAAATGACCCTCTAGAAAAGTTCACCACCCATTTCATTAACGACTATATTCGATTGTTCAATTGTTGTATCTCTGTGGTTCTGAGAGGTCATGATTCTTTTG
This sequence comes from Dracaena cambodiana, assembly GCA_036321105.1. Taxonomy (NCBI): domain Eukaryota; kingdom Viridiplantae; phylum Streptophyta; class Magnoliopsida; order Asparagales; family Asparagaceae; genus Dracaena; species Dracaena cambodiana. The sequence goes on from JAYEPQ010000003.1 coordinate 40,535,825, forward strand.
AGCTCAGGTATCCCACGTTAATTAGCTACATAGACAACATCTAAATGATTGGAGACCCTAACTGAATAGCTCCCTACTGAGCTTTCCTAGACACTTTAGATGAACAACTTCAAATTTTGAATACTTTGTGTCTAGCTAATGTTGCAGCTGTAGCAGAAATAGAGATAGCGCAATCTCACACCGAACTCCTTGCTCAGCAGGAGGAGCTTCGAGACAAGGAGGAGACTTGGTCTTGCGAGGTTGCTGAACTTTAGGCTGCTCAAGGGACCATTCATGATGAACTTGAGAGAGAATTGTTTGAAAAGAAACATCACAGACTATTGACAAAGCTCAAATCATTTTGAAGGTCAGTTGAAACTAGAAGAGACTGCAAGATGCCAAGCGGAGCTACAGTTTAGGCAGGGACAACTTTAGCAGTAGATGACCATCCATACAATGGCCTAAGAGGGTGCCAGAGCCTAAACAACTAAGTAATTAGCCATCAATGAAGAATACCATGCTGACGTGCTTTGATTTCTATTGAAGAAACCTGAAAACAAGAACTGAAGAAGACAGAGGCTCCGATGAAGGTCTTAAAAGAGGCTTAATCTCCTTTTATCTTTTTATTCCTCTTTTCCAGCAAAATAAACCTTCATAGACTGCCTTTTTCCTATTTTGAGTACATAAATAAAATGTCTTCTCTTTAGTCTTTAAAATGCTTATAATGTGATGCCTTGATCACTTTAAATATCTTTAACCATTCAGAGGTACTTGACATGATAGATAAGGTGAGAATGATGGTCAGAGGTAATTGTTAATGTGACCTCTTGTTTGAGATGGAGACGATGGTCAGAGGTAACTATTAACATGATCTCCCGTTTGTTACTCTAGATTATTCAAAAGTATATTATTAACGTGATAGTAAGGGGTTTTGTGGAAGGTTGACTCCTAACCGTTCAGAGGTGTAATGTTAAGATGGTGGATAAGGACAGGACGAGAAGTGAAAGGGATAAGTAGAGGTGAAGTTTGCCAGAAGTATAATGTTAACGTGGCAAAAAGGGATTTGACCGTCAAAGGTGTAATGATAGGATAACGGTCAGGATCATATGCAGAGGGGTATAATTAGCATGCCATACAATCCGGACTATTCAGAGGTGTAATGTTAACATGACAAAGGGGAATGAAAACCTACCCATCGAAGGTGTAATGTTAACATAATAGTCAGGACATAAGCAGATGTGCAATATTAATGTGCTTATAAGGTTTTGATAGAGGTGTAATATTAACATGACTAGAGCTTTACCAGAGGTATACTATTAATGTAGCAAAAGAAGAGGTCCTAGCAGAGGTGTAATATTAACATACCAAGGAATTTTGATAGAGGTGTAATGTTAACTTGTTAAAGGATAATTTTGTTTGAGTTTTGATATAGTTTAAATCTCGCTATCAGAGATAAAAGTTTAACATGACAAGTTTATTTGAAAGCTCATTTCTTTACTGAGGACATGATATGAGTATGATGTTTTGAATCTCGCTGTATGTAAGAGTTTAACGTGACAAATTTATTTGAAAAATCATTTCTTTGACGATGTAGAGATTTTAGATGACTTGAATCTCGCTGTTAAAGGTAAGAGTTTAATGTGACGAGTTTATCTGAAAGATTACTTTTTTGCTGAAGAATTTGAGATGATATAAATCCCACTGTCAAAGGTAAGAGGTTAACGTGACACATTCATTTGAAAAACAACTTCTTTGTTGGGTGGGTTTTGAGATGATTTGGTTTTTGCTATGAGAAGTAAGAGCGTAATGTGATTGATTTGTTTGAAGAATCATTTCTTGCTAAGAAAGTGATATAGCTGAGATGGTTTGAATCTCATTATTAGAGATAAGAGTTTAACATAATATATTTATTTGAAGAACACTTTTTTGCTGAGGAAGTAATACAGGTGACATGATTTGAATCTCATTGTTAGAGGTAAGAGCTTAATGCGATAGGTTTATTAAAGAACACTTCTTTACTGAGGAAGTGATATGGTTTGAATCTTGCTATCAGAGGTAAGAGTTTAACATAATAATTTTATTATGAGGTATAACTTCTTTTGTCGCTGTAAGAGATAAGAGTTTAACACAATAAGTTTATTTGAAGAGTAATCCCCTCGTTGAGGATGTGAAAAATCTTACTGCCAGAGGTAATAACTTAACATGGCAAGTTTATTATTGGGAAACACTTCTTATTGAGAGAGAAAGTGATATAGGAAATCTTACTAGCAGAGGTAAAATCTTATAATGGTAGGTTTATTATGGAGGATTTAGCAAACACCCACAAATCAACGGATTTAGTGTGTCTTTACCAATCACCATTTATATTGGTTATCCATGTTGTTCCCTTAGTATGATAAATTGTCGAGAATTTTATTTGAGTTTACATGCCAAATGTTTCCTCTCCCTGTTTTCTTTATGGTTTGGGTCTTTATTTCACAATCATTGTGTACCCTTCTTATTATGAAGGCATACAAGGGATACCGTGGGCCACTCATGAGTAAAACATGCACTTGAGCACTGTTTATTTAGTAAAAAAGGTTATGATCTTGTCTAATAGAGACTGTATTATATGTAGTACGTTTTCAAGAATTTTTCATTGATGGGCATTATTATCTTGTCACCGTCATGATTGATTAGATGGTAAGCCCCACTAGAGTAGATTGTTTCTACTGGAAAGGGCCCTTCCATTCATGTTAGAATTTTTCTTTAGTCATATATGTCTTGATCATTGGTTTTCTGCTGGCTAAGACCAAATCTCCTTATTTAAAAATCCATTGCTTGACTTTTATGTTCAACACCTTGGAGATGCGTGCTTGATATAGTTCAATTTGTTGTCGCACTTTCAAACACTTCTCTTTCGGTGCTTCAGCCATCATTAGTACTTTTCTTCAGTTGTCATCTCTTTTGATAATGCAATCCACAAAGATGGAATTTTAATTTGCAGGGGTAGGACAATCTCGCATCCATATATCAGAGGGAATAGAGTGGCTTCTTCTACTTCTAATAGGTCATGAACTAGATCAAAATCATTTTCAATGAGTCCATAAAAATTGATCCCATTTTTTCCCCAATTTCCAGTGAAGATCAAAGATCTTGAGTGACTAATCCTACAGAACAACTCAAAAGATAAAAATATATCATTAATTTCTTTATGCTCGTTCCAAGTTCAAAGTACCATTTTGTACAAATACGAATCTCCTTCCTTATATGATTTTTTCTTCATATAGATAAATATAGGATCTATAGGACAATTATTTAAAAGTACATTTTGTGCAACAATGATTCCTATTTGATAGAAAAGGATTCCATGATTCTGAACCGATTTTTATCATAGTTCTAACTATGGTTCGATAAGCCTATAAGCATTCTTCTAATTTTCGTCCCAGTCGCATTGACACAAGGCAACGAACTTCTAAAGAAACTTCACAAGATCGTTAGCTATCAAATTGTGGGGATTGAGCAATTGTAGCCTATTATCATAGATAATTTGTTGAGGAATGCGAAAGCTTGGCTGACAAATTGTTGCCTATTATCATAGATAATTTGTCGAGGAATGTCGAAGCAATAGATCACGTGGTGCTTGATAAGCTTAACTATGTCTATTATTTTGACTTCTCTAAGGGGATAACTTTGGCCCATTTCAAGAAGTAAACGGTTATTGCAAGTATAAACTGATGTCTTTTAGACACAAAGTAATGAGTCCAATAATATACATACCACATGTCTTGAAAGGCCAAGTAGTGGCAGTACAGTGTAACTACTCTGGTTCCTAATGTATGAAATTGGTGTGAACCTGGTAGGAATAACAATGCCTTGTAAATGTATGATATTTATGATCATCTTTAGCCAATAGTAGCTAAGTATTCTTAATCGGTCCCAGAGCTTTGGTCCCGGTGTTGGTCCTCACAAGTTCCACTATGGGCCTCTCCGAGCACTTGCTATGCCTCATTACACAAAAGGCATCTGAGCAAGACACCATAATGGGATTTGCGATATAGGGTCTGCAAGGTGGTATCATAACAGAATTTGGCCATCTTTCTCTTTACCGATGCTGCTTCCTCAGGATCATCAGGAAATATATCATGTAGGGCACAATCAATGAAGGGAAGCACCAATCTTAGGGCTCAAAGTTCATTCTCGTTTGATGCACTTCATCTGCCTCTAAAACCGTTTTAAAGCAAAGTAGTTCACAACACCGATGGTAACATGCTTTCTTGATCTGGCTGGTAATGCCAGAGTGACTACAAGTAGTGCTAGAACATTAGCGTACATGTTCTTGTGACATGAAATGTGATTAACGTAAAATTCTTTGGAGGTATTTGCCAAGTTGATTGCAGCTTGATGATGGGATAAGAGGTGGTCTTCATGTTTAACATCATATTCTTTTGTCATCTAGTTGACTATTAGTTTTGAATGACTTTAAGCTTCAAGATATTTCACCCCCTCCCCCAGCAATTGAGCTATCTAGAGACTAATGATAAGTGTGTCATATTCAGCCTTATTGTTATAACATGGTTCGGTGAGTGAATACATGTAAGGGATCAAGTGCTTTTGCAGAGATATAAATATAATCACCACTCTGTTACAGTCCTTCTTGCAGCGTCATCGAAAATAGTTGCCACATTTACTCTTGGGTGGCTATATTAACTTCTATAGTTTTGTTTAGGATATCTTTACAACGCTTGGAACATTCAGTGATCAAATAATCTGTAATGAAGTCCTCAATCGCTTACCCTTTTATTGTGATTTGTGGTATGAATTGCATGTCATAGGGCAACAACAACATAGCCCAATTTGTTAGTCTGCCATTTAATGAGCATAACTTCGTCATGAGCAATCTTAAAAAATTGACTCTGAAAATGACGTGAATTATCTGGCTTATTAGGTAGTGTCACATCTTCTAGACGACAAACATCTGAGCCAAGCACTCTTTCTCCACCAATTATATGAGAGTTTAGTACCGATCATGGTACAACTTATGCAGTAAATGGTATGTTCATAAACTTGCTCACTGTTTTGAGTTAGTAATGCACCTAGGACGTGATTCATGAACCACACATACTAAGAAATGGTCTCCCCGATGTGGGATCATGAGAATAAATTCATCAAGTATTTCTTTTATATCTTCAGATGCCTATTGGCACGCTTCATCCCAAACAAAGAGTCCATTCTTCATTAGCCTAGTGAATGGCTGGTATCGTCCGAAAGGTTAGTGATGAACCTTTAGTATATGCCGATCTTTCATGTAACTCCTGAAGTTTCTTTAGGTTTCTAGGTGATTGCATATCTCGGATTGCTTTGATTTTATCTAAATCTATGTGGATTACTTTGGAAGTTACAACCTATCTAAGGAACTTACTAATGGATACCTTAGAAAAGACTTGGTAGGATCCATCTCAAATTGGTACTTTTGCATAATGTCAAACACCTTTTTAGATCTCAAAGATTGTTATCCTTACTCTTGTTCTAGATAGCCAACTAATCTATGTGGCACTATACAGTTTTACATAGATGCTTGTGGAATATAGTGCACATGGCGTATTGGTAAGTGGTGCTAGCATTTTTCATTCTGAAAGGCATCACTATATAACAGTATATCTTAGTGAGATTCTAAAAGTTATGTGCTTTTTGTCTTTAGGATACATCTTGATCTGGTTGTATCCTCAGAATCCATCCATAAAGAATATTTCTCAAACCCGCATATATTATCAATTATGACATCTGTGATTGGAAGAAAAAAGTCATTTTAAGATTGGTAGTATTTAAATCTATAATTATACATATCCTAATTTTTTCATTCTTTTTGGGCATGGGGACAACATTTGTCATTCAGATGGGATGTTGTTCCTCCTGGATGAAGCCGACGTCTATAAGCTTTTTTACATCGACTTCAATTGTCTCCATCAATTTTGGTAAAATTGCCTCTGCTATTGTTTAATTGGTTTGGTGTTAGGCTTAATGTTGAGCCAGCACATGGCGACTTGTGGGACTAACCCTAAAATGTTTTCCTAGTTCTAGATGAAGACATCAATATAATCTATCATTAGAGTTACAAGGTTTTTCTTTTCTGTAGGTGATAGACTCTTACTCGTAAATATGAGCTTGAGATTATTTTACTCTCCCATATTAATTTGAACCAGCTTATCCTCCATTCGGGTTCTCTCTATTCAAAGCGGCATTGAGGTACTTTGTCCATAAGTCATATTGGAAGAGGACTTGCGCGTTGTTTTCTTCTTTGATATGACTTGTTGAAATCATATTCATTGCAAGATTTTTGAAGTCGTACTAACATCTTAGTCCCAATATGTAGTGTCACTGCCATGATCTAATTGAATTACTTCATCGAACTCTACCTTTGAAAAAATAGTTGTGGCGTATCCCAACCTCCTTTAGGTCTTATGTAATAGTCTAGAGTTCTGGATTTTTGCTGTCAATCTAACATGATAGTTTTTTGAGAATTTCAAGATTCTTCAGGCAATGAAAACTCGTCTTCTAGACAAACTATAGTCAGATGGTATAAATTTAGATCTCCTTGTTCTTTTTGGGGGTTGAAAAATATTAGTTACCCCCACAATATTTGCCTTCTTCGAACCATATTATGTGAGGCCTATGTGGGCTATTTTCCCCTGAATTTGCCTTCTCCAAAAAATTTCATAAGCATTTGACTATTGATTTTCTTATAAATTTTAAATATGAACGAGAAATAACCCTCCGAAAAAGGTTAGTTTATAAATTTGGAAAATACGAGTTCACATATATGGTCGAGGTTCTATCTGGGCTCAACTTCACATTTTACTCGAGGTTTGCTTTGCGTTCAGGTCGCAAGCTAAGCCTCGTGTCTTGATGAGTACACGGGCTTAGCCTTGCATTATGGTTGTGGGCATAGCCTTGCATTCTACACAGGCTTATCTTCATTTTCTGGTCAAGTTATGTGGCTTAATCTCGAGTTCCACGCAAGTTTAGCCTTCGCATTCTGGTCAGATTTATCTCTGCAATTTGGTCGAACTATGTGGGCTAGCTTTGCGTTTTACACAAACTTAGCCTCGTGCTCTGGCTACAGGCTTAGGCTTGCACTCTTGTTGCAGGATTAGCCTTGCATTTTTACGTGGACTCAGCCTCACGTTCTGGTCGAGCTACATAGGCTTAGCCTCATATTTTACGCAATTTTAGCCTCGCGCTCTGGTTGAGGTACACGGGCATAGCCTTGCTTTTTATGCAATCTTAGCCTCGTATTCTTGCATATCTTCGACCATCTTGGTCATCTTTTGGACCTTTATTTGGCTTGAACTTGGATTTTGCTCCACTGTAAAGACAACAAAATCGATTTCTTGCATTATAGGATGTGAGACCTCTCGCTTGGACAATTGGTGGGCCTCAAAGTCTCAAAACTCCTATTGAATGGGAATTTCTTCCTTTGTGGTGGCTGCAACTTTCATGTCATTGATCATGCGATAGAAAGTTGCGCTACCTTAGAGCTAACCGACCATGAAAAGATGAACTTTTCATATTTCCATTACTTGAATTCAACGGTTAAGATTCTATTGTTGCTCCCATCTTATGAGTGTTGGATTGCACTGCAACCGTCTCTTTAGTGATGAAGAATAGTTCCCAGCAGAATCACCATCTCTTGTTTATCATAAAAATTAAATCTTTATATTTCTAAGGTATTAATTATAATGGTTTGAAAAGGAAAAGAAAGAAAAAGAAGATTACAGGTGAAGAAAACGTTGATAAGTGTCTCTCTTTGTTTAGTGCTGGGCTCTTCATATGACTGTGAGACTCGCTCTTGCATCTCGTTCATGATTCAAACACTTGATCATGGATAGGGGAGATGAATAGGGTGGCTAGCCTTTTTGGGTGGAGAAGACTTACATGGGAAAGTACATAATGTAAGAGATTTTCTATATGATTATCCAAGAGCTCCCATTTTCCTCTATTCTTTATACCTATTTAGCCAAGAGAGACTTTCGTTTTATAATAAAGTTGTAAACCACTTTCCTTTTAGGATGGGATAGAAATCCTCTTTAGTATTGGAGATCCACTTTCCTTTTAGGATAAGATTGAAAATCTCTTTTCCTTTTAGTGATAAGATTAGATATCCACTTTCCTCTTAAAATAATATTGGAAATCTCCTTTCCATTTAGTGATAAGATTAGAGATCCACTTTCTTTCTAGTGCTTAAATTAGGGATTCACTTTCCTTCTAGTGATAATATTAGGGATCTACTTTCCTTTAACGATAGGATTCGAAACCACTCTTTGGTAAAAAAAATTTCTATCCTACAACATCTCCGGACTGCGAGGTCAGTGGGTACGTCAGAAGACGTGGGTGGACTAACTTTTTTTAGCACTTGGAGAACCATAGAATTAGGGTACAAAGGCAAGCTAATTGTGATGGTGCAGTTATACGCAAGAGGATCAACACTCACTTAACCGTAACATGCGCCACCGATTTTGATGAAGATGAATCTTAAAGTCTGCATGGTGTTCGACAGCTACCATTATCAAGCAGTTGTTGCCATGTCAGACAAAGCAATACTAGCTACTTTTTTATGCTATGGTTGAAGTAGTGCCTCATTTCTATACCTCGTGTAAAACTATTGCTTCTTATGGCATCTTTCCAACCATCTTCTTAGCCATGGCGACCATTGAGCCTTCTTTCAGCCATGGTGTTCTATTTGCAATTTATTGGAGTTATCTTTACAATTTTGTGATGTCCAGGAAGCAAGGACGGAAGAGAACTCCAAATCATCAAGTGGAGATATCATATACATATTTGAAGACATGGTTGTTGCATTGTCCAGAGATGATGAATGTGTCGGTTTTGTATTATGGCTGCACGACTCTACATGTACAACATTTTAAGTGGTGATCTGGAGGGGCAACTACATTATGATGATTCGTCACATATGGGTTGTCATCAATATTATTAATTATTCCAATGCTTCCGTAGTTCTCAAGTGGTAGATATAGAGGCTGGTTTAAGAAAGAAGCCGGAAGTGACAAATTTACCATTCGTCCATTAGGCCATTTTGGTATCTAAATAAAATTTGTGCAGGGCATTTAATCTATTGCCAGTGTAGAAAATGTTTAATAGAGCCGTACTTCCTAATAATTTTTTTCGCCAATTCAGCTACGACTAATTGTGCATTGGCAATCCCAACATCGGGCTAAGGCATAATGAAAACTTTTTTGAGGGAGCATGAGGCTGGTATTATTTTGTGGAAGGATACACCAATGCTCAATTCATTCTTACAATGAAGGCTCCTTTATACTTCTCTTGTAATGTGTACATTGTATCATGTTGCTGATATAGTTCACAAGAAGTACACTCCCAATCATTCCTGCTTGAGAAATTCAAGGCACTCTACTTGCAGAAGAAGTTTGCCAAGAGAATTTTTCTGAAGGATATAGATTATTAATTCAAAATGATAGGTGTTGCCTCAGAATCTAAAGAAGAAGAAAAAGAAGAAGAAGCAACTCCGGCACCTACAACATTAGATGGTGAATCTAGGTCCAAACGTCCTATACCTACATCCGTCGGATCACCAGAGGCAAGAAGAAGTCATATCATGCTTTGAGATCGTATTGATCCAAGAAAAGCAAGTTGTGGGATGGAAACAACAATGTTGCTTGATATATTGTAATCAACTCAACGGGCTGAGGAGCAGAATGAACTTCAAAAACACAACTTGAGGATACTGGGGAGTTAGGAGCTCCTTCAGTCTCAAAAATATTGTTAGTCTTAACGGATACGCTGTGACATTTGAAGAGCCAGCAACAGAAGAGACTGGCGAGCTTGAAACACCAACTAGAGAGCGGCAACTGAATTGGAGTTGGGTGGGAACACCCGAAGACGTGGCTAGAGAGAATTCTCCTTCACCTCTATTGCCTTCAATAGAAATGGCGCTATCTGGCCCGCTACTGGGCTAGTTGCCATGGTAAGTATGTAGGCATATTTTGCTATTAAGATTAGACACTTATATACTAACTTCATCTTATTTGCTTTGTGTTACAGGGACCAAAACTTCTGAAGTCTATGCCTCATTGATTAGGTCTAATTCTTAGAACCGTTAGACTATTCTATAATAAGCATTACGGTCCCAAATATTAATAGTGTGGACTCTGATGATAAAAACTTTGACAATGATTACTTTCCATCTCCTTCAGACACTAATAAATTTTCTCCCATGTGACCTGAGGACTTGAGGCAACTGGGCATGAGGGTATTGAGCCACTACCAGCCACTACGACGTCTCAAGATAATGATGCGTTCCTTTGTTTTATAGTTTAAGTTGGTCCATATAATTCGACACTAATATCAAATTATAGTTTTTCAGCACCAAAGGTAACTGACTCAACTGCTAGTTCATCCATCTTTTTGACTCCACCACTACCTTGAGCAGTTATAGTTGTGACCAATGCATCCCCAATGATGATCAAGATTTCCCTTGTGACAGCAAAAACCAGGACTAATGTTTATTTAATTTTTTTTTAAGACTTCTACAGGTTCTATAGCCATTAAGAATCCAGCTCTGCCAGAGGGGATATCTTTGACTTGCCTATCACTAGCAGTAATCGCAGTTGCAGTATAAGAAATATCAATAGCAACAATGGATACAACAACAGTAGTAGCAATAGAAGCAGCAATAACAACTGCAGCCATAAAAACAATAAGCAACATGAACAGTAATGACAATAGCCTCTTTGTTAGTCACTTTAGCTCTCCATCTATTAGCAGGGACTGGTGTTGGTGCCTCTTTATCTATACCGACTCCATCGAGAACCACTATATTACTCCCCCGTGGTAGGAGGATTAGTTTTAGCTGTGCCAACCATCGCAATTATTAGTCCCATCGACGATCTTCTTGAGAAATTCATTGATGGCTTCATTAGGGACTTCCTTAGGTTTCTAGAAGAATGCGTAAGATGGTCTTGGATGAGAGAGACTTGCTTGAAGAATTCGCCCCATGCTTCTGAATTATCTTGACAACAATGTAAGGACCGGGTGATCTCACCAAGTAGTCCCTTACAAAGCCTGCTAGAGGAATTTGAAGCCAAGTTGATAGTTCTTAGCGATTTGAACTAGGTTGATGTAACGACAGTAGCATTGGTTAAAGTAGCTTAATCTCATGCTTAGTAGTTGGCTCTTTAGGCTGAACTGCAGTAATAAGAAGACTACTAGGCGCAACATGTTAATGGACTGTAGATTTTACATTAGAAGATAACTAGTGAGTTGGCATGGATGAGCATGAGGCAGACTTCCATTGTATTATTGTAGCCTATGCTCAGGAAACAATAGCTACTGCTTGAGCCATGATAGATGATTCAGAGGGGAAGCTACTTGAGACTAGCAAGCTCACCAAAAATATTTCTCACCAACGTGAGTAGAATCAGCACAAAATTGCCACTAGGCTAAGAAGTTGGAAGAAGTCAAGGTCTAGGCTGCACAACGACTTGCCATCAATAAGGAGGAGTTGCACAGAAGAGCTTTGGCCAAGGCTGAAGAGACTCTCCAACAATAGTTGAAGGCCCTGGAAAAGGCAATGCAGGTCTTGGGAGAAAAGTAACTCTTTCTTTTGTTCTCTATTTCGCTTTGATCTGACTATAAGGGCAAGTGTTTTTTTGGATCACCTCTTGTTTTGAAACAAAGTTATCTTTCACTTCCCACAATCATTTAGTGGCTCTAAAACATGATCTTTTAAAAACTTCGAATTTATAAATAAGTTTTGTATTGGTTCTAATCGTTCAATAATATCTCGTATGATGGATTAGGAGCGATTAGTAACATGTGATAAGTAGAGATAACTATTAACTTACTCTATCAATATTAACTTACGTTATTCAGATATTCTGACATGATAGATATGAGTTTTTAAAAGATAGAATCTTAACTTGTCAGTGGCATCTAGTATGACTTATTACGAGAAGACATATGTATTATTAAAATGTCTCACGTCCCAATCTATTCAGATATTTGAGGTAAGTGTTAACATGTATTACCTACCCGTTCAATGACATCTCATTTAACAAGATTTGATCGTTTAGTGATATCTAGTATGACAGTTTGAGGAAAGATAGAGGTATTATTAACATGTCTCATAACTCGAACTATTCAGAGGTTCTGGACATGATACAGTTATGCCAGCCAAATAGGGGTAAATATTAATATATTTAGCTTATCCATTCAAAGACATCTAGTATGACAAGATTTGATCGTTTAGTGGTATCTGGTATGATGGTTTAAGGGAAGAAAGATGTATTATTAACATCCTTATGGCTCGACTTATTTAGAGATTTTGGACATGGTAGGAATAAGGTGGTTAAACGTATTAATATATTTAGGCTATCTATTCAGTAACATCTAGTACGGCGGAAATTGAAATTAGGTTATTTAGAAATGATTGTCAGAGGTAATTGTCATCGTAACAATTGGATGTTTTGATTTATGAAGAATTATGATAGATTAAAGCATTTCTGCCATAAGTGAAAGTTTAATATGATAAAAGATTAACTTTGTCATTTTTTAAATCAAATTCTCATATATCAATAGATTTGGTTTGTCTTTATCAATTACAATTTTAGCTAGACTAGTTATGCTATTCCCTTTAGTATGATGAGTTTTGGAGGATTTTTTTGGGTTTATAAACCAAAGTTCTCCACTATCCTTAGTCATGATGATATCGACTTATCTTCGTCTTGGTATCAACTGTTTGGGGTGTCTTCTGATTATGAGACTATCCAATTTTAGTTGGGCATCTCAATGTACTAGAATGGGGATTTGGAAAACCATAGTGGGCAACTGATTATTTAAGAATTTTACTACTGTAGAGCAAGGGGATAGCATTGGAGAAGAATGATACCATTGGCGCTTACGAAAGCGGTACTTGATAGATTCTTCATAAGTCCATAACTCTTTCCGGGGTCGGGTTACAGTGTGTGGGCTTTACTTATCAAGAAGAGTTTTTTTTTATTGAAAACTTGAATAAAAGGACAGATAAAAATAGGTTTGATAAATCTCATATAAATATAAAATATATGAAAATATTCAATTGATATTGGGTCTTTTTGAGATGAGCAAAAAAGTTGGGCATACATAGTTGGGAAAAAGTGCTAGGAGTTTCATCAAATTTCCATTTGAGAATCCATTGTGTTGGTGGAAAAGTGAGTTTAGAATATTATGAAAAGAGTTTTCGATTGCTATTCATAACTTTCCATCTCAATTTTTTTATTTTGATATATTTATTTACAAGAAAAATGTCAATTATAGAAAACAACAAAAATTTAACAAAACCCTTTCCATACTTTCTCTTATTTTTGGGTGGAAATAGTTTAACAAAAAAAAAGGAGAGAGCGAAAATAATTGGATGAATTGGTTAGGAACTTTTTAATGCTTTTTTTCATATCTCTTTCTTGGCTAAAATAAAAAATAAAAAAGAAATAAGAAATACTTCAATTTCTCTTTTCCTCTATCAATTTCTATACAAATAAAGAAATAATAATGGAAAAACAGAAAAGTGCAAAAAATAAATTAAAATATTATTTATTAACCTTTTTTAATTTTATTTCTCCACCCTGTAACCTAAGAAGTTCTTTATTTCTTTATGGATTAATTACAGTCTGACCTCTTAGTATTGGGAGTATATAACTTAACACCAATGAAGTTTGAAACTCTCAAAAAACCCTCTAAATTTAGTTATTTCCACTCTCCTTTTTTACTAAAGTAAACTCTTATTCCTCAAATTCCTATTCTACTCTCATCCCTTCCTTTAATGAGTGTGCTGATTAAAAAGAGAGATGGGGTAGAATAGAAATTTGAGAAATAAGAGTGTACTTTAGTAAAAAAGAGAGAGTGAAAATAATAAATTCAGGGAGTTTTTTGAGATTTTTAAACTTCAGGAGTTACACACCCTAGTCCTACGGGTCTAACTGTGCTCTTTTTTTATTGACCACGTGTCATCAACGATGACACGCACCCGTTCTTGCAAATGTGGGTGCCCATCCGCACAAGATTTGTTCGAGTCCTCCCCCCTACAGACACATTCCAGCTCACTGGGATCCCCACAAATTACCAAATTATCAGACCCCCACCCCGTCACTGTCAATCACCGTCGTTGTGCTCCCCATCGTCGTCTCCATTTTCGTCCACTGGTGGCGGAGAGTACAGCCTCTCTCTTTCTCTCTTTCACTCGACAGCCAATCGGCCATGGACCTAGTCCCCTACTCCTCCAGCAACAACTCTAACGTCCCTTGGTCGGAGATGTTCCGCTCCGCCTCCCGCCGCCAGCCTCCCGACTCGGTCCCCCCAACTCCCCCAAACCCCAACCCCAAGCAAGATCAGCCTCCTCCGTCTAATCAGTCGTCCAAAACCCTAACCCTCGGTTACGAGGCCAAGCTCGCCCTCTACATCGCCATGGCCCACGCCGGCCTCGCCCTATCTCTACTCATAGCGTACGGCCTCTACCGCCTCCTCCACTCCTTCCTCCGTCCCCTCCAGTGGGCCCTCCTCTGCTCCATCCCCCTCCGCCAGCTCCACGGCGCCCTCCTCTCCTTCTGGGCCCCTCCTCTCTCCCTCGGCCTCCTCCCCTCCCTCCTCGCCCTCCCCTCAGCCGCCCTCCGCTCCTCCGCCGCAACCCTCTCCGATCTCCGCCTCCTCCTCTTCCGACGCAAGCGAGACCCCGCCTCCGCCGGCGCCCCCGGCGGAGGGTTCTCCCGACTCATCCGTTGGCTCGCCTCGTTCTGGCTCTTCCTCCTCTCCTACGAGCACCTCGGCCCCGCCGCCGTCGCCGTCATCGTTCCGGGCTTCTTCCTCGCCGGCCCCACTGCCTCCGCCGTCCGAAACGCCAGCTTCGTCGGCCGCGCCCGGGCCGCCACCGGCGGCAGCTTTCTCACATCCGCCATCTTGAAACACTTGAAAACCATAATCGCTGTCGGTTTGATCTTCGGGATGATCTTCGGAGTGCTTGCCGGCGGCGCCTTCTTCTCGTACAAGATCGGGGTTGAAGGGAAAGACGCCGTGATCTCACTGAAAGAGCACGTGCAGAGCAGCAACTATGCCGAGAAGATCGGAGTCAAGAAGTGGATGGAGGATAACGACGTGCCTGGGCTGATCGATCAGTACTCGGCCAAGATCTACGAGACGGTCTGGGAACAGGTGGATCAGCTGGCGGTGCAGTACAATCTGACGGATTTCACCAATGGGTTAAGGCATTTCTTGATTGCTCGGTCGGTGGACCTCTCGGCAAAGGGGAGCCCCACGGGGATGGTGGGTGCAGCCCCACCGCACCCCTACAGCGTAAAGTTGCAGACTTTGAGCGTAAGGGCGAAGCAAGGGGAGTGGGGGGAGATTTATAACGAGCTGGATTCAATATTTAGGGACTTGATGGTTACGAGGGTGGACTTAGTGGAGAAGGCGAAAGGGTTTGCTTTCCAGGGGATTGAGGTCTTGAAGAGGGTACTGGCAAGCGGGGCTCCAGTGCTCATGGGCAGTGCGAGTTTGATGCTGTCAGTTGTTCTTGCTATAGTTTCGGGGGCTGCTGAGGTGCTGAATTTTGTGTCACAATTGACAGTTTTTTTGTGGGTTTTATTCTATTTGATTACCTCTGAGTCGGGTGGGGCGACGGAGCAAGTGGTGGGATTGTTACCAATCTCAAAATCGTTAAAAACTAGGTTTGTTGAGGTCATCAACCATGCAATTAGCAGTGTGTTTTTGGCTACTGCAAAGATTGCAATTTTCCAAGGTTGCCTCACTTGGCTGTTGTTTAGATTCTTCTCTGTGCATTTTTTGTATATGTCGACAGTATTGGCTTTCATCAGTCCCTTGTTGCCTATATTTCCACCTTTGCTCTCCTCGATCCCTGTGGCGGCCCAGTTGTTTATGGAAGGGAAGTACATTTGGGCTGTTGGACTGACAGCCATACATCTCGTACTGATGGATTATGGCGCATCAGTTATTCTGGAGGATATACCAGGGCATAATGCATATCTCACTGGGCTTAGCATTCTCGGTGGTGTGGCATTGTTCCCTAATGCTTTAGAGGTAAGACTCCATTTTCGATTTTTGTAGCATGTCCATTGTTTAAAATAATTGTTTGATATTGGTGTTCAATCGAACACGTATTAATCTTACTTATTAGTCACGCTATCACTAGGAATTTTGCTTATACCCAGATTGTTTGTTGTATCTGTCCAATCAATATTTAGATTACCTTCGACGAGACCAAATTCCAAATGATTTCCTGCACAATTAAGTGATAAAGAATGGTTTTTGGTATCAAGTATAGTGTTTGATACTTAAAAATATTAATTAATTGCATTATTCTAAATATTGGCCATGACAAATGATATATCGTCCAATATATTGTTTCGGAGGATCTACATATACGATAAAAAAGTCTGGCTCATATTCCTGATATATCGTCGATATCCCGTTGTCTATTATAAAAATTGTCTATCCAATACGATATCGATATTCGATATTTAGAACTTGATTAATTGTCATATGATGTGCTGCATGTCGCATGATACTAAATTATTAAGCATGAAACTTTTGAGATCTGAACTATATTGTTGTTTAAGTCGTTATATACAGGTGACTGTTTCCTAACTCATGAATATGCCTAGAGCTTTAAAACTTTGTTTTTTGAGTATTTTTTTTCTTGGTATCAGTATGGTATAGATCCCCAATGGTATTTGCAATTACTCTTTAACAATTTTTTGTCTGAAAAGCACAATAGCCTTTAAAAGAACTTGCATTTATTTTTCTATATGTACCCTAAGAACTAGCTATTTTCTTATTTACCCTCAACATATGCTAATTGCATTATTGCATATATATCCTTCTAATGTTAAGTTTGCAGTTATACCCTTGAGTGATCTGATGTTAAAAAACCTATCTAATATTTCATAAATGATGTAGATTGTTTTTGGTTGGTGGTAGTTGCATTTGGAATTTGCATTTGCAAATGAGAAAGAGAGGGTATTTTTAAAGTTCGGTGGGAATTCCAAATTCTAATGCGTTCCCACCAAAATGCAAAATTTTCCTCTCTTTCTGATTTGCTAATGCAAATCCCAAGTGCAAGTTCCGCTAACCAAATAGGATTGAAGATTCTTTTTGCATTTATACCCTTGCAGCAACACGTATCTTATAAATATCTGTATAAATTAATTTTTTCATAAATTAATTAGTTTGATTCTTCAATATTTGCTTTAACGATCCTTTTTCATAGACACTCATTGTATTTTAGTTAAACTGAAATATGTGAAGGATAGCATCGTAGTTAACTAGAATTAACAGCCTATAAACAAAAACCGAAAATGCTAACAACAGGGGTATAGACATGTTTGAAGGCTTTTGAAGCGAATACATGCATTTCATATATTTTGAGGGGTAACTGAGCAAATGACCAATTTCTGAAGAGTGTAAAAGTAAAAAACCAAAGAATTTTATATAAACCTTTAGAGCATTTATACTTTGATTCTGGTACAATTTAGACTTACTAAATCATAAATATGCGTATGGAGTTTCGATTTGCATCTCACCATGAGATATGTAGCAGTTGGTAATCAGGTTCTATATGGTACAGTTACTGTTGCAGGTTAACTTGATTACAGTTGTAGTAAAAAATATTTATGACTTGACACTAATGTTATCTTCATATTCCTATTGAACCGAGGTTACGCAAAATATTTGCCAACCATTATAATGTATGGGAATTTGCAGGTCAACTTAGTTATATATCCCAGATGAAGAATTGCCAATTAGTCATGTATATAACATAGACATGGGCGATAGACCTACATTAATACCTAACTAAGCGTTGGATGGTTTCATCCTGCTTTTTATAGTTGTTGTTTGTATTTGAATCATGGACATGGATGAGAAAAATATGTATAATATAATACTAACACAAAGATAACATATATTTTGAAATTAGGACATATATATGGTGTGGATGTGGCAATAATTATGTATAGGTTAAAAGATTAATGTGTATTAACCACCGTAGAACTAAAACAAGTATCTTTGACTGCCTTAACTCCACAACCGCCTCCTGCTCCTTTGATTGGCCAACGCAATATTGATCTACAACCCCAAGGCTTCATTCATACCAAATTTCATAGTGTACAGCTTTGGTTTCCCTTCGATCAAGTGAATACAAAATTAATGGTATTCCAAAAACATAACATTTTATACCTTCTTGATTGAGATGCAAACCAAAACTATTCTCTGGAAAATTGAGTATGTTTTAATTCCAGGACATAGAGAACAACTCACCAGTGGCTAATCAAATAAGGAGGTGGCAGTGTGAAATTTATGGCTGCCAAGGACACTCGTTTTGCCACTGCAATCAATCAAAGAATGCCGATATTCTCTTTTCTTCTTTGAGTGATCTGAGAGTGGTAGTCAATGACTGAGGAGAGTAGAAGGAGATGTCCTACTAAATGAAAACATAATATAAGAAAGGGTTAATAACACTCAGGCCCCCTATAATATGGGAGGTGTGTACGCCCGAAAACTGAATCTTTGATTCCATTGAAAAATTGATGAATTACAATGAGAATTTAGATTACAAAAAGAAGATAGGAGTCACAAGAACGGGAATATTGGTGGATTCCCTTTTTTAAGTGGGTACGGGTGGCGGTGGAGTCTTATTGCTGCCTCCGTTGACTATCCAACTTGGAAGGGGATCTGTGAAGAAAACCCGCTCTTTCTGATCTCTCTCAACCCTCTGTGAAGAATCGCCAGTTCTTGTTTGCCCAAAAATTGAATCTTTGATTCCATTGCAAAATTGATGAATTACAATGAGAATTCAGATTACAAAAATAAGATAGGAGTCACAAGAACGGGAATATTAGTGGATTCCCTTTTTTAAGTGGGTTCGGGTGGCGGTGGAGTCTCGTTGCTGCCTCCATTGACCGTCCGACCAGGAGAAGATGGCTCTGCTCTTTTCCTTGATCTCAAGAGCTCGCCCGTAATCGTCCCAAAGTCTTCCAATCCAAAAGTCCTCTCTCCGGTTAAATTCCTATATTTTATAGACCGAAGAAGCTCCAAATCCGGCTCAATTCTCTCCTGAAAAATCGGATCACGGATTATCAGTCCAAAAATAGGAAACAAATTAGGGTTGATAGCTGGGGGTTTGCTAAAAACCTTACATTAGATCAATTCTTTATTAAGATAAGATTTTACCTTTGTCAAAAAAAAAGAGGACAAAAAAAAATCATACTTCATCAAGTCTAAAGTTACAACGTCTGATGAACATAATCTTTTTTTTAGGTCGTTAGGTTAAAAGTTTTCTCTGACGACAATCATTTTTCCTATCAAGTTAACAGTTACCTCTGGTAGTCAGAATTTTGAGACCGAACACGTTAACAATTACCTCTGTTTGGTCGGCTCCTTCATTCCTATCACGACTAGATCCTCTGAATAGGTTGAGCCCCAAGATATGTTTAATAATACCTCTGTCTTTTTCTAACCCGTCATACTAGATGTCACTGAACGGTTAGGATTCTACAAGCACGTTAATATTATACCTCTGTTTGTTATTCTATAAGCACGTCAACATTATACCTCTGCTTGTCATCCTATAAGCACGTTAACATCCTACCTCTGCTTTACATTTTGTCTTTAGGCACGTTAATATTATACATCTGCCTATGTTCGTAAATCCTAATTGGTCGCACTGTATGTCGCTGAACATTTAGGATTAAATTTATCTGAAAACTCTCACTATCAAGTCCTGAACCTCTGAATAGTCTGAGTTATTATCCATGAAAGTGTATAAAAAAAAAAAAAGATAAAGATAGTAATAATGATAATACAGCAGAACATAGCGAAGTTTTTCTTTCTGAATTATTACAGTTTAAAAAAAATAATAAAAATAATAATAATAATAATAGTAACAATTACTTTTGAGATAAAACCTTCAAAGCATCTTCCACTTCCTGCAGCCGTCGGTGGAGACTCTCTCTCGCTGTCTCTAAAGCTCTCCTCTGCAAGTCCATCTCATCCATGAGAGGTTGTTGTGCAGTCTGAGTTTGGAATTCTTCTAACTCCCTGATGCCGACAGCGATGTCATGTTCGGTTTGTTCCTTTTGCCGCGAGATCTCAGATGCTCTGCCAGAAATATTCTGAATTTCAAGTTCAAGATTAGTAATTGAGGCTTGAGCCTTGGCTATGATCTCCCGCTCGCGGTCTATGGAGTTACGGCGGTGTTCAATATCGTTCTCCATCTGGGTCAGGTCCCAAGTCAACTTCTCTGAAGAACCTTGGAATCCCGCTACGAGTTGGGCCTGGCGTTCTATATTCTGCTGAAATTCGGCGTGAAGAGCCAAGTTTTGGGCTCGTAAGCGAGCCACTTCTTGGTTTGCCATCTCGGCAAGATCGGCCTGGCGCAAACTGTTGAGTAACGACAATTGGACCTCCAACTCGTCCCATCGAGCCCTATAAGGAGCTGCTCGCTGTGGTCCTCCAATCCTCGTGATATGGTCTAGGTGACTCACCATAAGAGGATGAACCTTCTCCAGAGAATCCTCTCCGTTGAGAATCTCCTCAATGCATCCATAAAAAAGTTCAAGAAGGAATTCGACATTGCGACTGATGATTCTTTCACTAAAGCTGGAGGCCGAATTCTGCTTCAAATCTGTTGAGGCTGCAGGTAGAGGATATATGGATGATGGAGCGACCGCAGGGAGTACTGATGATATATGAGATTCTAACAATGGAGTTGCCGCCGCATCTAATAAATTGGTCGCAACTCGCGCTGGAGTGGTCATCACCTCTGCTGTCGAGGTCGCCAATGTTAGCGGCATGGCTAATGCGCCGCACGTTGGTTCCATGGCGTCAGAATGTGATGAAACCATGTATGTCGGCAAAGGAAGGCTTTCTGTGTTCACAGATATTACTAGAGCCTCTGCAGAAGACATGGAAGGTGCGCTAGTATCGCCTGCATCTGATAAAAATAAAGCGGTCGTGTATTATCGTCAAAAAGATTTGTGCAAAAAAAAAAAAAAAAAAAAGGAGTATGCAAATACCTATTGGAAATGTTGTATTGGTGGCGGCTATGGAAATAGAACCAGATCTCTCAGGTCTATCCGCCTCTGAGACCTCCAAAGGGAAGTGAGGCTTTGTCCATGCTGGGTTGATAGAAGTAGTCACTATCGAACTCTCCATCAGAGCTTAGACCGTCAAGGTCACAAATGTCCCCACTTACACCAGAATAGTCCACAAGATCCAAAGAGTCTGATCTGGCAGTCGGGGAGGCATGGGTCGTTGAACCTTCACCACCTGAAATACAAGCAAATATGTGTTAAATAAAAAAAAAAAATGGAATGAAGTCCAAACCTTAAAGAAAAACGCTCACCAGAAGAGACAAGTCTTGGTGCTGGGCTAGGCAAAGCGGCTTCACCGGGAGATGACAAAAAGACGTCTAGTGCACTATCGTCCAATGCAGTACCCGTCGGCTCCACAGCTCCTCTATCCGGGATAGTTGGATCACTCCTGCCAAGATTTGCAGCTTTAGGGACTGGATTTACGGTAGCAGGTGTCTCAAGAGTGGAGAAGGCGGCAAAACCATACATCCTGGCAGTCTCGCTAGAAGAAGTCGGTGTGGGTGTGACAGTGGAAAAGACCGGAAAAGTTGTAGTAGACAAGTGTCCTGATGCAAACATCGAAGTGGTAACAGGAAAATCATTCCTAGATGAAACGATTGACGGAACTACAGATGTCGCGGTTGGTAGATCTGAATGACTCGTGGTCGATGGATCCGGATGAGTCGTGGTCGGCAAACCGAAACGACTAACAGTTCATCCTACAACCGAATTGTCAACCCGAGCCTGAAATTTCTTCTTCTTTTGAGGAACTTTGACTCCTCTGGGATTTGAGCGCTTCGACGCGGATCTACCTCCGTGAGGAGAAGCTGGGGTAGAAGTATCATCTTGTCCATCGCCATCATTGCTATCAGGACTAAGAGAGGCGCCTATGGATTGGGATTCACACGCCAAGCCCTTTTTCGAGGATCTATGCGATGCCTCAATATGCCTTAAGAAGGAATGATTAATCTGGTAGTCGCCAGGGATAATATCTGCAAGATGATACCAATTGCAGAATCCCATTGACGCAAAAAGGGAGGGCGACTGGCTTGGAAGGGTAAAAGATGCCTTTGTACCTCCGGCCGCAAAATGGTACCATCCTCGCGCACCCTCGAGAAGATTTCCCTCACGACGGAGATAAGAGTTCGTATTGCCAACATATAGCTGATCATATCCGAACTGACGTGCGAAGCGACTGGGTGTATAGGGCTCCATAAAGCAAATTCGACCCTGTCGAAAAACCAGATGACTTGGCCGGATGCTAATAAGCCACCAGAAGCAACCCGATGGCAAGGTTGTATAGCCATCATTTCCAGAACTATCTTCAAGTTGGCTACTATAACTTCCTCCGAGAAATTTTGGGAAACAACGGTAAATATGGTAATTTTGATGTCGCCCAAGGATTTGCCGAATCTTAGCCATGTACCTCCCATTCCATGAGCAATTTTTGAAACGCTGTACATGAGGAGTGGCATGATCAATAAGTCCTGAAGGAGAAGTCATCAATTCTGGACAGTGTAATACGAACCAAGCCATTAGATAAGTGAATGGCAGGTCGATGCGTGGATTAGGCGTTTTGAAGATAGTGTTACCACCCTTATCTTCCGCCTGTTGGACTTTGCAAAATTGGGCAATTATGTCCCTCAAGCCACGTTGCAAACTGCAAATCATAGCTGGCAATAACCCCAGAGGCTGGCCAAACGCTAACAGGACTGCAGGGTAAATAACATCAACAGTAACAGTTTCGCGGCACGAAGTAGGCACTACACAGCGCTTCAACCACAACATGAGATATCCGGCAAAAATAGCATTGTCTGATATGGGGGAAGCTGCTTGGTAGTGGTAACTTTCGAAAACAGTCTGAGCTTTGAACCCGTCTTCATCAGATTCTGCAGTGTATGTAGTTGCGAAGCAGGTGCCAATCCTCTCATTGACAGTATCCATATCGCAAGCAGCCCGTAGTTGGATACTGCACTCATATCTTTCCAGATTCTGGAATAGATATTCTGCCCATACCTTATGGCGCACCCCTTGATTTCGGGCCTGGCGCGCCCCTTGATTTCGTGGCCTGGAGATATCAGCACAAATGTTGTAATGACACATCAACTCCCAGTAAGTTGGGTATGCATTAGGAACAGCCTTGAGGCGGAGCAGTTCCTTCGTATTCGGAACATACTCCTCGTAAGGGGTTTCGCCTATGGATAATGCTGAAATCTCATGCATCTCGTGAAGTGCAAATCCCAATTCTCCAACAGGGGTGAAGAAGGTATTGGTCTCCGGATTATACATCTCCAGTATGCAGAAAAAGTGAGGAGAACTATGTGGAATTCCAAATTGCACGTTGCGCACCGCACGATAGAGGCCAAGCTTCTCTAAACGTGTCTTGAAATTTTCCAGAATGAAATGGGTCATCCGAGACCACCATGATCGCGAAGTGGAGTGAATCCATCCAGGAGTGCGGAAATCATGAGCTGGGAATTGACCATGGGCATCCGAAAATTGATTCATAAAGGTGTCTGCTCGTTTCGGGTGCTCTCTAACAGGTAAGTCTTTGCCGAATCTACTGGGCAACAGACCTGTAACATACTTTGCCGGGCCGTTGACAAATGGGCCGTTTCTATTAAATCTCCCGGTCGCAACGCCATGACTGCTACGGGTAATTGGCCAAGACATCATACGGGGATATGAAATCCGCTGCAGATAAGATAAAGAATAGCTCCGCTCCAGATCCGGGATAAACATATGGCGACCTCCAACATTGCTCAACCACTTGGTGCTGTCCCATAAATCTTCGTCTCGTTGGTTGACAGCATCCCCAAAAAGAAATTGCGGTTTCTTCAAAATCTGTCTATTGGCGCCTTCAAAGACGGAATCCGTGATTAATTCACGAGCTGTGAGTGGGTTGCAGCTAATAATTTTCTGTTGTCGATCCGCACTACTTCGCTCCTCAACCAAAGGGATGTGACCGTCGAATCCAAAGTGAGATTGATTATTCGGACCGCCCGAAAATCCAAAGTAATGATTCTTGGATAAAAGATCCGTTGAATACGGAACTGTAAAAGAAAAAAAAAATGAATGAAGCTTTAGTCCAAGTCAAAAAAAAAAAAAAAAAAAAAAAAAAAAAAATTTAAAGGGAAGGCACCCGCGGAGTGCCACCCGCGGGTGGGCACCCGCGGAGTGCCACCCGCGGGTGGGCACCCGCGGGATGCCACTCGGGGTGCCACCCGCGGGTGGGCACCCGCGGGTGCCACTCGGGGTGCCACCCGCGGGTGGGCACCCGCGGAGTGGCACCCGCGGGTGGGCACCCGCGGGGTGCCACCTGCGGGTGAGCACTCGCGGAGTACCATCCCGGGGTGGATATCTGTGCGTGGATACCCCGGTGCCACCCTCGTGCCAAATGTGAAGTGATCCCTGTGGTTATCCTTCCGTAGTTATGCATGGTTCTACATAAACGTGTTACATTTACATCATAACGAAATCTCTTTCGCGTGTTATATTTACATCATAATGAAATCTCTTTCGTAATAACCGCAAAAGCGATTTTAAAGTAAACGGATGACCGTTTGTTTACCTGATATCAGGGAAGAGAGATCAACAGCGGCGGTGACGCCTGCGTGTCGATTCTCATCGGCAATAACGCCCACTGATCGATCTTCAGCATTTAAATCATGTGGTTGCGAAGTGCCTGCGGAAGCCATGAGAAAGGAGAAAGTAATCGTACAAAATAAAAGAACGAGAGATTTTCTGATTATGAGAAAAAGAGTTGGAGATCTATGGATATTTATAGTGAATTAGCAGGAGTTCAAATAGGGAAAGGAATCAAAGTTCTGACCAAAATCAGAGTTTGATTAGAGTCCAAACAGGACTTGCATATTTATTTAAAATCCTTTTCCTATTCTAATGCTAATTCCTACCCAAATTAAGATCTAAATAACAAATAATCCCACTTAAAAAAAAAAAAATCCAAAGTATTTTGAAATTCATTACAAATAAATTAAAGAATTCCAAAAACTTTGGAGGGGGTTATGTAGACACTAAAAATAATTAAATAAAATAAAATAAAATTATATGGAAACCACGATGGGAGAACCCGAGAGTGCAACCCGGGAGAGCTCCCGCGGGTTGCTACCTGCAGGAGAATCCCGCGGGTTGCAACCCGCGGGGGGATCCCGCGGGACATCCCGCGGGTTGCAACCCGCGGGACATCCCGCGGGTTGCAACCCGCGAGAGCTCCCGCGGGAGAGATCCCGCGGGTTGCCACCCGCGGGAGAGATCCCGCGGGGTGCCACCCGCGGGAGCGATCCCGCAGGTGCCAACCCGCGGGTTATTTTCCGTATTTTTGTTTTGTTTCCTTTGCTGATATTCCGTGATCCGATTTTTCAGGAGCGAATCGATCCGGATTTCAAGTTCTCTCAGTCTATAAAATACAGGATTGGACTCGAGAGAAAGGGACTTTTTCTTTGAGGCTGGCAGAGCGATTCTTCACAAAGGGTTGAGAGAGATCAGAAGGAGCGGGTTTTCTTCACAGATCCCCTTCCAAGTTGGATAGTCAACGGAGGCAGCAACAAGACTCCACCGCCACCCGTACGCACTTAAAAAAGGGAATCCACTAATATTCCCGTTCTTGTGACTCCTATCTTATTTTTGTAATCTGAATTCTCATTGTAATTCATCAATTTTGCAATGGAATCAAAGATTCAAATTTTGGGCAAACAAGAAGTGGCGACCACAGTGGGAGCCCCTCTGTTTACCACAGAGAATCTGGTGGCGCAGTCCGACCGGGTGCCGATTGGCTCAATGGTTGAGACGCTGGTCATAGAAGTTGACCAGCAAAAATATGAGAAATTTCAAATCCGGATCGATTCGCTCCTGAAAAATCGGATCACGGAATATCAGCAAAGGAAACAAAACAAAAATACGGAAAATAATCCGCGGATTGGCACCTGCGGGATCGCTCCCGCGGGATGCACCCCGCGGGATCTCTCCCGCAGGTGGCAACCCGCGGGAGAATCCCGCGGGTTGCAACCCGCGGGAGGCTCCCGCGGGATGCAACCCGCGGGAGCTCCCGCGGGTTGCAACCCGCGGGAGATCCCGCGGGTTGCATCCCGCGGGATCCCCCTGCGGGTAGCAACCCGCGGGAGCTCTCCCGGGTTGCAACCCGCGGGATCCCCCCGCGGGTTGCAACCCGCGGGATTCTCCTGCGGGTAGAAACCCGCGGGAGCTCTCCCGGGTTGCACTCTCGGGTTCTCCCATCGTGGTTTCCATATAATTTTATTTATTTTATTTTATATTTTTTTTTAATTTTATTTAATTATTTTTAGTGTCTACAAGGTGTATAACTTATCACTCTTAAAGTTTAAAACTCTCACTTAGACCCCCTGAACCGCGAAAAAAATATCTCGGCCTGAGCTTCTCTGTCGGTTTTTTTCACGGTCTAGTGGGTTTAAGTGAGAGTTTTAAACTTTAGAGGTGATAAGTTATACAACTCCAATACTACAGAGGGTCTGAGTGTAATTAACTTTATAAAAAAGATGAGCAATTTTGGGGATAACACAAGTATTTTGAGGAAAAAGGTGCTTTTTAAAAATATTCCATCCCTAGTCTATCTTTCATAATTAGGGGGTATTTTTTCTTAAAAATATTGACACTCTATATATCCAAATATGTGTCCAATGATGAAGATTTGGGGGATAAATATATAATCTTAAAGATTTGAGGGTATGTATACAAAAAACCTTAACAAAATTATATTTATATGTTAATGTCTTGAATTCTCTAAATTAATAGTTGTGCTCATGATCGTATTATTTAAATCCAGACATATTATATCAATGCAATGCACCGACAAAACAAATTGAGTTATTAATCCCACATTCATACATTAGTTTTTTAAAATTTCTAGTCTCAAATGCATCTACTTTGCGTCAAAGATACATTGCAAAGTTTGGATATGTCAAAAGAGTACCCAAGATGTATTATGTTCAATATCGGAGTGTTTGAGTATCAGATACGTGTCTAACACATGCACGACTCCTTTGCGATTTCGGTGTTACATAGTTTTGGTTGTAGGCAACATGAGGAAACAAGTCTGATTGAACTATAAAATTAGAAGATATATCTATCATAGGACTTTTTCAGCTTTTTGATAAAGCTCAAGGAATTATATAATTTAAAACATCATAGGCTTATCTAATAGTTGATTTCAATGTTGAAAATAACGCACTATAAAACCTGTTATGTTGCGTTACGAAACCTAATAGAACCCCAACGCTATGTAACAACTAAAAATAACTTATTGCATCGTAACAGTACATTTTTTTATGTTATTTTACTTATATTACGTAATATTACGTTAAATTACTTTATGTTACGTTATTTACAATTTTTTTTAGTAATTTCTAAATTGTTGTTGATTATTATTTTAATTATTAGCGAGTTGTTGTAATTTTTTTACTTGATTAGTTATTGGCTTGTTTAATTTCTTGTGAAATTGCTAACTTGCTAATTTGCGACTGTTTTCTTGTTCGTTTGTTGTAATTCATCTCGAATTATTGATATATCTTACTTGTTGACTCTACTAAAGTTTTAACTGAATTGAAATTAATAATTACAAGTAATATAAATACAAAACAAAATATAAATTACAATAATGATAATAACTGGAATTGAAATAAAAAATTAAATCTTGTTTTCTTGTTTAGATGATAACTAAAATTACGGTTACAGACTTAATATAACTTATAAAAATAAATGTGAAAATTCTTGTAAAATTTAATAAAATATTAGAATATATTATATGTTACAAAATAGTTTTATATTCTTTTTATAAGAAATTTTAAATATATTTTTTTAATTTAAAAAAAGTAATTTATATAGTTTTATATTTTTATTAAATAAATAGGAAATTGCATAACCTACATTATGCATTACGCTGAATGCGACATAACCTAACAGAGACAAAACGTTACATTACTGTTTTCGCTATTTTAAACATTGGTTGATTTAACACCTTTGCATTTATTCTTCTTTCTTGGAAGATCAATTATCTATTTTGATATTATAGCATGTTTCTTTCTTTGGTGCAATCTTACTTGAGATTAGCAGCTTGCAAATTGATAATACTCAGACATCAGATATCTCTCCTGGCTATCAAGTTCAACAACTTAACTGTGGTTTCTTTTCTTGGTTTTTATACTCCAGGGAGCAATCATGGGTCCTCTAATAATGACTGTTGTCATTGCTCTGAAGAATTTGTACGCAGAGTTTGTGCTAGGGGACGCAGAAGAAAGTTGTGGAATCAGTGGTTAGTGTTCATAGATATGTTGTTTATAGGTATGCATCGGCAAAGGTGAATCCCTCAATTTAGTCACTCGGGTCAATCAGTGAAGTATGGTCCAGGTGACATCTTTTGCAAAGAATATTAGCTGCTCAGTTGTTGTACCTCTATGTTATACATCTTCATTTAATTTCCATTCATTATTTTAAACAAGGAGGAAACTGTTAATTAGGGTGTGTAGTTTGTATGTTTCAATTGTTTCCTCCATGTTTGATAAAGTGGATTCTGTAAATTCGTTATTTAAGTTTCTTGAAGAAGTTATATCACTCCATGTTTCTAATATTTTTATGGGTATTTTCTATAGATTTGTTTCAAACTATTAAGTTCAAATAGCATCAAAGAATGTTTATTTAAATAAAAGCATCGTTTTGTTACATCCTAAGATTGTGTAGAATTTGCATGAATAGTGTAACCCTGTATACAGTGTTATTTTATGTCAGCCTGTCCCTTTGACTAAAGTCACCAAACTTTACTGGAAAAGAGAGCAGGTATTGGGTACACCAAAAATGTCTCCTGGAGTATCCATTTTAGAATTAGGAGCTGCAAAGTGTATTCTATAATTAAACTTTTTTATTATTTAAATACTTAATTAATTTATTTCATATGTGTAAGTAACTTCACCCAAAATTAAAGAGAGTTTTTTGTTTTGAGAAAGTAATCAATTAGGCTGCTTCTTGATTGTTGCCATACAAATTGATAAACACTGAATCTTTTAGCAAGCATAGACTGAGTCACATGGTTCCTTTTAAAATATTTAAATAGTCAATTTGGTTTCATGAACTGCATCTTGGTAATCCAAATTGGTCAACACCATCATCATGATTTTATAATCTTTTAACCCACATTGGCCAAAAGCTATATGTTTCTTCTCCTGATACCTATACAATTTTGGAGACTCCTTTTCTTTGCTGTCAAAAAAGAACAGCCATTCCATATCCTGGCTACTACTAAACATTATTCTTAATTATTTCACTCAATTTCTTAGTTCTAACTACTACCTTATTCTATAATTCTGTTTACTTGAATATTAGGGCTCGTTATCCTTTATTCCCCTCAAGATCTCCAAGATCATTATTGAGTTGTAGCTCATAAGCTTGAAATTCACTACTTGTTTCCCATTACCATTATGTATCTTTGAGGACATTCATATATTCTATTTATGCAGATTGGTGGCCATTTACTGCCCATTTTGCATTGAAATTAGTTTTCTTTGGGTTTGTAATAAAATCCTAAAGGTCTTGTCTGGATGTTATTATCTGTTGCATGAATTTTCAATGCTATAATGGTCCAAGAACACAATATCATGGACTTTGTAAAATACTTTCCAGTGATGTACGTAAATAGATGCATGAAAATTTATATTCCTTACTAGGAATTGCTTATTGGGAATTGGTATATAAATGCAATATGCCGACAAATAAAATAAATGTCAATTATTAACTATTAATTGCTAAGTTTCTAGTACATATCTGGTATCTCTTTGACATTGAGGATACATTGCATATTTTGGCATATGTGAAAAGGGGCATCTGACACGTATCAATCAAGTGTAGGATTTATCATTAAAATATATGCATGTTTCCATCACTGAGTATCCATGCAACATATTTGAGGTGTGATGGTCTCAGTAATTAGCATCTTGCTACTTGGTAAAAGGCTTAGTAGATCCTGTTTTAGGGACAGCAGCTAAACATTTATCAGTGCATTCGCAAGATAAATTTTTTATACATATCAAGGAAGGAAGGCCTAGTTTAATTGCAAGTTTCACCAAGTAAAACCATAGTCTTGGAGAGTTTCAACTTGAAATTCTATTTTTAAAACTATACCCTATTTGGCTACTTAAAATGGAGTTTCTGAATTCCTTATTAAAACCTTGTATGCAAACTAGATCCAACTTAAGTAAAACTCCAGTTTTGAAACTGGAGTCTGTATGTATACAAACTCTAGTTGAGTAGAAACTTAAGTGAAATTAGAGTTACATTGAGAACGTATCCAAACTAGGCCTCAGAGATTTAGTCTATTCAATTCAAAATAATGGCACAAGCTCATCTTTTGTTAGATCCTTTTTTTTTTAAAACTTGTTTGGTTCCTTTTTTTTTTGGTGGTTTTCTTATCTTTTTTATAAAGTGATTCATGGTTTTAAATACTGTTTCATTCTACTATCATATATAGTACACAGGACTATACAACCGGACTAGATTAGTCCTAAAATTTGATAATACTTTTATGATACTAATAACGTATAAACTAAGTTTTTCAGAATTGGTGTCAGTATTAGCCAATGGTTTATGGTATAAAAAATGGGCAATGTCGTGCATATCATATAGGGAATATAAGAAATATCAGGAAAATATAGGCAATATTGTCAATATCAAGTGCCCTTTATGGGATAAAAAATTGGCAATATCGTGTATATCATATAGGGAATATCAGAAATATCAGAAAAATATAGGCAATATTGGCAATATCCAGTGCCAAAATTATAGGGCTCATATCACATGCGATACTTGAAAACCCGATATTATATGTAAGATACATGTTGGTCTCGGATGACATTTAAAACCTTGCTGCAAACATTCATTCCTATGCTTTAATCTTCTAAACTATAATAATACTCCTTTAAAACCTTCAAAGAAATTACCAAAAAAAACTTCTTTTCCGCCTGTTAATTTGTTCAACAATCACATATTTGACCTGACTTTGTTTTGTAAAAAGATTAGTATAAACGAATTCAATGAAAATGAAATCTCCACACAAAGATCAGTGGATACCTGACCTGTCTCCTTCAGCCCTTTGTTTGGGATTTAGGTAATGGGAAAAGTTCTACAGTGATTTATAATTGACTTTTCGGGAAAACTTGGTGCAGGGTAAGGGTTTGCTTTCAAAAGATTCACATTTTGAAGTAGGTTCTTGTTAGCATTGTTTCATGGAAGGAGATCAAGTTTGATGCTTTATGTAGCTCTTCTCAGGTGAAAGCATTTTTAAATATATTCTTGCAGTTAGTAGTTTTCTCTATGATTTTACCATCTGACCACTTATCTCTGCTAGCATGCAGAGCATGTGATGGATTTCTCCAATGTCAAGACTGGAATAAATTGTGTTGATCAACTTATCTGTCTTTTTTCAGGTTTTCCTTGATGAATTTCATGCACAGGTTTACCTTTATATGCTTTGTGCATACTTACTTGCTGGTAGTGTTCCTATGAAAATGTAGTTGTTTGTGGAATGATGGTGAATTTTGGTGGAGATTCCCTGTATTGTTGGACTGTGACCACATGGCATCCGTAGGAATGTATACTAGCCCGTAGGGTTAGGATTTGAGAATTAGGATTTTTTTGGAGAAATTGGGGAAAAACTTACAGGTTTGGGAATCCATCCAGGACGCCCACTCTTCACGAATCCACGAAAAAAGATTTTACTCAGCAAAATCCACGCCAGAAATTTCTCAAAGTTTTTAAATGTTATTCCTCTTTCAATTGTCTCAATACTTCATACAAAACCCATATATATAGGAAAACCCTAACAAACAAAATTCTAATAGAATCCAAAATCCTAATAAAATTAAAATCCAATCAAATATTCCAAAATCCTAACAAATCTAAATCAAACTAAATCAAATCCTATTAGATCTCAAAATCATCTCAAATAAAAAATCTGATCTCCATCAAGATGACTCGTGAATGTGTAACTCGTTTATCTTAGGGTGAGCTGGTCTTTCTCATCTCATGTGATTTAAGAATTGATTTCCCAGGTTGTTTTCTTTAAATCATTGGTCTGTGTGTAACTAGGAAAATGATATCCAGAACTTTCGTGAGATTGTATTATCATGCTTGCCATTAATTTATTCTAGCACATGGTAATTGTTCATTGTTTTTGTTTCCTTAGTGAATTCTCTTTTTAGTTCATTTGAATTAGTAAACATTGTTATATTGCGCTTTAAAATGGTTTCCTTTTCCTCCCTAATTGGCATGTAATGTAGTCTCCCACACAGCAGGTGCTGGTTGAAGGGAACCAGAAGGCATGTCCACTTTAGTTCTGTAATGTATTGTGCGGACTTGCACCTGTAGACATAAGAATGAGTTTAAAGTTCTCGCAAGATACATACTATACAATATAGAGACAGAGGCTTTTTCCTATGACAAGGATCTCGGTCTCGGTCTTCAAGTACTGCAACATCTATTTTTCAATTTGATTAATTATCAATTATGTTTTAAATGCCACATTTGTTGTCCAACTTATCATCTTTGTGTAGTTAAAATTTACATGGCTGTAAGCTTGTGGCAACATAATTAGAACTTCTTGTTTATCTGAGACATATAATGGAACTGCAAGTATTTTTCACTCTTATCATGTGTTTGTTGTCTAGATATATATGTATAATTGACTCGACATCAATCTTATATGTAGAATTGACTCGACATCAATCTTATATGTCAATTTCATGACAGTTGACATTACAGTATTATTGCAAATAAAGATTTTACAGCAGCAAAGGCCAACATGGTCCCCATTTGATCCTACTCCACTTGTACGAATTGCAGATCACTTTCCTATGAGTTAACACAGAATTTAATGATGATGCTTATCTATTAAGTAAACCTTTTCTATTCAGAAAACATAGAACAAATTTATAACATATTTGTAGACTTGGGTGGCCAACTGAAGATTTAGTTGTTTATTGTGAATTGTTTTCTTCTGTTAGATTATATAGAGTTGGCCATGCAATCATGCATTTTTCATTCCTTAACACCCATAGTAACTTAATTGGGGTTTGCATTGGGTTATTAACTGTGAATACAATTATGGACCTACTAATAACAACAGTTGCCTTTTCTTTGATTAATGCATGTGCTCAATCAATGGATATGCAATATGGACGTATAACACCCCTGTCTTAACAGTTGATAGGTTGACTTACAGACACAAGACATTTTACCTCATGGAATTTAAACCGAAGTAAAGTAGGTCACATTTCGTTTTGTAAGGGTCCTTTAAATTTATGATATTTACCTAGTGAATGGAGTTATATGTCTAGATTTGTATCGGTAGGCAACTTTCCTCAAGGAAATAATATATATGTCATAGCTGTCAGTTTTCCTCCTAGATACCTGTCTGACCTTGATGACATTTTAAATTCCTCTTTGCATGTTTAATTGTTTAAATAAATGAAAAAGCTGTGAAACATGGCATTGAATTGTTTTACTTTAAAGCTTCTGTTTTGGTTTGAACTGGTAACAAGTAATTTATTTATTAAATCACAATCATTTTTCTTGCATTCAAAAGTTTAGGATGTCTATGAATAAACAATTTGAATCACCTTGTGTAGCCTACGTTGCTTGAAAGAAATACTAATAAGGTCTCAAGCCTTTCTAAGTGCAATCGTATAATTTCTTAACCACAAATTATACTCCATGGTTTCTTTGTTCTCAGGGAATGATGGACATCTCAAGCATCATAGGGAGCTTCAGAGGATTTATGGCAATCAAAATCAAACTCACATGAATCTACAATGTAGTGAGCTCTCCTTGGCTTGGTTACCAATGGCTATGAAATGAAGTGGTTTTCAGTAGCATCACTAATTTTCTCTGGTAAAGTTTTCGACTTTCTTTTCTTCGTCATTGCTTCTGAGGTCGTTTTGTCCTTTGATGTCTGATTGTGGTGGAAATTGAATTGAAGTCTGCATTCAATGTGGACTCTTGACTCCCTTCCATTCCCATGAGATGGGGTCCGGCGAAACTTTAAACTAACCAGTTTTTTTCAACGTGCCCAAATTGGGCAAGTCACGCGTTGATTTCTCCAACCTGTTGATTTCTCCAACCTGTTTTTATTCTTCGTCTGGCATTACATCAAATATTTATTGATTATATGACTGCATGATAAAATGACAAAGACTGGCCTGTCAACTACCAGCTCCATGAACCCTGTATTCTTCACCTAGCATTTATGTGAAATGACAGGATCATTGTGGGTCTAAGAAGGTTATTTTCTTTCCTTACTGGCAATTAGTTATGAAGGTAGGGCTTGGTCCCCTCCTTATTTTGGCGATGAGAAATAAGGGGAGTTTCTAGATGGGCACAACTTTTTTTCCTAGTGAGCCCACTTAAAACTTCAATAATATTAGTATTGCCATCTAATTATTTAGACCAAAATACTCTCGCTCAGCATGCTCGCCCTCGCGCTCGCCCCCCTCGCCCTCGCTCCCTGCCCCCGCTCGCCCTCGCCGCCGCCCTCGCTGCTCGGCCTCACGCTCGTTGCTCGCCCTCGCCGCCGCCCTCGCCTCCGCCCCTCGCTCGCCCTCGCCCCCCATCCCCCTTGCTCGCCCTCGCCCCCAGCCCCGCTCTCCGCCTCCGCCCCTCGCTCGGCCTCACGCTTTTCGTTCCTTGTCCGGGCTAACCAGCCCGAATCCAATTATTGGGTCCGGGGCTGCTAGTCCGGATCCACAGTTCTAATTCGGGCTAGCCAGTCCGGATCATAACTGTGCATCCGGGCTAGCAGCCCCGGACCCAATAATTGGATCCGGGCTGGTTAGCCCGGACAGTGTGCCCAAAATATGTAGTTCTGAATCCGGCAAATCATTCATAGTTTCAAACACAAAAAACAACGACAACTTCATTTTGAGTTTGAGACTCATTTAAAAGATGGAGCATGCTCTTGTGGCGATTACTGGTAGTTCAATTTGAGTTTGTTGTGTTTTGTAAGCTGGCTATAGTTCTCAAAGAATATTGCCAAATATTGTGTTTTAGGAAAAAAATTTACAAAGGGGATGATATTTTTTAGCAACAAACTAGTTCCTCCAACTGTAAGATACCATGAACAATCACAAATGGATACAAATAAGCTACAGAAAGTAAGAACTCAGATATTGATTTAAGGTCACAACTTATTGTTTGAAATTGAAACTACTTAGATTCATCACATCAGATATCTGCATTGAAGCAATCATAGCTAGTAACAGTATATGGTTCCCATTTTCAAAGCAGATGTCTACATTGAAAGCAAATGCTCCAAAGATGATACACCAAAACTAGTTACAATCTACACATGACAAAACTGACAATCTGCTGTGAGTAGGATATCAACTCAAGCATGGCGAATAATCTCAGCTACAAGTATAAACTTCTTTTAATAAAAAGCCAACACAGATGGACGGTCACAGGAAAAAGAACAATATAACCATGATCAATAGAAAGTCCAGTCTCAGCTTCAACATTTTTTTAAACTGAAAGAGATTTAAACATCCACATTAAACTGAGTTTCTCACAAAATTGATAAAACATTGCTGCTAAACTAAAACCAACTATCAGCATAGCACCAGGGAAAAGCCAGACGATTCTGATGCAGTAGTTGTATATTGTGTTTCCTCTTAGCTTTCCCCTTCCCCCTATTGCGACGCCTCTCTTTCTTCACTTTCAATTTCATCTTCAACTTCTTCTTCCCTATGCCACCTGAAGGCTTCAACAATGATTTAGACTGGTCGCTCCCGTTGGCCATTTCCACATCTGTTCATAAACAATTTAAGAAAATCACCAAATCAAATACAAGTCATATTTACCTCAAAAAAAAAAAAAAAGTACAAATTCATACACAAACTCTACATGTATCAGATTAAGCCAATAACACTTCTAAAAGTAAAGGGAGACCCATGGTTGGACGAGCTTATGATTAGCCTCTTCACAGCAAACCTATCCCTTGTCATAGACCTCAGGTGGAAGAATCGACACCAAACTCTTAACCCAAATATACAATTCCGTCAAAATTTTAAATGTAGCCTTCCCAATGTGGCATTGTTTTGCATCGAAACTTGTCCGATGATATCGAAAAAACCTTGACAATTATGATAATCTTAACAAAGGAACTAAATCTTACTGATCCATCCCAATGGCAAAGGTATCTAAATGAGAACAAACCTTGCATTTTAATTATATATTTCTATTAAATTAAAATCCTCATTCTTAGCATGCTTTTTATATAGGCTCTCATGTGCAAGTCACCCCAAATCCTAACAGAAGCTGAATTTTACTCCCATGTCAAAATTCCCTTTTCCTCTAGTTTGCCCAATAGGAAATGATCCTAAATCCAATAAACCTCAACAAATTACAAATTTTAGTATCAAATTACAATATTATGGCTTGATACAGTACAAATTAAGAACAAATTCAGTAAAGATAACAACTTATTCCGTAAAGAAAAAACGAACTTTTCGAAGAAAAATCACAAATCGAGCACTCACCCATCGGATTCGAGCTAGATTCGGGCTCGGCGGCTATTAGGTCCATGGAACCGGGTCCATTCCTCTTCTTAGGCATGCGGACGGGGAGCTTGGGGGCGTTGAGGGCGGCCTCCTGGGCCTTGAGCTTGACGTCCTTCTTCTCGTAGAAGGGTACCACGATCTCTCTCCTCAGGGATCGGAGCCTCTTCTTCCTCTTCGATCTCAGCAATTTCGCCATGGATTCCGATCTAGGGTTGAGGGTTTTTTCCCCAAAGAGGCGGCCGAAGTTGAAACTCGAAAGAGAGAGAAGATGGAGAAGATGAGGGCAAATATGGAATTTAGGTGTGCTCACTAGGAAAAAACAAAGGATTTTCAAAGGAAGGGTGTGCGCACTAGGAAAAGTGGGCTCACTAGGATAAAATCTGTGCCCATCTAGAAATTCCCGAAATAAGGTGCGATGAGTTGGTGGCAAGATAAAGATAAATAAATATCAAGTTTATCTAGATTAGGAATTTAGCTATTGGATAAGATTGGATTAAATATTTAGTTAGAATTTATTATTATTTTATTTTATTGTGTTAGGATTTGCTACATATATTAATTTGTAAAACTTTGATTTTAATTAGAGAGATTAATATTATGAAAATTGAGAGTATGTGCTTTTTTTAAATCTATCTCAAGTAATTCATGAGAGAGTAAGCATGTGATTCGCTTGGATGTGATATCCAAATTCAATTTATCTCAAAAAACTCTAATTTCTTTCCTAATTCTCAACTAAAAATCTTAATTTTTCTTTCATTTTGCGTTAAATTAGTATCAGAGCTCAAATCCATATCTTGTCTTCCCTCTTCTTTTTTTCTTTTATTTATTTATTTTATTTTTAAAATTTTGTTAGAAAAGAAAAAAAAAATGAAAAAAAGAAAGAAAAGATAGATCAGAAAAAAAAAGTCGAGAGAAAAAAAGGAAAAAAAATTAAAAAATCAATGAGAAAATTGAAAAAATGTGGAGATAAAAGCAAAAAAAGAAAAATAGTGGAAAAAAAAGAGAATTTTTTAAAAAAATATTTGAGAAGATTTCAGTAATGATCTCAATAATAATCTCAACAACAACGATCCATCATCATCTTCAATAATAATCAACTATAATTTCAACAACATCAACAATTATCAATAACCACTACAACATATTAAATTTAA
Organism: Dracaena cambodiana; assembly: GCA_036321105.1. Lineage (NCBI taxonomy): Eukaryota > Viridiplantae > Streptophyta > Magnoliopsida > Asparagales > Asparagaceae > Dracaena > Dracaena cambodiana. Next base: position 40,573,676 of record JAYEPQ010000003.1, read on the forward strand.
GTGAGTTAGATATAATAATTCTAGATGTGTTAAGGGTTTTTGATGATTTTGAGACTATTTGAAGCCTGATTTGCATCATATTCGAGCTATAAACGAAATGTTACATGAAAATTTTGGAGTTAATTTTGATGGGATTCATATTATGGTAAATACATCAACATTGATGATGATTTCAAACAACTAGAGTGTGCTATATATATATGATGTAATCCCATATTTTCACAGTTATCATGATTGTAATGGTTATGAAAATTGGAAGAGTCACGTTGAATAAATTTTCTGTTAATTGAGAAGTTTCTACTTGATATATTGACAACTATAAATCATGTCCAACTTAGGATCTGCTACAATTTTTTCTTTGTACATGGTACGCTCCGTATCGCGTTTTTAATTATTGACTAAAATTTTTTAAGGACAAAAAGTGCTCTAAGTGTGAAGGATACAAATATTCTGCTCACCAGTATCCTTCCATCAATTATTCGGTCTGTGGAGAATTTTGGCATTATGAAGACTAGTGTTCTTCGAAGAGTCCAGATACTGATATGTTCGCTTCGCAGAATTCAAGTAATGTCATAGTTGAGACCGAATCCGACATAGAACTTATCACAGATGCAAAAATTAACGATATGATCTTTCTGCCAAAGCCAAAACACTTAATTGCTATGTTTATGAGGAGAAACTGGGGCCTAATACACCTATAGTCTCATTTGCTCATCTACTATTTAAATACCGTGAGAAAATCCGACGACGAATGTTGCTGAGCAAAGAATCATACAGATTTGCTATAGAGATAAATGGCGAAATATAAAAATTTTAGCTAAACATCATGTTTTCCATACCTTTCCAGCTTCCATTCTAAGGACTACATTTTTTGTAGAAGTAATAAATTTCAACCTCTCTCTCTAGACTATCCACAACTACTATTGTCACCATCACGGGAATGTCAGGTAATATATATTCGGCTATCAATTTGTTTGAATTTTTTGTACTTACTTCGGTGGAAAGATTTATTAGATATCTGGAAAATTATCTACCTTTATCTGGCCTTACTTGACTTTCTTCTTGCTATCATTCACCGGTTGTGAATGTATCCAGGTGGGAAAAATTGATAGAAAATAAATATCAAGTTTATCTAGATTAGGAATTTAGTTATTGGATAAGATTGTATTAGGAAATTAGTTAGAATTTTAAAATATTTGTTTTTATCTTGCTGCACTAGGGTTTGCTATATATATTAATTGTAAAACTCTGATTTTAATTAGAAATTGATATTAGGAAAATTTAGAGTATGTGTTTTTTTTTAAAATCTTTTTCTTGAATGATTCGTGAGAGAGTGGACATGTAATTCATTTGGATGTGAGATCCAAACTCCCAATTTTTTTTTTTTACTTCTCCATCACAAATACTAATTTCCCTTCCATAGAGCTGGATCATGGCAGCATCTAGACAAGTCTTTGTATTAGGTGTAGTCTTCATTTCCTTTTCTTTTGTTTCTTTTAGTCCCTTCCTTTTTTCCTAATTTGATTTGATTTTATAAATGAATGTTAGTCTCCTCATGTTGTATTGGCGTTCTATCTAGCAATGAAAAGTGTCATAGTCATCTTCAAGTTTCACTCTTATTTAATCTGATGCATCCTGTCTTTGGTTCATTACGAACACCTTAAGGCTTAAAATTTGAGCATTTCTTTTTCTGCAGGCGCCTAATTACACTTAGGTTGCTTTTGGATGTTTTAAGATATAAAATTAGTGTTATGTTTTTTCATAGATTTGGAAGTTAAAGGATTTTGGAAATTTTGATTTTGGCTGAATGTTTGGTTTGAAAAATACAAAGATAAAAAAGGAAATAAGACCACGTGTACATGAGAGAGTCACAAAACTTGAAATTTCTATTTTGAATAGACATTTCTAATATCATAATTTTGCAAGATTTTATATAATCTCTTGCCTAACCAAACTCTTACCTACAAAATATCATTAATTAATTTTTTTAAAATCCAACCAAGATCATATAATTTAATGATTTTGCTGGACATCCCAACACAGCCTAATTTTTTAAAATAACAAATGGGACAAGTTTAACAGATTTTGGAATAATTAAAGCTCACATGTCTTCAACAGAAGAGAAAAGGGCCTACTGTAATTGGGGGATAAGTTATGGAGTGACTATTGCGAGATCTTGAATCCTCAAAAAGTGAAATTTAGTGTAAAGAGGGCTAACAAACTGTCACGTCACGTCTTCGATATACAGTATATAAGTATGTATAACAGGTACCAGTAACATTTTTGATTTGTATATACTAAACTTTCGATAGAATAATAAGAATTAGAATAGTTTATAAAATTATAGATTCCTCCATAAAAAAGGCTAGTTACGATTATTTTATGGATTCATAGTAATCATTATAAGCTACAATTCACCAAACGACGTGAGATTCTAGAGGTGGTTCTCATGAATTCTAGAGGTGGCTCGTACGGATTCAAGAGATGGCTTCCACTTTTTTGAGTGACACTTTGTTTCATGTAGCACTTAGCTCTACGTGACACTTAATTTCGCATGCTTTTGGTTGGTGTCTGATCTGTCATGCCTTTTTTTCTGTAGATGGTATATGAGCACGTATGGCAGGTACCAACAATATATTTGGTTTGAATATACTAAGTTTTCGATAGAATAATAATAATTAAAATAGTTTATAGTTAACTACGGATTGCTCCCTTAAAAAAAACTAACTATGATTACTTTATAGATTTTTAGAAATTATTGTAAACTACAGTAACTCTTGCCTTACATCTAATATGAGACTATTCGAGCTGAGTTAGTACACATAAGATTAACCATCCTGGAATCTAAATTGCATAAAGCTATTGCTTCTGCAAATTCTAAGTGCAACATCTCATCTAGAACAAGAGCATGTGGCTGTGATGAAGTTATGTTTTAGGAAAAGCTTATGAAGTTACTGAAAATGTTGATGAGAAGTTGGTATGGTATGATTTAGATTGATATTTAGAAATTGCACTCTGAAGATCTTCGTACTGTTTTAGAGTAAAATTTTTCTTACCTCATATAGATACTGTTTCTGCTCAGAGTAAACAGGTGAAGCAGATGAATGGTTAATTATTATTTAGCGAAAAGGACACCTCCTAATACTCTCCATGTAGCACTCAGCTTAGCTTTCTTCCTCTGAAAGTTGGGTTCAATTTTCTCATGAAGTAACAGGTTTTTTTCTTTCTTCTGGTCTTTCTCCTTAAAAGAAGTAAAACAAATAAAATAAAATAAATGGGATTTTTTTTCAAATCCCTATCTCAAAGACTTTTTTTTTTATAACCCAAATATTTCCCCCTCTTTCCCAAATACACATCTTTGAGGGTTTTAATTATATGATTTTTTTTCATTGAAACTTCCAAAAATGCTCTTCTTCCTTGCATTTAATACTCTACTTAAGTCATGACTGAAACCAAAAGTATAATTTTAGAGGAATTGAGGCATGAACTTCATATTTTGGCTAAGTGTAACAGAGATATGCATACTTCATTATATATGCAGCGACAATAGGAGAGATAAAGTGAAAAATGTAAATAGTTATGTTAAGATAAGTGTAGTCTCCATCGATGAGAAGATGTGAGAAAATCACTTACGATGATTTAGTTATGTGCAATATAGACCTACAAATGTACCACTTCGACGATGGGAGCTTATCAGCGTAGGACAAGTTAAAAGGACAAAGGTAAGACCGAAGAAAATATGGATGGAAGTGATACGAAAAGATATGGATTCTAGATGTTTAAATAGGGAGATATTACTTGATAAGAATGAATGGAGAAGAATTATCAACGTGATCGATCCGACGTGATTCTCTTTTTGTTTATGTAGCCTATTCCAAGTATTTGGGATAAAAGGCTTAGTTGATGTTGTTGTTGTTGTTTGAGGCACAAAAATAAAAGGCTTTTCTTTCAACAAAATGGAGATCCAAGCTTCCATGAATGGTTTGATCTCTTGAAAAAAAATTCACCTTTATGTTTTGAGAAATGAAGTAGGATCAGTTAAAAAAAAAAAACCCTAATTTTCTTCGATTCGTTCTCCTCGTCTGCTCGATCTCGTCGCTCGATCGATCTCCTCCCATTGTCGTTGCCGTCTCTCCGTCAGCTCTCCCTCGAGTTTCTGGCTCGTTTGCTAACCCGTTTTGTTCGACCGATCTCTCTCGCCATCTCTTCCGAGTCTCGAATGCCGCTTTCCTCCTCGCCGTCGCTCCCTGCTTCCATCGCCGGTGATCCAACCTGTCCCTCTTCTTGCGTGCATTCCAACATCACCGACCTTCGATTTTTGTAAGTGAATCTCTCCTTCGTAAATCTCTTAATTTCTATATTTGGGCAAAAATTTGTTAGGTTTTAATTCATCTAATTTTCCTATAAAGTTCAGTTTTTGATTTTACTTAGTGTGTTTAAGCTTTTAAATTATGAAAGTATTTAGAAATTTCAGTTTGGATTCCCTTGTTACATGCCCTGACTGTGGAGTGTGGATTGTTGAGTGAAGTTCATCAGTGAATTAGTGATTCAATTCATTTATTTACACTGAATCAGTGATAAATATTGATATTAGTTTGTGTGTTTGATCTAATTTTACTTTGTTGGGGAGAACGCCGGGTCCAACGGGGAGCATGATGGGTCTAAACACAAAGCTGATAACCAATTTGATCCAAAAACTTAAGCCATTAGGTCAAGATCCCAACTTTGTATTTAAATCTATAGACTTTCTTTGTCATATCCGATATGGGACTATACTCACAATAAACTAACTTAACAATCTCCCCCTTCATTGTGAGTATACCAACCCCCCTTCATTGTGAGTATACCAACTTAATTTTGGCAACCATCTACTTGGAGGCAGACACGTGGGAATCTAAACCCAAAGTTAACCCGACCAACCCGACCAATTCGGGCTTCAAACATCGGTTTCACTCCCCCTTAGGCCATAACCTGGCCCATTGACCCGACGACAACTTGGTCCAAACCTGGGCTCTAATACCAATTGTTGGGGAGAATGCCGGGTCCAACGGGGAGCATGATGGGCCTAAACACAAAACTGAGAACCAATTTGACCCAAAAACTTAAGCCATTAGGTTAAAGTCCCAACTTTGTATTTAAACCCATAGACTTTTTTTGTCCTATCTGATGTTGGACTATAATCACAATGAACTAACTTAACATACTTAGTGTGCTTGTGTGTTTGATCTAATCAGTGATGATCATTGACTCGGGCCTGATTGTGTAGTGAAGTGCACTGTGCATCATTGACTCACAATTGTGTGCATATATGATTTTTCAAATTGTGTGCATATAGTATTTTTTAATTGCACGATATTGAACATTGTCAATTTATATTTATTTGTACATTGTAATTTGTAGTATTTGTTGGATGTATTAGGGTTTGAAATTTTGAATTATAGGACAATGTAGTTTGCATTATGTAGTTTTAATGAAATAGATTATGTTTAATACACTTTGATACATTTTGATATGCACATATTTGATAGAAATAGATTATGTTTATTTATATTAGTAAAGGCTTGAATTCTTAAATAGATTATGTTAATCTAAATTGAGTGCAATAATTATTTAGCTATTTAATCAATTATTTTTTTGTCTTTTTTAAATAAATTTTGGACTCTGAATCTAGCTAGAAAATATATTGTAAAGACTAATATTTAAAGTTTCTAGCATGTTTCAGATAAACTAATTTAAAGGGCAATGTTGTAATTTTATAAATTATATCACTTTTGTATTGTAGAAACACTTTTCTTTTTTCTTGAAAACTTATTTTTTTTAATTTTATGATTATATGTCACTTTGTGCATATGCAAACGTTCTAAACGGTATCTGCAAATTCGTAAGTTTAATGCAAATAAACTAAGATAAGTATCATAAACTTCGTTTATGTGTTTTAATATGTTCTATATAACCATTTATATGATTATTCTTTAACCGATATGACACTCCGGTATTTAGGATTATATCGCAATATCCCGTCCGGTATGTAATTTGGCTGACCGGTATGGAACCGGTATCCGATATTTATAACACTGCTTCAATCATACTGAACATGATTTCTCAGTGCTATGGCTGTTGTATGATGTACGTTTAAAGGACATATATACAGTTCATGTGTACGTTTAAAGGACGTATATAGAGTTCATGTGTGTGTGGAGCTTGACATTGAAATTCCTTACCATCACTTTTCTTGGAAAAGGAACATTATAAAAATACGTATGATATTAGAATCTAATGCTGCCTGATCGGGTCTTGGCGCAGTATTGAACTATGGTGCGATTAATTAGTCTTTATTTACATATATTGTTTTGTTGGATGCTAACTTGCTGTACGTAGGTTTAAATTACTACAACGAATATCTTGCTATCTATAATATTAACTTTATATTTATGAATATAAATTGTTACTTTTACATTTTAAAATTAGATTGACATGCTGTTTATTTTTATATATATGCAAAAGTCATTAAATCCTTGTGATCATTTTATGAATTTAACTGTGTAAAATATCTAATAATTACAGTAGTAATCCAGTAACCAAAACATCGGGTTTGATGACTCACTCCACTTGCTAGAAGACCAGTGAACACCTCAACTAACCTTCAATAAGTGATGATCAAAACTCACATCAGAGAATTTATTACTATATGGTACGTGTACCCCAACGTGCAAGATCAGCCAAGATTTCAATGACGTTAAGTATATGTGAGTCTTTTTTACTAACCACGTACGTCAACTTGGGGTTTAAACATGTTCTTGAAGGATGAACCGTGCAGCAGGGCGACGATTAGCTTGGTGCAAGGACTAGCTAGAAATATTGTTGTATGACTTGCTATACGTGAGTGTAGCTCGCTATATCCAGTAGTAAATTTATATGTACGGGCACTTGTTCTTATCTTAGTGTAGCTTGCTATATATGAACACATGACACTGTACATAGGTTTTAAATTACCATATCTGAATGTATGTTGTTATATATGAGTATAAGAGGCTGTACTCGATGTCTTATTGCTATGACAGATTTTTCTGTAGATTAAGCATACACAAGTAAACCCATCTTTTTGGGAAATTAAATGGAAACTGATATATGCTACTTAAACAAATTATCTTACACACCATACAAACTTTACAATTGTAAAACAAAATTAAATAAGTTATTCAACATAACATCGTAGAAATGTATCTACTCATTGTTCTCCCTAACTATTTTGCGCATATGCTACGATAGGATCTTTAGAAAGTTGTGGGAGGTAATGACCATCTCCGGGACTTCCCCGGTCATGTAACATCTCTAAAGCATGTACGTTCAAACTAGTAGGCTTGCATATACGTAAGATCAGTAAGTATATGAGTAGAAAGACTACAGTTTAGACTTGCATATACGTGAGATCAATAAGTGGATGAGTGTAATACTCTGAAGATCTGCTATAGCAATTTAATGCTTTAGTAAGATAAGGTCAGATATAACAAATTATAAATCAGTATAAGATATGATTAGACATAACAAGTTATGAATTACAATAGCAATAGTGAGATAGGTATGTTGGGGATCGAATCCCCAATCGAGATCATAGAGAGGAAGAAAACAATACAAAACAAGAAAAACACAAGAATTAACGTGGTTCGGCCGACCAACTTTGACTTACGTCTACGGGAACAACGAGCGAAATATCCACTATGAAAAAAATAGGTTACAAGAAAAGATCCAAGTATCTCTCTACCTCTCGCATCTCTCATAATAATAGAAGAATATCTCTCAACCAATTGCTCTTATTTCTCGTATCACATATAATAGATATATATAGTGTTCATATCTTAACCCTATTAGAATAGCATTATCACCATCTAATTGGTGTTCCAATCCAATTCGAACTTTGGTCTTCTAATCCAAATCTAACTGGGATTCCTTATGATCCTTAATCACATCTGGATACTCAACGGATACGAGACACAAACCCAACAATCTCCATTTTGGATCGTATCCGATGAGCCATGCATCTTGAAGAAATTCCGTTCTCAACATCCACTTCGCAGACATATACCACACGATCACCAGGCTCCATCGACCGGGAACAACTTGTATAATTATTACTGCTTCTATACTTGAGTACTCATGATCACTAAACCATACTTTCCTCCGAGCACTCATGATCACAAAACCGTACTCTCTTGAATACTCACAATTACTACACCAAGCTCTTCACCAAGCACTAATAATCGCTACAGCATGCTCCACCTCGGTCAAAACACCTATACCTCCTAAGTACTCACAATCACTTATCATGTTGTACATCACAGAAAAATGATCGATACACCGTACTCTACCTTGATCTAAAAACTATGACCAACTCTAGAGACAAATGATTATATATTACCAGGTACTTTATCATATCATGAATTAACCGTATCCATCAATATAAAGTACCACGCCATACTTCATCATCGTATAATCAACCAACCATCGATCATCTCGATCAATATCGATCCCTCGATCATCGTCGATCACTGCTGGTCTGCACAAAATCTGCTCTAAATAGTAGATTTTGCCCAATCCGCATCTACCACTGCATTCGGAATACTGAAAAATATAGAATTCGACTCCTGGATCACCTTAATCGGACACCGATTCTTCGATCCACGCTCCGATCAACCATAACTGTCAATCTGTGCCTCAGAATCCATTTCATTTATCAGCCACTCATTTTGGTGCACATTGCTAGAACCTCCGGTTGTGCACATTACTGGTTGTATCCAGCTATTTTTTTCTTCTTCTTATTGTTAATCTTGATACCTCCGCCAATCGTGCTTGTCAACTTGACATCAAAATCTGCCAGCTCGCAGTCTCAATTCCGGATCCATAACTCCGGCCTGATACTACTTGTTGGAGATCGAATCCCTCATCGAGATCGTAGAGAGGAAGAAAATAATACAATATAAGAAGAACACAAAAATTAACATGGTTCGGCCGACCAAATTCGACTTACGTCCACGGAAACAACGAGAGAAATATCTACTATGAGAAAAATATATTATAAGAAGAGATCCAAGTATCTATCTACCTCTTGCATCTCTCATAATAATAAAAACATATTTCTCAGTCAATTGCTCTCATCCCTCGTATCACATACAATATATATATATATATATATATATATATATAGAGAGAGAGAGAGAGAGAAAACGAGAAATACACCGGCGGTGAAGGAAGTTATCTTCACCGCCGCCTAGGTGGCCCAATAAAATTATTGCACGTGGTGTCATTTATGAGAATTTATTTATTTGTTATCTTGAATGACGCTCCGTGTTATAATTTTATTGGGCCACCTAAGCGGCGGTGAAGGAACTCCCTTCACTGCCGGTGTATTTCCCGTTTCCTCATATATATATATATATATATATATATATATATATATATATATATATATATATATATATATAGTGTTCATATTCTAATCTTATTAGAATAGCACTATCACAATCTAATTGGTATTCTAATCCAATTAGAACTCCGGTCTTTTAATCCAAGTCCAACTAGGACTCTTTGTGATCCTTAACTTCACTGCCGGTGTATTTCCCGTTTCCTCATATATATATATATATATATATATATATATATATATATATATATATATATATATATATATATATATATATATATATATATATATATATATATAGTGTTCATATTCTAATCTTATTAGAATAGCACTATCACAATCTAATTGGTATTCTAATCCAATTAGAACTCCGGTCTTTTAATCCAAGTCCAACTAGGACTCTTTGTGATCCTTAATCACATCTAGATACTAAATGGATGCAATATACAGATCCAATAAGGCAGAGAAGTAATGTTCATGCAGAGACAAGTGCATATATGCCTCTATCTTCTTTTATTTATAATCCTTCTGCCAAGAGAGCATATACGCATATGTCAAACACACAGACATCATTTGCCTCAACGAATTGCCTCAACGATCGCACTATAATTGGAAGAAAGTAGCAATTAAACTCCCTCAATGAATCAAAATAAATATATACTCTCTGTTGTAAATGAATGGAATGAATGCGTAATGAGATTCTATTATAAGAAAATGAATTTCTTCCTCTCTTTTTCTTCACTTATATGGAATGTAAAGGTATGGCCTATTTATAAACTCTTTAAGAGACGCAACTCTTTGTGGCAAAATAGTATGAATCACATTGTTTGAAATTCAAAAGGTGCATGAAAAGTTACAACTGTTCAAGTGATCACCCCTTCATGTTTAAATTTCAAACATATATCCATTGGTCAAGCAGTGTATGAACTATTGTAACCTTTCAAATGGGTACAATTGCTTATATTTGAATTGTTACACAATTCAACCATTAGCACCCGTTCTAATAGTTACACCCTTCGAACAGTCACACTCATTCGAACAATCACTCTCGTTCGAATGGTAGCACCCGTTCGACCATTCACACCCGTTCATAGTTTTTTTTAAGCCAATTTACATTCACTCTATTCATGGATTTGAATATGTGAATATAATGTAATTGACAAATAGATTCTCCTTAATTTTTAGCTCAAAAAATTAACAGATTCAAAGTATGAATTCTAATAATCCCCCACATGAATAAAATGGCTTAAAATGCTAATAAAATAGATAATATAATAAAAAGTTTTCGTATCGGTAGAAGTGTTTTTTAGGTTTGAACTTTCCCTAGTGAAATATTATCGAGTTTACTTACTAACCAGTGAACATGATGTTTCTAAACTGTTTAGTTTTTAATGTAAAGAAGACAATAATATTTACATGATTCCTTTTAACTTTAACTAATTATTTTATGTTTTGTTTGTTTTGCCCTGGACAACATGATAATTTTATGAGTACTCTAGAGAACTTAGTTTTTGTCATTCTCATAGAAGCAGCCCCTTCACACTCATATAAGTGAGCTCTTATTAAAAGTATCATGTCACACTCCACATGGATTTCCAAAATATAAGGATCATTAAAAACATAGTTTATCCTTACATATATTGCAAGTTAATCATTATTTACTATAGAAATATGATAGGAATTATTTCCTTAATGATTCGTTCTAGTCCCTCCTACAATTCGGTTGTCCCTTTGAATCTAGATCTTGGGATCTCCAGTCAGTTAGATTGGATTGTCATTATGGAGTTACTCTATTTAGTAGATTGTAGTCGCATTTCCCTCGATAACTTATATACTTGATTATTGGTCAAGTTTTTTATTAATGAATCTGCAATACTATCCTTTGATTTTATATAGACAAGAGATATTATTCTATTTGTAAGCAGTTGTCTTATAATATCATATATACAATGTATTTGTCGTGATTTTTTCATTATACATTATATTCTATGCCATTCCGATTGCTGATTGATTATCACAATTGATACAAATTACTGACATAGTTTTAGTCTATATTGGAATATTCTCTAAAAGTTTTGAAGTCATTTTACTTCTTCTCCAGTTTTATCCAAACTAATAAACTCAGATTCCATAATAAATCTGACATACATGTTTGTTTCGAAGATTTTCAAGAGATAGCTGCACCTCCAACAGTAAAAACATATCCACTTGTGAATTTTACGTTTTTAGAATCCGTAATCCCCTTAACATCAGTGTATCCTTCAATCACTACTGGATATCTTGTGTAGTGCAGGTCATAGTTAGCAGTGTACATCAAATATTTGAGAACTCTAATTATTGCTTTCCAGTAGTTCTCCCTTAGATTACTTGTAAATCTACTCAGTTTGCTTACTGAGTATGCAAGGTCTTATGCAGTTCATTATATACATAAGATTGCCTATGATTTGAGAATATTCTAATTGTGATATACTAATACCTGTATTCTTTGTAAGATGTAGACTCATATCAACATGTGTTCTAGCTATATCATTATTTCGCTTATTAAATTTTTATAATATCTTCTCGATATAATGTGATTGGGATAAACTATATCCATCTTGGTGATTTTAACACCAAGAATAATATTTGCAATACCTAAGTTTTTCATATTAATTTTTTTATTAACATAATTTTTATCTCCTTAATTAGAGCAACCGTGTTGCTGGTGATAATCATGTTATCCACGTACAGATATACAATGACATAGTGTGCATATTCCCTTTTATATATACACATTTCTAGCATTCACTATAACGAAATCTATTTGAAAACATAAGTTGGTCAAATTTTTTATGCCCTTATTTAGGTGCTTATTTAAACACATACAATGACTTAAAAAGTCTACACACTTTATTTTCTTGTCCTGGAACTACAAACTCTCAGGTTGTTGCATGTAAATTTCTTCATCTATTTCACCATTTTAAAATGTTGTTTTTACATTCATTTAATGAAGCTCAAGATTATATAATGTTACAAATAAAATTATTAACTTTATGGATGTTATTCTTGTTATAGACAAATATGTTTTAAAATAATCTACATCTTCTTTTTGTCTATAGCTTTTTACTACAAGTCTAACTTTGTATTTATGTATAAATCCATCAGTTTTTATCTTTCTATTTAAGATCCATTTATAACCTAAAGGCTTACTTCTTGAAGGAATATTCACAAGTTTCTAGGTATAATTTTGAATAATAAATTCAATTTTACTACTTACGGCTTCTTTCCAAAATAGAGTTTCAGATGTAGACATAGCCTCTTTATAATTTTGAGATTTCTTTTCTAATAAGTATGTCAGAAAATCCGGGCCAAATAATTTATTAACCCTAACCTTTTTACTCCGTCTATATTCATTCTCATTACTTTTATTTTCATAATCAGATTTTATTTCTCTTATCGCATTATCACACTTTTAGGAAAACTTGGTTTATATTGTTTACTAGGAAAAATACTCTAAAAAAAATTGCATTCCTAGATTCAACAATAGAATGCTTCTTTATCTTTGGATTGTCCAGTTTGAAAACAAAGAAACGATATGCATTGATCTATTTAATTTTATTTTACATTTTCAGAATTCCAATATCTAGTTTTTGTTCAAGTCAATATAATAGTATCTAATCTGTCTACTAAAACCCGACAATCTTAAGACCGATTCGCCATCTACTATATAAGTTTTTTGAACTCAATGAGCGTCAGTCTCTCAGGATACAACGATCGCACTATAATTGGAAGGAAACAACATTCCAATTGCCTCAACGAATTAAAATAAAGTTATACTCTCTGTTTCATATGAATGGAATGAATACGTAATGAGATTCTATTATAAGAAAACGATTTTTTTCATCTCTTTTTCTTCACTTCTATGAAATGTGAAGGTATGGTTTATTTATAGACTATTTAAGGGATGCAACTTTTTGTAGCAAAATAGTGTGAATCGCATTGTTAAAAATTCAAAAGGTGCATGAAAGTTACAACTGTTCAAGCGATCACCCATTCATATTTAAATTTCAAATATATATCCATTTGCCAAGTAGTATATAACATATTGTAACATTTTAAATAGGTACACCCACTTATTTTTGAATTGTTACACAATTCAACTATTAGCATCCGTTTTAATAGTCACACCCTTTAAACAGTTGCACTCATTTAGATAGTCACACTCGTTCGAATGTTAGCACCGGTTCGACCATTCACACCCGTTCATATATATATATATATATATATATATATATATATATATATATATATATATATATATATATATTGTTAAAGCCAATTTACGTGGATTTGAACAAGTGAACATAATATAATTGACAAATAGATTTTCCTTAATTTTTAGTTCCAAAAATTAACAGATTCAAAACATAAATTCTAACAATAATTTAGTGATGACTCGGGATATTTAAGAGAGATCAAGAGTTTTGTCCCTATTCCCTCCATTCTGTCTTGGTTTGATTGTCCACTAATAGGACACTGGTTACTCCTGCATCTTCTCTTTAATTAGGAGGGCTGTTTGTAAATTTTCATAATTATCCCATTACGTTAGTCTAATTACAGTATACCCATATATACATGCATAGATGTAGATACATACATACACATATTTTATGCATACTTAGTTTGTTTAAATCACAATATTTTTTATTATATATATATATATATATATCTAGGGATTACTGTAGGTGAGTTGCCAGTTCAGAAAAAATTACATGAGTTAGCGCCAAAAGTATAATGATCCAATGATTTTCCTTCATTTTTTTTTTTACAAGTACTATCTTTTATCTCCTTAACTTATTTCGGATTAAATTTTATAAATTTTGGATTTCATTTACAAAGTGCATACAAAATATTTTATTTATTGAAAACCGTTAATTTTGTGTTGACTTGATGGAGGACCAAAATAAAATTAAAACCCAAAAAATTGGGTATGAGTGAATCTTGGGGGATCGAGATCATAATCCAAAAGTAATTTTTTAAAAGAAATTATTGGAGATAGTGAAAATAAACTATAACTCAGCTAATCAGCTCATTTCCATTTTTCTCATATGTCTTCATAGGAGGAAAGCAGCTAATTTGATTGCATGGTAGGCTCTGTCATCGGCACACATGAAGCGACTCTTTCAAGATCTTGAACCCTAAAATTGTGGGATTGTGTGTGGACAGCGCTCAAACACAAGGATTCAACCATCTTAAAATGAGGGTATATATATAGCATTATAAAGCTGATTAACAATGGCTCAGCATGGTAGAGTTGACCCTCATTCTCTATTTTCTATGTTATCTATTTTCTCACTCATATTTATAAACATATTTTAGCGTTTGGTGTCATGTGTCATTGATCAGAATATCAATTTAATTCTGGTCTCTCATATCTTTCTCGCTGTTTTGATTATATATCCATTACTGTAGAAGTAATCTATTTTTTAAAGATCTTTATACAAATGTACAGAAATTTTAAATGCACCCGCCAATTTATAAGAACCCTCTTATTAAGTACACTTCCTGTAAAATTCAAAAATAAAATATTATAAATGCACCCATCAACTTTGCAAGTACTCAATGACTCTCAAAAATAAGATTTTTTTTCTTAAATAAAAAAAAATACGGAACTACTATATTCCCAAGTTATCCTTATACCTTCATCAAAATCCTAACCCTGTCAAAATCCAAATCCCCTTTCAAAATCTTAAACCCTCTGAAAAAAAATATTTCTTTTAGCTAGTACTAATTTATTCATAAGTTTTTTTTTTTTTTTCTATTATTGAGAATCATTAGGGGTTAAATTCTTTTTATTTTTGGAGTATTGAGAATTATTTGGATTTTAATTTGAGAAAACTTAAAAGTAAGGATGATAGAAGAAAGAGAAAAAAATAATTTATAATAAAATTGAAGAAGATGAGAATAAATTTGGCAACAAGTTTGTAATGGCAAACTTGTAATAGAACTAAACTTTTCGATTACGATAATTAGAAAATTGACAGGTGTATCTAGAATTTCTCATAAAAAATATGAACTTTTTTAAGTATATGCTCTTATATTTCAAAATTGCCCTTTTCTTTTTTTTAATAAATGCCATTTTCTTCCAACTATTTCTTTGATCTTTTAAGAAATTCTATTATACTAAACATCTTAAAAAGTTTTTTTTTTTTAATTTACTTCTAAACAAAAAATAATAATAAAACATTGAGATGCGAAGAAAAAACTTATCACAAACTTGATTAGCCCAAGGTGAATAGGAGCAACAATTTTTGTGGGTCCTCAACTCCACATGGGCACATCTTTATCTTTGTAGATATTGATTGTGTACTGATGCTAATGAGTCTTGATTCAAGTGACACTATTTCTTTTCAATTTGGAGAGATTTTGAGTTCGACTTCTGTGTGGAGCTCAATTTGGGTAATGCCGTAAAAAAAAAAATATATGATAGTGAGGGATGATAACAATGATAAAATATATTCTTTGGGAGTACATTAAATAGGAGAGCAACTCAAATGGACAAAAACAAAATCGTAATAACAAGATTAGTCTCTTCCAATATTTTTCAAATATAACCCAGACTCAAGAGGGGCAGCACCGTACAGAACCTACCTACATGGGACTTTTTTATGCAACAATGAATAATGCATCTCAGTACTCATTTGGAAATGATATTTTGCAAATTCTAACTGCAGTTATTCTATATATATTTTTTAGCAATTTTCTCTTCTCTTTTACTTTATGGAGTAAATTAAATTAATCGACTTTGACATGATTTTGACAAATTGAAGTTAAGCCTAGAGTAAGATAGCTGCTAGTAACTCAACTACAGATACTAGTCAAACATTGATAATTTGAAGTTTTCCTATGGGTATCGTCATTTTGGCAGAGATAAGGGGTGTCAATTGATGGTTACTAAGTTTAAAAGCAAGTTGGGTTTTATTTATTTGACTTTTGAACAAGGTTTTAATATATGTCGATAAACGAAGCCTGCACAGATATAGTATTGAATTTGGAGGTATCTAATACAATGAACACTCTACAGTAAAAATATGCTTCCAGTATTATCGATTTCTGATATCATAAATCATTAATTCCATGATATTTTTCTCGTTGAAATGTAAAATTCATCAATTTAGGTTTATCTTTGTTTTTGTTATTATAATCCTTCTCAATTAGTTCCTTAGGTCCTATTTGGCCACAGCCTAAACCTAGATTAAAGACCTCTAATCTAGGTTTACAGTGCAAAACAATTTTTTGAGTAGAGGGTCGGATTAAGAACTTGGAGCATTTAACCTGAGCTAAATGGGACTTTAGAAACCAACACATATAGGCAAGTGATGGCCTCGATTTTCTTTTAAAAGCGTATATGTTGGAGGTAAAAATTTCAAAATAAAAAGAAAATAGCAATTAACTTTGCAGAACGTGAGGCTATCCCATAGCTTCACGTTGGTAGAAACTTAGCTTTGCGTAAAGGTAAAACGAGAAGCTAAAACCTTAGCTCCGTGCCTAAAGTATTTAACTTTGCATGGGCAGATCTCACAATCCTTAATTGATTGTGATTGAGATTTGAGATTATCTAATACTCGAATTGAGTCCAATCAGAATTCAAATTCAAGATATTTAAATCAAAATCAAATATTTGAATAGAATCCTTGATAAATATAAAGATCTTCTATTCCTATATCTAAGAGAACTCTCATAACCAATTAAAGTTTATAAATAGCCTCTTTGAGGAGACTTTAGAGGTTTTTTGACAATTCATGTTACACGAGAGAGTCTTGAAGCCTTGGAAATCTTTTTGGAGTTCAAGTTACGTGCGAGAGCATTGAATTCAGCAGAGAGAGAAAGTTAGGGTCGGCCATATTCTTCTTCAAAGAGGAGATTTTTCACATCGGATCGTTAACAAGTTCTACTAGTTAGATTCCATCGCCACTTTAGAATCTACTTTTATTGTAAAAGAGAGCGATAAAATATAAATCTTCTCGTTTGTTTTTCTATTATTTCTCTTTCGTTGTTAATCATTGTAAGTAATGGAAGAAAGTAAGAATTTTGCGAAGTAAGAATTTTGCGAAGAACAAACTGGCGACCACAGTAGGAGATGTCTCTTTTACTGAACAAGAGATAGTGGCGCAATCCAACTTAAAGAAAATTAGATCGATCGTGGATGTGCTCGTCATTGAGATCAACTAATAAAGGTATAAATAATATCTCTCATCTGGATTTGGTGATCTGACTGAAATGCGGCGCTATCGTCGCGCGATCTCTAAAACTCGTAAATCGAGTAATAAGGAATTCTCCGTTAATCAAGGATATCCTTTGAGTTCGCGGCTATAGAGCCATCGTTTGAGCAGAAAACCTTAAAGGACGATGTCGTTCCTACTGCTGAAGAGGGCTAGGAGACCGGCCTCAACAGAACGCAACTCCGTAATCGAAATCGTCGAGTAAGACGAAAAACCCTCAAAGCCCGCATAAAATGTGAGACTGAGCCAGAAGCAGAACGCGAGGTTATGACTTTACTTTGTGAACTGGCTTGCGTTAATTCAAGACCAGTGAAAATTGGTAAGATACGAAACTAAATGCAAACCAGCGTGTGATGAAATTTCTCTACGCGAGCCTACAGAACTTGGTTATGAAACCAAGATGATTGACAACACTTGCGTAAAATGTAAGACTAAATTCAAACACAAGCCAGCGTGTGATAAAAATTTTTCACGCGAGACTACTGAACTTTACCATGAAATTGGCAAAAGTGCCAAAACTCGCATAAAATGCGAAGTTGATTTTAAAATTAAGCCAGCATGTGATGAAAATTCTCCACGCGAGACTATACCTTACGAACTGGTTTGCTTTAACCGCAAGACGAATGAAAATAGCGTAAAACGCGAAGTTGACTGTAAGCCAGCGTGTGATAAAGACTCTACACGTGAGGCTATTAAACTTGGATAAAAACTTGAGTTTAGCGTTAAACACGAAACCAAGAATTCTTGCGTAAATCGCGAGGTTATGCCACCATGTGAGGATACTCCCCCGCGCGAGGCTAAACAACCAACATAAGTTAAACTTCTTCAAAAACGCCAAGTTACGTAAAACGCGAGGCTATCATACACGAAACCATGATTCAGTCTCGCATAGAAGTTTTGAAACGCGAAGTTAAAACGCAGCTCCGTGTAAAAAGGCCATTGTATAGAATTAAAATTAATAAGCAATTTGTCGAGCAGCAGTACGATGCCATTGGTCTTGGAGCGTTTCAACAAGCACACGACTTCTCCGATAGCCAAGTGGGCCCCACGCCCAAAAAATAACTAAAGATTCTCCATCTCCTAAAGTTCTTCATATCAGAGAATACTTTACAAATAAAAAAAGAGTGATTCAAACTCAACCACACTCAACATGCCATTGTGAGTAATTAATATCAGCTGTATTAAATAATTATTGTTGTAGCAAGCAAAGAGTGTTTGTATTTGACAGAATAACCAAGCCTCATCAAAATACTCATAAAAGGAGAAAGAATAATCTAAGACATAGAGTCGAAGAAAAAAAATTGAAAGCGGTGACCTCAAATATAGTCGGTAAATGTAAGAAGGCCATAGAGAAAGAACATGAGTCTGATGCAGATGACGAACAACCTCACCATCTTACCTAGCTCAAGTCAGGTGTTGTCGCTCTTTGAAATTATAAGAAACTTACAAAAGATTCTTACAATGATGATAGTGACAATTCAGCCATAACTTTTTCGCAGTCATATACTTCTTCCCGACCAAGAAAATTGACATCGTACGCGGTGGACAGGTCCGATGACGTCGATCAGAGATTTGAAGTCCAAGAACAAATGATTCGAGATCAGCTAAAAGCTATTGACGACATCAAGATAATGCACTTAAAAGTGGTCGAAAATACCCAGAAAATAGTCGAAGACAAGGCTAAAACCTCCTCCTCAAAACCACCACCAAAAACAAATGAGGAACCACCACTCAATACAAATAAAGAAAATAAAGAAGAAAGAGCTTATTCAATGCATGAAAAAGACGATAAGTTTTCCTTCCATAATCCTCATGTAAAGAAGATGGAAAATCTACAGAAGCAACTTGATGCATTGATGCAGAAAAAGCAGCTGAAGGAATCAGGAGTTTCAAGGCCATACATGCTTGAGTGAAACTTCACCCCTTATCCCATAAAATAAAAATCTCTCAAACTGGAATCATATGATGGGAAGAGGTCTTCAACCCATTACATATACTATTTTTTATCGCAAAAGGGTCATCTAATAGGAAACAATTCCATAATGACCAAAATTTTCGTGAGTTCCCTGCAAGGGCTTGGTATGATGTAGAAAAATAGTTGGTATTATGCAGTTACCCCCGGAGACTATTAATACTTGGTATGATGTAGAAAAATAGTTCTTGGCACTTTTTTGAGGATGATACCGAAATATCGGTTCATTCACTCCTTGCAACGAAACAAGGGGAAGAAAAAAATGGAAAAAAACTTTATAGAATGCTTCAGAGAAAAATACGTGCAATGTCGACACGGTATGACCCAGGAAACCTTGGTAGAAACCTGCAAACATAGTTTTAGAACCGGCATGTCATAAAAATGGGAGCCGTAGAGTTTAAAACTTAGAACGACTTGCTGAAGAAAGGAGAGTAGGCGGAAGATATATTTCGCTGCATTGAGAAATCTCGTGGTACGAGAAGCTCTACAAATAACATGCAATATCCACAGAATCCTAAAAACAAAGGGAAGGTTGTGATGGCATCAGATGCTACTAAAAAACTAATAAGTTCGGCAAAATCAAGACCTCAAAATCTAAGAGGTGCAGGTCAGAACAGACCCCGACAAGATAGAACTTAAATATTCGAGACGGAGTAGACGTGTACTGTATTCCATCTCCTCCTCAGGAAGGGCATGCTGAAATTTCTGGAGAATCAAAAATTGAAAGACATTGGAAAAACCAACGACCATAACTATTGCCTGTACCATCAAAATATGGGGCTCCGACTAAGAATTGCTATCCTTTTAAGAACCGGATCCAGGCATTAATAGAAGTCGGGGTTCTCACACTTAAAGAGAAATAGAAGAAAATTTTTGCAAATATGGCAATTTTGATGGTAGGAACTGATGAGTATCATATATTGTATTTTTCCTCCCATATTTTATCTACTTTTGTATATAAATAAATGCTACTCGGGTATTTTTAGTGTCTTTTCAGGTAATTCATTCGTACAAGGAGATTCATGAAATCAGAGTTGGAATCGAAAATCAGAGTCCGAAAAGTTTCTAAAGTGGGCAAGACTACGAGATTATGATGCTGCAGAGACTCAAAGTCGAATACAGTTCAGGAAAATTAAACGAATAAGACAAGAGTTTCAAGTGGAAAAAATTTCAAGAACGTTTCAAATATTTTTACCGCTAAATAGCGGTAATTACCGCTAATTAGCGTCCCAATAGTAGACTAACACGTGGAGTTTTCTCTCGCGGCTTCATTATAATCTTTTAGTTTCACAATTGTATTAGAATTGGGTTTGGATTTTCGAAACCTATATATTGGCCGTATCCCTGTATTCTAGGATTTTATGCAGTAGTTAATGTAGATTAGGATTTAGTTTGTACTTGTCTTTCATTAATAAAATTAAGGTTTTGCTGAAGGGGTGGCGACCACAATACCGTGCTCCAGAGGTAAGTCATTACTTTTAATTATCTATTCGCTTTTTAGATAGAGTTAATTGCTTTCTAGTATAGATTTATTTGCTTTCTAGATTAGATTTAATTGTTTTCTAGAAACATGAGTAGCTAATTATTTAGCTCTAGGATGTAGATGAAGTTAGGATCCACCATGTAATTATATTCTAATATTTTTCTTCTTAAATAAAATTAATAAAGACATGATTTTTCTATAAAAGATTAAAATACAAGAACTCGAAGATTAAAACTTTGATAGGTTATACTTGAATTAGGTTTCTTGATAGCCTATGCTCAGTTAGGGTTTAGGGTTGTTGATTTTATTTTTTTCATTGAATTATCTAAATATTTAATTTGTTTTTATGAAAAGTAGTATCTTTGATGAGTTATGCTTGTACACCACTTGATAGCTCATACTTAGAGCACTTTAAATAAATATTAAACTAAAAAGATAAAATTTTTATGATAGAAGAAGATAATAGAAGTAAGAACATGGTTAGAAATTAGTGAATTCTATATCCTAAGCTATTTAAATTAACTCAACTTCAAACTAGAATCTTTGGTTAGTCCGTTAGACTAAGGAAAGAGTAAGGAACGTAAAAACACCTTAGATTCCTGTGGAACGACCTGTGCAGCGCTACACCGACACTGTGCGCTTGCAGTAAATATCACATCAGGAACCAATGAGTTCCCCGTGGATAACGCCAATACCAACGGGAAAACTAATAATAGTAGATTATGATCCCCATAAAATGGCATAGAAAGGACTTATTTTGGTAACCACAAAAAGGGGGGAGGTTATGCGGATTCACCCGGATCTTCTGCAAGATGAGCAATGGACCTTGTTTAGCACGCAAAGAAGGAAGCCGACTAGTAATACTATCTCTGCAAATTTTAAAGAAAAATACATAATTGCAATGCACTAACATATTCAGAAGAGGAGGCCATAGCTATGGCCACTCACTAGGACGAAGCAGGTCTATTTGGTATTATATCTGGTAGGCTTATCTGAAAGATTACTCAAGGGTAGGTCATAATAAGGAAGTATATGAGGAGCCTGCAAAACATAAGGGGTTTCGTTTTCAGAAAAATGCAAAGAAGAATGATGAACCGAAAGATGCCTCATTCAAATTCGACATCATAGCTCAGTTGGCTAATATCTCGGCTTGTGTCTCACTTTACGAGCTGTTGCGATTGTCCAACTCAACTTGAGAAGCACTGGGAGAGGTTTTAGCAGACTCCGAATCTTATCTGGCACAAATCATTGAACCATCTAACGAAGAAAGAGATTCTTGCCCTCACTGTCACCAAGTGAGGAGGCAAATTTCGCAGATAACCTTCTCACCAAGGAATATGCAAGTGAGAAATACAAAACATAACAGGCCTTTATATTATACTGGATATATTGGGTCCACCAAAGTGGACCGCATACAAATTGATCATGGGTCTGCACTAAACGTCATCCCAAGGAGGCTGATGCAATTATTGGGAATTTCACCGCATCGTCTCACGCCCACGAACACTATGATATTCGGGTTCAACGCCAATGATAGTTGTCTTCTCGATAAGATTAGACTCTGATGCCAGATCGAAAACTTGAAAACAGAGGTCACGTATTACATCATCGACGCAGTCACGTCATATAATATTCTATTGGGACGACTGTGGATCCATGCCTACATGATAGTCCCGTCAACTCTCCACCAATGCATGAAGTATTGCAATAATCAAGAAGAAGTTCAGACCCTAATTGCAGATAAACAACCTTTCAAAGGGTTGAAATTTTTTTTACCGATGCCATGATGTACAAAGCTGCCCATGAGATCGCCCAAGAGTATGAAGAAGTCTGCGACAGCGGCAATGAAGCAGATACTGAGCACGAGTCTTCAGAAGAAGATGGTGGAGATTTAATAAAGTTAATGCAACCAATACTGTTAGTGACGAAGACGAATGTGTTATTAATGAAGACATAAAGTTGGTTTATGAGCCTGCTGTTGCTACTGATTCAGAACCCTTTGGTTCTACTGTAGAGGCGAATAGCTTGTCCGAACTTGAAGTTTTGACAGCATATCATATGTTGATCAGATTATCCCTCCTCTCTCGATCCAAAATAATTAGTGACCAAAATATTGTCTTCAAAGTACCTTCTCGACAAACTCATCAGAAGCCTATTATGTTCGACAAAGTGATGATGCCACCTACTCAAAAACAAAATAGTGAGAGTGAGGAGCAAACATCACCTCAATTCCACTATTGAACAAAAATCCCAACAAATGACGAAAATGATGGATTATAAGTTAGCCCAAAAGCCGGGATTAAATTTTGGAAAGGAACGACGAAATCTTCTACCCTCCTTTAGACCAAAGGGTAAAAGCCCAGACTACTATCATGAGACTCGAAGAGGGTTGAGATATGTATCCACTCCTTCCACGTCACCAAACAAACTCGAAGTGACGACTCCGATCGACAGTGAGGTTTATCCACCAGACCAAGATTCCGATCAAAGTACCGGTGTTCTATGCCAATCCTTAGTATCAAATATGGTTTCAGCCGTACCTGAAAGCGATGAAGAATAAATTGATATTCAAGAGGAGTCCTGAGCTAAACATATGGATACCCTCTGGGATGTCAATTTTGAACAAAGTGACCCGCTCAAAGAAGATAAAGTAACACAAGCTAATATAGGGACTGAGGAGAATCCAAAACCTATTTTTATAAGTGAAGCACTAACTCTCATAGAAAAAGACGAGCTTATAGCTCTCATTAGGAAATACATAAATGTGTTCGCATGGGGTTATGAAGATATCCCCGGACTAGACCTCCAGGTTGCTATGCATCATTTGAATATCAGAGAAGACGCCAAGCCAGTCAAATAGCAGCAAAGGCACTTCCGACTAGAGTTAATGAAAGCCATAGAAGCTAAACTTAACAAGTTGATAACTTCAAAATTTGTTAGAGAAGAACAACATCTTGATTGGGTGGTGAATATAGTTCTAGTTCGCAAAAAGAATGGCAAGATCTGGATATGTATTGATTTTCGAGATTTAAATGCCGTGTATCCCAAGAATGAGTTCCCTTTGCTGGTCACCGATGTGATGATCGATAATACGTGTGGCTATGAGAGGATGTCTTTTATGGATGGCTTTTTTTGTTATAACTAGATTAAGATGTACCCAAACGATGAGAAGCACACGACTTTTAGAACACCGTTGGGGGTATACTGTTATACGGTAATACCTTTCGGACTTAAAAATACTGGAGCCACTTATCAGTGCGCAATGAGCATCATATTTCGGGAACATCTACGCAAAATTGTGGAGTGTTACATGGACGATCTTGCTGTCAAAAGCAAGAATAAAGAGGATCATCTTCAGGACTTAAGAACGATCTTCAATCTCATGCAAAGACATCACTTAAAAATTAACCCTGCCAAATCTTTTTTGGGGGTATCCAGTGGCAAGTTTCTTAGATTCGTGGTTACCTCAAAAGGGATTTTCCTTAATCTTGACAAAGTGAAAGCGAGCAAAGAAATGCAGCCACCCCAAAATCTCAAGGAACTGATGGGCTTATAAGGTAAATTGGCCTACATCCGTCGCTTCATCTCTAACTTACCAGGGTGATATTGCTATTTTCTAGGCTCATGAAGAAGGGGATTTCCTTTATATGGGATGAGTCATGCCAGTAAGTGTTTGATGACCTCAAAGAGTATTTTACAAAACCTCTTGTTCTCATGGCCCCCGTGCCAAGAAGACCATTCCTCGTATATGTGAGGGTTATGGATCACGCGTTAGGTGCGTTGCTTGCTCAACATTATGAGCACGGCCATGAACACGCTCTTTATTATTTGAGCCGGACAATGATGGGGGTAGAATATAGGTATACCCCGATCGAAAAGGAATGTCTTGCCCTAGTGTTTGATATCCAAAAGATGCGTCACTACCTCTCCGGACAGACCATTCACGTCATATCTCGGGTCAATCCACTGAAGATCCTGATGACCAAACCGGGTTCTTTAAACGGAAGATTAGCAAAATGGGCATTGTTACTATCCCCATACGATATCCACTTCGTACCTCAAAAAGCAATGAAAGAATAGGCGATTGTTGACTTCCTCGTAGAGCATCTGGTGTCAAAAAACTCTAGGTTACTAGAGGGTATTTCAGACTGTTCAGCAAAAGTTGATACGGTTAGTAAGAAACAACCATGGCAGTTGTTTTTTGATGGAGCCATAAGATAGTCCGCCGCGGGAGTGGGGGTGGTACTTATATCACCATACAAGCATGTAATCCCCAATGGATACTCACTCACGGAGCCATGTACAAATAACGTGGTAGAGTACAACACGCTCATTACTCGCCTAAAAATAGCCTTGCAGCTGGGGTTGAACTGTTTAGAGGCATATGGAGACTCTAACCTCGTCGTCAATCAAATGACGGGCGAGTATGAAATCAGGCATGAAGCCCTTATCCCCTACCACTAGCTGGCCATTAAATTAGCAAATTATTTTGAGCAGTTCTACATCAACCATATACCTCGACACGAGAATATCTATGCAGATGCCCTCGTAGCCTTAGCTGGGACATTGGCACTTCAAGTAGGTTCCACTAAGAGTATCACTATTGCAAGCAGAGAAATTCTCTATCCTGATATGATCCTACAAGCTAAGAAAGTATGTCAAGTAGGCATAACTCTTGAACCACGAGAATACTTCCAGAAAACCCTAAAGAAGCCGCTTCGATCAAGAAGAAGGCTCGAAAGTTCTATTATGATGTTGCACTTCAAATTTTGTACAGAAAGTCACACGACGATCTCTTGCTACGATGCATTTCAAAAGAGGAGGCCAGTGAGGTGCTTAAAGAAATGCACAATGGGACATGCGGAGCTCACCAACCCAGTCCGAAACTCAGAGATCGCATAAGAAGGCTAGGATATTATTGGCCCAAAATGATTACCGATGCGATGGCATATGCAAAGCGTTACCATGCATGCCAAGTGCACACTAACTTCATACATCAACCTTCTGAATACTTGCACACTACTGTTGTCAGTTGGCCCTTCGAAGCATGGAGAATGGACATAGTAGGGCCAATTACTCCACCATTGTCTAGAGGATATCGATTTATACTTACAATAACCGATTATTTTTCGAAATAGGCTGAAATTGTACCCATGAGGGAGGTAAAGATCACTTATATGATCAAATTTATCCAACATCACGTGATCTATCATTTCGGTATCCCTCAAAGAATTATTCATGATAACGGGTTACAGTTTATTAGCTAGGGGTTTTCACGATTCTGTGATAAATTCAGAATCAAAGATATTATATCAACACCATATAACCCAGCAGCTAACGGCCTAGTTGAAGCCTTCAACAAAACGATTATTAAGCTTTTTCGAAAATTTATCTCTTCCAATCGGCGAGACTGGGATGAGAAGTTAGGAGAGTGTTTGTGGACTTATCGTACCACAGTCCGCACTCCTACTAAAACTACACCTTTCTCTTTGGTATACGGAAGTGAGGTCGTTTTGCCCTTGGAAATCCAGATACCCTCGTTGAGAGTAGCTTTAGCTACAAGAGTGATGATAGAGGAAAAGCACCTGCAAAGACTTCAAGAGCTCAAAGTGTTGGATGAGAAAAGTCTTCAAACCCAACAACAAATTGAGCTTTATCAAGCACGAGTCTCACAGGCATTCAATAGAAAGGTCAAACAATGGACTTTTAAGAAAGGGGATTTGGTTCTGGCCGTCAAGAAGCCATTGATCATGACTCATAAAATCAAGGGTAAGTTCGAACCTAAATGGGAAGGACCATTTGTGGTGGAAACGGTATATTCAAGTGGAGCCTACCGTTTAATGAATCAGAATGACAATAGGATGATAATGCCTATTAATGGTAAATTTCTAAAAAAATACTATATGTAAAAAATACTGTTATATTATGCTCTTATCTCTGACTGTAAGTTTTGGATTATTACCATCCATGTTATTTCAATGTAATAAAAACTGTCATGTTAAGCTTTAACCTCTGACAGTAAGTTCAAGATACGCACGAGAGCACTTGAACTGTCTCCACCAAAGCACCAGACATGTGCAATTGGGCACTGCTGTCAAAGAACAATGATCCTAACCCGATCATCTTGGCGTGTGCAATTAAGCATCTCCGCCAAACTACAGGCATGTACATTTAAGCGTCGCTGTCGAAAACCGATAATCCTAACCTGATCATCTTGGCGTGTGCAGTTTAAGTTACGCGAGAAAGCACTTAAACTGCCTTTGCCAAAATTCCAAACCAAGCACATCATCACTTGTTGCTCGAAATAATATTGGAATTATAAGATAGAAGAATTAAAGAATTTTCTTATTCTTAATTGTAAGAATGAAGACAAAGCAGTAAAAAGCTAAAGAATTCAAACAAACTTGAATTTCTTCATTTATTACAACAAAAAGCAAAAGATACATGGAGGTCAAAATTCTCCCAAGAATTTTAGCTTATTCTTTGTCTGGTCGATAACTTGGCGTTGGGTCTTTTTCACAAAGTGTAGAGTCCGGCAACGCAAATCATCGCCAAGGATAGTAAGTTGCTGAGTCAACCGTTAACGGGCTTCTTCAATTGCCCTACTCCTCACAATGCCTTCTTATTCGAATTGTCCTTGTTGCAAGACCAATGTTCGAGTTGTCCTTGTTGCAAGACCAACTCCTCCCTTCTTTTCGACGACTCCTCCAGTCTGAATTGGTTGGCCTCTAAGATAGCCTGAGCCTTGGCAATAATCACCCGAGCTCTGAAGATTGCTGCATGGCTCCCTTCAATTTTGAAATCGGCCTTCTTCAACCCCCTCAGAACTGCCTCTTGATTGGCTCAAAGTTTGACTTACTCTCGAGATCAGATCTCCTCTTGGCCTCAGTTCTTCTTGACGAGCCATTAAGTCCACTCGAAGCCGCGCCACCGCGATTTCAGTAATTGCTTCCACATCCACTTGGCGAAGAGTGTCTAGAGTTTGTACTTGCTCTTCCACGGCCTCTAGATGGACTCGACAAGGGACTGCCCGTTTGCGACCTCCAATTCTCGATATTTTCCAAATAGCTGACCAACATCGGGCGTCCGAGTTCGAGGAAGTCTATACCATCCAAGATCATGCCAATGCATCTCCTCAACAACCGCATGAAATCATTGACACTGTGATTGAAAAATTCTTCAAGTGGATCAACAGTGTCAAAGTCAAGAGCAGACAATACTGAGCGAAAAGTTGCTGGTGTATAGCAATTGATGAGGAAGAAGCTCATCCTTGTACCAAACTCATTATGTGTGGGCCTAGTAAGTGCAGCAAGGAACTAGCAGAACTTAGGATCCGTGGACCCGTTGTTACTTGATCAACACGGCCAGTAGGAGTAGATTCCAAAGGAATGCCACCACCTGAAACTTTTCCAGCGGCAGATGTGGCCTCAAATAAAAATTTCAAAGTATCTTCTTCTCCAATTAGTAAAATGAACAGTGCAGGTAGGGGAGCAGTTGAGACAATAGTGGCCACGATCATCGAAGGCGTTGCTATAGGAGGCTGAGAGGTTGATGGCACGCCAACGATGACCGAAAAACTATCTTCGGAGCAAACGGCCGGTGTAGGAGATGGAAAGCTAGATTCCAGAGGAATCTAGCTTCCTGTAACTCGGTCACCGGGGGTTGTGTCCTGTCATCACTCCCCAGTTCATTTGCGGGAGGAGTCATAACTTTGGTAGAACTGGGGATAGGCATGAAGTAGTCCGTGTCAAATTCTTCCGCGGAGCTACCAAGTCTACCCACTGATCCGGTGGTACCAGAATAGTCTACTTGCTCCTCTGATTCTATTCTGGTAGTGGAGTGCATCAGTGAATGAAGATAACTACCAGGATCTAAAAAGCAAAGAAGGATATCAAATATACATATAAGAAAAATAAGACATAAAATGAAATGACCAGAATCTTACCGGTAGGAACAAGCCATGTAGTTGGACTAGATGGAGGAGTAGTGCAAGTCTCCAAAATCGCATCCATCTCGCTGCTTGGGGTTTGCATCGTAGTACGCTCTGGAGCCCCGGGAGCGGGAGCGGACAGATCTATGGCATTAGCAACACTTGCAGGCTCTGCAAGCACATCTTCAACTGGTGTTGTGGGCAAAGTCGAAACTAGAAGTCCATATGCGAACCAGACCGCCACTTCCTCAGGAATTACCATCGTTGGCATAGTCCATTTGGCTGACTTCTTCCTTTTTCGAGTTGGCTCGTCTCTGGATATTCGATGACGTTTTGGAGATGGACTTCGGAAGGGAGCGCCATCACTTATGGTGACCGGCGGAGCATCTCTGTCACCAGTGTTGTCATCACTGCCAGCGTCATCATCATCTGAATCGCCTCCATCGGACAGCTCCGCTTCCACGTCTAAAAATTCATCTATCCCCTTCACCCTAACTCTCTTGATTCCTTTCCGTCGAGAGTAGAAAGCCTCTATCTCCTTGCAATAGTTATGGTTGATGGAGAAGTTTGGCACAACAGCATTGGTAATACTGTACCACATACAGAAACTAAGCGCCATGCTGAGAACAAGAGACTTATGTGGAAAAATAAATTCAGCTCCAGTTTCCTCATAAATGAAATGGAACCAGCCTCAAGGTCCTTCGTAAAGATTCCCTTCATAAGTCACTTCTTATTCGGGTTCCCCACATAGAGTTGTGCATATCCGAACTAACGGGCGAAGCGGCTTGGAGTGCACGGCTCAATATAACACATGGTGTTTTGCCAATACACCAGATGTCCACGACGAATACTTAGCAGCCACTAGAATACTCTTGAAAATAGAGTTGAATAATTGTCCGGGCCTAGAACGTCCTTAAATCTTGACCCGTACTTGCCACCTGGGAAGTCAAAAAAACTACGATTGATCTCGTAATTCTGATAATGTTAGAGCGTCTTACAGATCACTGACATGTAATAGTTCTTCCATGTGGAGTGCTCGTACATTTCCACAAAGAATGGTTTATCGATCGGGGAGTAATTCCTGGCGCACTTATCAAAGACGGGCAGTGCATGACGAGTCATGCCATCAAATAAGTATAGGGCATCTCCACTCGCGGATTCAGTGTCTTTACTGTTGCAGACTCTTTTACTGCTTTTCCTTTAGTAGCTTTCCCCTTTGCGGCCTTTCCCTTGTCTTCAAAAATAAAGTCGTTGCAAAGCGCCTGGAGCCCGCTTTGAAGATTGCTCACCATAGTAGGGAGAAGTCTTAAGGGTTGTCTGTAGGCCAGTATAACTACCGGATAAACAACGTTTATGGCAATGACATCCTTGGGGAGTGACGGAACAACACATCTTTTTAACCACAGCATCAGAAACCTAACGATTAAACCCCTATCAGATATCGGGAACTGTACTTGGTAGTGAAAACTCTTGAAAGTAGTGCCAGGAGAGAATCCTCCCTCATTCGACTCTGTCATGTATGATGTGGTGCCCGTCTCGGCGATGCACCGTTTGATTTCTTCGGTATCAGTGGGCTTCTGTCCACAGACACATGGCAGGCTCTCTTTTAAATTTAAAAATAGGTAGTCAGGCCATTTCTTGTGTCCAATTCCTTGGTTTCTTACCCCTACCAAATTAGCGCAAATACGGTAGTGACACATCATTTCCCAAAGGGTCTCATAGATGCGTTCATCCCTTACCTTTAGTATACTCAACTCCTCAGCAGTACGGATGTACTCTTCATAGGGAACTTCACCCATTGACAAGCCTGATACTTCATGTATCTCGTGAAGAGCAAGTCTAAACTCACCCACCGGAGTGAAGAAAGTGTCGGTCTTGGAGTTGTGCATCTCTAGGAGGCTGAACAGATGGTAGGAGCTCTGGGGTAAGCCGTACTGGACATTCCAGATGGCTTTATACAAGCCAATCTCCTTTAGAATTTATTCATGGGAATCTAGTATGTACTTGACAAAGCAGGCCCACCACATGTTGCTTGAAGAACGAATCCAGCTGGGCATCCTGAAGTCCTTAGCATGGTATTGTCCATCCTTTGTCATGAACTCACTAAGGAAGGTCTTTGTGTGAATCTCACCCACTGGATTCTCCTTGGTCACCCTACCAGGAAGGAGGTCGGTGATACATATGCTTGGGCCATCTTGATAAGCTCCGTGTGCATCAAACTTTCCTACAGCTACCCTGTCATGCTCCCGAATTAGGTCCCACTCCAACTCGCGACGAATTGATAGCCTCTGTAGATATACCAGAGGATAGTTTCGCTCCATGTCTAACAGAAACATCAGCAAGTCTCTAGTTTGGTGAAGCCACTTGTTTTCTTCTTCAAATAGATTTTCATCTGAATTCTTCACTGCATCACAGAATAGGAAGACTGGCTTCCCAAAGCTTCTCAGTTCATGGCTTCGAAAGGAGCATTGGTGATAAGTTCTCTTGCAATGGTGGGGCTGTACCTTAGTAATTTCCCTCGGCATTCCTGGAGACCTAGTTTGTGTGTGGGGATCTCGGTAGTGAATTAGAATTGGGTGGCTCGGTCAGTGCCTCCAGCGAACCCAAAGTGATACCTATGGGATAAGGGATCCACTAAATAACCCACTACAAAGAAAAGAAGTAAAGTTAGAAAATATTTTGAAGCAGTTGGAAAATACTAAGTACTGAAACATGGAGTTAATGGTAATTTCGCGCGAAGTTAATCAATAACATTGCTTAGAATCAAACGTGAAGCTAAAAGAATAACTCCGCATCTGAAGAAAATATGCGAAGCTAATAATATATTCACGTCAGAAGCTAAAACGCGAAGGTAAAACCATAACTTCGCGCAGGAAGCACAACAGTCAAAGATAACCTCACGTAATAAGCATTTGACCCGAAGCTAGCGAAGAAACTTCGCGCAGAAAAAGACCAGAGGTCTGTTCTTCTCCAAGTCATTACTGACCAGAGTACGGCGATGATTTTGCTGGTGAAGAAGGTGCTTGGCCTGTTAAAACCGAACCAAATCGCCATTAAAGTGTCATTTAAAGCTCCAAGGATGGAAATTTTACCTCCGATCGGTGCGGCATAGATAGGGTCGCCACTATGGTCGCTGCCACGGCCACTGCTCGTGCCGGCCGGCGACGAGGACTATCCTTGAGAGGCGACGGTGATCTTCTTGGCTATCATTGATCTAGAAATCAAGATATGGACAAAAGAAATTGCAAGGGAATTCAAGTGCAAAAGCTGTGAAGTTCTTGAATTTCTTGAGGGAGTGAAGAAAACGAAGAAGAAGAGACTCTATTTAAATAAGAAAACCTGCCCCTTGGTATTCGGTGCGAAGTTCGGAGCAATTAAGGAGGTTGGATGTGAAGCTTCTAGCTTCGCATGTTGCAGTGAAAATGCGAAGATAAAGTGGCTTAACTTCGCGTTAATCATCAAATTGTTAAATTGGAGATCCGTATTTCAAAATTTGCCAAGTCAAAAGTAATTTTGAAAACTTTGGATGAGATCCTTTTGGAGGTAAAAATTTCAAAATAAAAAGAAAATAGCAATTAACTTCGCAGAACGTGAGGCTATCCCATAGCTTCGCGTCGGCAGAAGCTTAGCTCTGCGTAAAGGTAAAACGCGAAGCTAAAATCTTAGCTCTGCATTCGGAGTATTTAACTCTGCATTGGCAGATCTCAGAATCTTTACTTGATTATGATTGAGATTTGGGATTATCTAATACTCGAATTTAAACCAATCAGAATTCAAATTCAAGAGATTTAAATCAAAATCAAATATTTGATTAGAATTCTTGATAAATATAAAAACGTTTTATTCATATCCCTAAGAGAACTCTCATAACCAACTAAAGTTTATAAATAGCCTCTTTAAAGAAACTTTAGGGGTATTTTGGCAATTAAGTTACGCGAGAGAGCCTTGAAGCCTTGGAGATCCTTTTGGAGTTCAAGTTACGCGCGAGAGTCTTGAATTTACCAGAGAGAGAAAAATAGGGTCGGCCATTATCTTCTTCAAAGATGAGATTGTCACATTGGATCGTCAACAGGTTCTACTAGTTAGACACATTGCTATTTTAAAACGTACTTTTATTGTAAAAGAAAGCGATAAAATATAAATCATGTCGTTTGTTTTTCTGTTGTTTCTCTTTCGTTATAATCATTGTAAGCAATATAAGAAAGCAAAAATTTTGTAGAGAACAATATATAACTGATTTTCTAGAAAAATATTATCCAAGTGCATAAAAATATCTACTGTTAATTTGCATTAACTCCTTAACCTATTTACTCCTAAGAATATGTGTATGTGGGTCTTAACCCCTTTACTAGTAACTCGAATGTATAAGTGGCCTTAACCCCTTTACAAACAAGGCATGTGAATTTGACATATCTCAATCGGTCCTATGTTAACCAATTCTTGTCTTGTGCATACATGACCTCACCCATATCCAATAAAATAAGCTAGCTCAACCAGCATCGTCCTTCTCCCTTTATTGTCTTTTTGCGTGTATAAGTGGTAATATTTTAAATGTCAAATTTATACCAATAAAATCTTTTTTTTTTTTGGAGATTTAAAAGTGAGATCGGATCCAAAACAGAAATAGAATACAACAAACTTCTTTCTCTCTTTTTTTCTTTTTATTTTATTTTATTATTTTTATTTTTTTTACTAGATAATACTTTGTAAAGTCAAAAAAAAAAAAAAAAAAAAAAAAAAAGGTTTAAACGTACAGCAAATATGTCTTGATTTACCTTAGTAGAAAAAGTGAGAAACGAACAAATAAACAAACTTGTCTTGATCCAAGAAATAAACAAGGCAACTAGCTTAATTATATGTCACACTTATCTTCATTATTAGGTTATACTCAATTAAGATTGAGACTATATAGGTTGGAGTTCACGGTCAGTTTTGGTTTGTATCCGTTTCAATCCGAGTGTATGCAATGGGAAATTCTATTTGAGCACCAGATTGCTCGGAAATTAAACAGTTCAAACTGACAGCAAAAAATAGTGGAATAATACTAATGCAATAATCAGCAGAATCAAATAGTTAACCGAAGAGAAAAAAATAGCAGAGACAGAGAACACGCAGATTTAACGCGGTTCGGCAATATGTCTACGTCCACGGGGACACGATCGAAAAACTTCCACTATATCAAAAGAGGATTACAACTTTCTAGTTCCTAACCACAAGAGAAATCACAAAGAAATCACACAAGATTTTGAGATCAAACCCTAAGCTCTTGTCGCAGTAATTTTCCTCTTTATTTCGACCACCGAAGAAGAACCCCGAAAGAAGCCCCCGTCTTCTTTTCTTCTTTTTCTTTGCTTTCGGCCAAAACAACAAAAACCAGCCACCAAAGCAAAACCTTTGCTTCACCTTTTCTTTGGCCGAAAAACAAAACAACAGCAGCACACTGAATTATTTCACCAAAATAATTTGAGCACACCGCACCGCCTCAAAAATAAACCACGGCAATCTCTTTTGTTTCAGCCGCCGTATTTTTTTTTTTTTTTTTGTTGATTTTGGCTTAATCAAAACCCTAGCATACAATCCCATATTTATATTATATCATAACGGGTTTGGGCCTGTTTAGGACCCGTTTCGGTGGACCGAAACCCGCCGAGGCAATAGGGCTCCATTAGCAATAATCTCCCACTTGGAGACCTATTGCAAAAAAATTATAATTTCTGTACATGATAATCCTATTGTCCAAAGTTTTTACCTCGATCGTTTAAAGTCTCAATTTCAACATTCAACACAAATGTACCAAAGTTGAGCAAAAGCTCAACTTTTTCTCATCAACCGACTTTGTCAACATATTTGCAGGATTCTTTCTGCCATCAATCTTCTCCAACTTCAATTGGCCATCCTCCAATAAGGATCTGATGAAGTGATAGCTCAAGTGAATATGTTTAGTCTGTGAATGATACGCTGAGTTCTTAGCAAGATGAATTGCACTTTGACTGTCACTGAATAAACTGCAATCCACTCCATCAAAACCCAACTCACTCATCAATCGCTGCAACCAAATAAACTCTTTACTTGCTTCTGCAGTTGCAACATACTCAGTTTCTGTCGAAAATAAAGTAACAATTGATTGTAATCTTGAAACCCAGCTTACCGCTGTCCCTCCTATAGTAAAGACGTAACCAGTAGTGCTCCTGCCATTATCTCTATCACCCGCATGGTCCGAATCCCCAAAACCTTGCACATCAATGTTATCACCCCCAAAACACAAACGATACTTTGAAATACCTTTCAAATACATGAAAATCAACTTCATCGCTTGTCAATGTTCCTTCCCAGGGTTCTTCATGAATCTACTCACTACTCTCACTGCATGTGCAATATCTGGTCTTGTACTTACCATTGCATACATTTGACTCCCAACGACCGATAAATAAGACACATTCTCCATATGTCTCGTCTCCTCATCTGTCTTAGCACCTTGCTCCTCTGACAGTTTGAACTGACCACCAAGAGCTGTAGTTAGTGGCTTTGCATTATACATGTTGAATCTCTCCAATACCTTCTTGATGTATTCCTCCTGAGATAACCATAATTTCTTATTTTTCTTATCTCGGGTAATCTGCATCCCAAAAAGTTATTTAGCCTCACCCATGTCCTTCATAGAGAATCTTCCTGCTAACTTCCTCTTCAGATCATTGATTTTCTTCATGCATATACCTGCCATAAGCATATCATCTACATACAAAGTAAGTATAATAAAATTACCATCCTTAAACTTTTGTAGATATACACAATGATCTGAATTGCTTCTGGCAAAATCCGAATCCAACATAAACTAGTCGAACTTCAAGTACCATTCCCTCGGCGCTTGTTTCAACCCATACAAACTCCTTTTCAGTCGACATACACAATTCTCCTTTCCTTTAACTTCATATCTCTCTGGCTGTTCCATGTATATTTCTTCCTCCAAATCACCATGAAGGAAAGCAGTCTTCACATCGAGCTGCTCTAAATACAATTTTTTCACAGCCACAATATTTAGTATTGCTCTGATAGAAGTCATCTTGACAACAGGTGCAAATATTTCATTGAAATCAATAACTTTTATCTGATCGTATCTCTCCACCACAAGTCTAGCCTTGAACTTTTGTGTCCCTCCTGCCTCATGTTTTACCCTGTATACCTACTTGTTATGCAGTACTTTCATCTTTTCCGGTCACTTCACCAATTCCCATGTGTGATTCTCCTCCAAAGAAGATATCTCATCATGCATGGCTTGCTCCCCTTAAGACGAAATTTATCCTGCACAGCCTCTTGGTAACTCTCTGGTTCACTTGCATCAGTATACAAAACATGATATAATGGAAGACAAAGTTTTTGGGTTGGCTTCCTTATCCTTGTGCTCATCCTCAAAGTGGGAGCACTCTCTGATGAAATACTGGAACCATCTACTTCAGTCAATGACTCTCTTTCCTGTTCGGTCTCATCTGAAACTTGTGTATTTTCAGGTGTAGTCATTTCTTCTCCTTCAGATGTAGGTATTTCTTCATTTCTTTTATCTATGGTATCCATCCCATCCTGTGGCTCATCCAACTCCAAGTGCTCTTTCTCCACTGCATTGCCACTCTTACTTTCCATTCGGTCTTTATACATACAGCTCTCATTGAATATTACATCTCTGCTACGAATCACCTTGTTATGCTCATAATCCCACAAGCAATAACCATATTCGTCGCCACCATATCCAATGAATGCACACTTCTGAGATTTAGAATCAAACTTCTTTCTCATCTCATGATCTACATGTGCATATGCTATACAACTGAACACTTTTAAGAATGAATAATTCACAGTCTTACCAGACCACACCTCCTCTAGAATTCCTCCACCTAAACCACTAGCTGGACTTCTGTTGATCAGATAGACTGCCGTATCTACAGCGACTCCCCAAAGTTGCAAAGACAAATCTGCATGTAGTCTCATACTCCGAGCTCGCTCCAAAAATGGTTCTATTCATTCTCTCAGCCACACCATTTTGCTGCGGTGTCCTCGGTACAGTCTTTACTCTTCTGATCCCGTGGGTAGAGCAATAGTCATCGAACTTTCTATTGCAAAATTCCCCACCATTGTCTGACAATAGACATTTCAATTTCAAACTTGTTTCATTCTCAATAAGAGCTTTCCATACCTTGAAGATTTTGAAGAATCGGATTTCTGCTTAAGTGCGAATACCCATATTTTCCTGCTTGCATCATCTATGAAAGTGACAAAATAAGAATTACCTCCAAGAGACTTTACCGAAGAAGCCCCATACATCTGTATATACCAACGCCAATCTTTCGGTTTTCTTCTCCTTACCATCTTTTATAAAACCAACTCTTTTCTGTTTTCCAAATATACAATTCTCACAGAAATCAAAATTAGCATCTTTCATATCTGTCAACATACCTCTGGATTGCAATGCTCTCATGCCGCTTTCGCTCAAGTGACCGAGTCTCTGATGCCATAAGGTAGCCTTCTCATTCTTCACGGTAGTCAAAGAAACAACGTGATCCACCGAGCTTGAGAGTAAATATAGAGTTCTCACTCTCTCACCCTTGACCACTACCATTCTCTTTTGCTGATCATCTACTGTTTCCTCTCAAATGAGATTTGATAACCTTCGCCATCCAGCTTGCTAACAGATATCAAATTCTTCTTCAAATCTAGTATGTGCCTGACCTCTTGTAAAAGCAACTTTCCACCATTGTGCAACTTTAACTGAATTATCCATTTACCGACAATCTTGCATTCCTACCCATTACCAACAGTCACATGCCCAAAATCACCTTGGACATAATTCTCAAACCATTCTTTGCGAGCAGTGTAATGGAACGAAGCTCCTGAATCCACAAACCACAGAACTGACCTCGATTCTGTATGAGCAGACAAGCACAAGTCATCATACTCTTTATTTGGATTTACCACATTCGCTCCTTCTTTGTCTTTATTTGGACAATCCTTCTTCATATGACCCTCTGTCTTACATTTCCAACGCACTAACATTTTCTTGAATTTCCCCTTAGATTTTGGTCTCCCTCTTTGCTTCAACTCCCTACTTAAAATTCTACCCCTTTTCTTTTTTATGTCATTATCAACCGACAGAGCAGTACTTGTAGAAACTGTGCTCTCAACCATATTTTTTTTCATCAATTCATTATTCATGATTGTACTCACAACATCATCAAATTTAAGAGCAGTATTGGAAGAATTGTTGATGGCCATAACAACATTATTCCAACTATTCGGTAACGAACACATAAACATCAAAGTTTTAATGTCATCAGTAAAGACAATATCTAAGGATTCAAGTTGTGCTCATAATGTGTTAAATTCGTTCAAATGATTAACAACTGAACTATCAGAAGGCATTCTCATGTTGAACAAATTTTTCATTAGAAACAGTCTATTTGAAACAGACGGCTTCTTATAAAATTTAGCCAACACTGACATCAAAGCTAAAGTGGTCTTCTCCTTGGAGACGATGAACACAACCTGTTTTGTTAGGCACAATCGAATATGCGGCAAAGTCCTCATGTCCAACAATTCTCACTTCTCATCTGTCATTTTTTTTGGCTTTTCTTCAAACAGTGGTTGATGTAAATTCTTTTGATATAAATAATTTTCCATCTGCAACTTCCACCATTGGAAATCTGTCCCATCAAATTTTTCAATGTTTCCCTTCCTATCTTCTGCCATAACTCCCACTCAAAATCAACATCGATCTGAGTGAAATCTGACCCGAATTAGGGCTCTGATACCAATTGTTAGCGGAATTAAATAGTTAACCGAAGAGAAAAAAATAACAAAGACAGAGAACATGCAGATTTAACGTGGTTCGGCAATATGCCTACGTCCACGGGGACACGATCGAAAAACTTCTATTATATCAAAAGAGGATTACAACTTTCTAGTTCTTAACCACAAGAGAAATCACAAAGAAATCACACAAGATTTTGAGATCAAACCCTAACCTCTTGTTGCAGTAATTTTCTTCTTTGCTTCGACCACCGAAGAAGAACCCCGAAAGAAGCGCCCGCCTTCTTTTCTTCTTTTTCTTTGCTTTCGGCCAAAACAACAAAAACCAGCCGCCAAAGCAAAACCTTTGCTTCACCTTTTCTTTGGCCGAAAAACAAAACAACAACAGCACACTGAATTATTTCACCAAACACTACAAGAAAATGAGGTATTTTGCGATGGTTGGTAAGCGTTGCCTTAGATATTTAAACCGTTGCTAAATTTATTTGCAACGGTTTTAAAATCCATTGTGCTTGCCAGCGCTGCAAATAATAATAGCAACGGTTTCGATTAAATATTGCTACGGTTGTTTGAACTGTTCCGTAAGAGTATATTTACAACGGTTACACATAGCCGTTACGATCTTTAATAGTAACGGTTATTATAACTGTAGCATTAAACCGTTGCAACTCAATAGTAACGGTTGTAGATAAATGTTACAACATTCTTGCAACATTTATCAGAAATTGTTGCAATTCGTACTAACCTTTTACAATATTTATGTAAACCGTTGCCAATTAAATTTGTCTATTACAATGGTTTAAACAACCGTTGCTAGTTATGCATATTTTTAACAATGGTTATAGAAACTTGTTGCCAATTGAACTTGTCTATTACATTGGTTGTAAAAACCGTTGCTAATTATACCTTTTTATTACAATGGTTTTAAAAACCGTTGCTGTAGGTTATATTAATTTGCAATAGTTTAAAACCGTTACTAATTTATTGATAACTGTTAGCAAAACAATGTTGCATACTGAATAACAATACTTACCGCCTCAAAAATAAACCACGGCAATCTCTTTTGTTTCAGCAGCCGTATTTTTTTTTTTTTTTGTTGATTTTGGCTTAATTAAAACCCTAGCATACAATCCCATATTTATATTATATCAT
This sequence comes from Dracaena cambodiana, assembly GCA_036321105.1. Classification (NCBI taxonomy): domain Eukaryota; kingdom Viridiplantae; phylum Streptophyta; class Magnoliopsida; order Asparagales; family Asparagaceae; genus Dracaena; species Dracaena cambodiana. Next base: position 40,613,687 of record JAYEPQ010000003.1, read on the forward strand.
AACGGGTTTGGGCCGGTTTTGGATCCGTTTCGGTGAACCGAAACCCCCTGAGGCAATAAGGCTCCATTAGCAATAATCTCCAGCTTGGAGATCTATTGCAAAAAAATTATAATTTCTGTACATGGTAATCCTATTGTCCAAAGTTTTTATCTCGATCGTTTAAAGTCTCAATTTCAATATTCAACACAAATGTACCAAAGTTGAGCAAAAGCTCAACTTTTTCCCATCAACCGACTTTGTCAACATATTTGTAGGATTCTTTCTGCCCTCAATCTTCTCCAACTTCAATTGGCCATCCTCCAATAAGGATCTGATAAAGTGATAGCTCAAGTGAATATGTTTAGTCTGTGAATGATACGCTGAGTTCTTAGTAAGATGAATTGCACTTTGACTGTCACTGAATAAACTGCAATCCACTCCATCAAAACCCAACTCACTCATCAATCGCTGCAACCAAATAAACTCTTTACTTGCTTCTGCAGTTGCAACATACTCAGTTTCTGTCGAAAATAAAGCAACAATTGATTGTAATCTTGAAACCCAGCTTACCGCTGTCCCTCCTATAGTAAAGACGTAACCAGTAGTGCTCCTGCCATTATCTCTATCACCCGCATGGTCCGAATCCCCAACACCTTGCACATCAATGTTATCACCCCCAAAACACAAATAATACTTTGAAGTACCTTTCAAATACCTGAAAATCAACTTCACCGCTTGTCAATGTTCCTTCCCAGGGTTCTTCATGAATCTACTCACTACTCCCACTGCATGTGCAATATCTGGTCTTGTACTCACCATTACATACATGAGACTCCCAACGGCCGATGAATAAGGCACATTCTCCATATGTCTCGTCTCCTCATCTGTCTTAGCACCTTGCTCCTCTGACAGTTTGAACTGACCACCAAGAGATGTAGTTACTGGCTTTGCATTATACATGTTGAATCTCTCCAACACCTTCTTGATGTATCCCTCCTGAGATATCCACAATTTCTTATTTTTCTTATCTCGGGTAATTTGCATCCCAAGAAGTTGTTTAGCCTCACCCATGTCCTTCATAGAGAATCTTCCTGCTAACTTCCTCTTCAGATCATTGATTTTCTTCATGCATATACCTGCCATAAGCATATCATCTACATACAAAGTAAGTATAATAAAATTACCATCCTTAAACTTTTGTAGATATACACAATGATCTGAATTGCATCTGGCAAAATCTGAATCCAACATAAACTTGTCGAACTTCAAGTACCATTGCCTCGGCGCTTGTTTCAACCCATATAAACTCTTTTTCAGTCGACATATACAATTCTCCTTTCCTTTAACTTCATATCTCTCTAGCTGTTCCGTGTATATTTCTTCCTCCAAATCACCATGAAGGAAAGCAGTCTTCACATCGAGCTGCTCTAAATACAATCCTTTCACAGCCACAATACTTAGTATTGCTCTGATAGAAGTTATCTTGACAACAGGTGCAAATATTTCATTGAAATCAATACCTTTTATCTGATCGTATCTCTTCACCACAAGTCTAGCCTTGAACCTTTGTGTCCCTCTTGCCTCATGTTTTACCCTGTATGCTTACTTGTTATGCAGTACTTTCATCTTTTCCGGTCGCTTCACCAATTCCCATGTGTGATTCTCCTCCAAAGAAGACATCTAATCACGCATGGCTTGCTCCCCTTAAGAAGAAATTTATCCTGCACAGCCTCTTGGTAACTCTCTGGTTCACTTGCATCAGTATATAAAACATGATATAATGGAAGACAAAGTTTTTGGGTTGGCTTCCTTATCCTCGTGCTCCTCCTCAAAGTGGGAGCACTCTCTGATGAAATACTGGAACCATCTACTTCAGTCAATGGCTCTCTTTGCTATTTGGTCTCATCTGAAACTTGTGTATTTTCAGGTGTAGTCATTTCTTCTCCTTCAGATGTAGGTATTTCTTCCTTTCTTTTATCCATGAGATCCATCCTATCCTGTGGCTCATCCAGCTCCAAGTGCTCTTTCTCCACTGCATTGTCACTCTTACTTTCCATTCGGTCTTTATACATACAGCTCTCATTGAATATTACATCTCTGCTACGAATCACCTTGTTATGCTCATAATCCCACAAGCGATAACCGTATTCGTCGCCACCATATCAAATGAATGCACACTTCTGAGATTTAGAATCAAACTTCTTTCTCATCTCATGATCCACATGTGCATATGCTATACAACTGAACATTTTTAAAAATGAATAATTCACAGTCTTACCAGACCACACCTCCTCTGGAATTTCTCCATCTAAAGTACTAGCTGGACTTCTGTTGATCAGATAGACTGCCGTATCTACAGCGGCACTCCAAAGTTGCAAAGGCAAATCTTCATGTAGTCTCATACTCTGAGCTCGCTCCAAAATGGTTCTATCCATCCTCTCAGCCACGCCATTTTGCTGCGGTGTTCTCGGTACAGTCTTTAATCTTCTGATCCCGTGGGTAGAGCAATAGTCATCGAACTCTCTATTGCAAAATTCCCTACCATTGTCTGACAATAGACATTTTACTTTCAAACCTGTTTCATTCTCAACAAGAGTTTTTCATACCTTGAAGATTTTGAAGAATCGGATTTCTGCTTAAGTGCGAATACCCATGTTTTCCTACTTGCATCATCTATGAAAGTGACAAAATAAGAATTACCTCCAAGAGACTTTACCGAAGAAGGCCCCATACATCTGTATATACCAACTCCAATCTTTCGGTTTTCTTCTCCTTACCATCTTTTATAAAGCTAACTCTTTTCTACTTTCCAAACATACAGTTCTCACAGAAATCAAAATTAGCATCTTTCATATCTGTCAACATACCTCTGGATTGCAATGCTCTCATGCCGCTTTCGCTCAAGTGACCGAGTCTCTGATGCCATAAGGTAGCCTTCTCATTCTTCACGGTAGTCAAAGAAACAACGTGATCCACCGAGCTTGAGAGTAAATATAGAGTTCTCACTCTCTCACCTTGACCACTACCATTCTCTTTTGCTGATCATCTACTGTTTCCTCTCAAATGAGATTTGATAACCTTCGCCATCCAGCTTGCTAACAGATATCAAATTCTTCTTCAAATCTGGTGTGTGCCTGACCTCTTGTAAAAGCAACTTTCCACCATTGTGCAACTTTAACTGAATTATCCCTTTACCGACAATCTTGCATTCCTACCCATTACCAACAGTCACATGCCCAAAATCACCTTGGACATAATTCTCAAAGCATTCTTTGCGAGCAGTGTAATGGAACGAAGCTCCTGAATCCACAAACCACAGAACTGACCTCGATTCTGTATGAGCAGACAAACACAAGTCATCATACTTTTTATTTGGATTCACCACATTCGCTCCTTCTTTGTCTTTATTTGGACAATCCTTCTTCATATGACCCTCTGTCTTACATTTCCAACGCACTAACATTTTCTTGAATTTCTCCTTAGATTTTGATCTCCCTCTTTGCTTCGACTCCCTACTTAAACTTCTACCCCTTTCCTTTCTTCTGTCATTATCAACCGACAGAGCAGTACTTATAAAAATTTTGCTCTCAACCATACTCTTTTTCATCAATTCATTATTCATTATTGTACTCACAATATCATCAAATTTAAGAGCAGTATTGGAAGAATTGTTGATGGCCATAACAACATTATTCCAACTATCCGGTAACGAACATATAAACATCAAAGCTTTAATGTCATCAGTAAAGACAAAATCTAAGGATTCTAGTTGTGCTCATAATGTGTTAAATTCGTTCAAATGATTAACAACTGAACTATCAGAAGGTATTCTCATGTTGAACAACTTTTTCATTAGAAACAGTCTATTTGAAGCAGACGGCTTCTCATAAAATTTAGCCAACGCTGACATCAAAGCTGAAGTGGTTTTCTCCTTGGAGACGTTGAACACAACCTGTTTTGTCAGGCACAATCGAATCTGCGGCAAAGTCCTCCTGTCCAACAATTCTCACTTCTCATCTGTCATCTTTTTTGGCTTTTCTTCAAACAGTGGTTGATGTAAACTTTTTTGATATAAATAATTTTCCATCTGCAACTTCCACCATTGGAAATTTGTCCAATCAAATTTTTCAATTTTTCCCTTCCTATCTTCTGTTATAACTCCCACTCAAAATCAACATCGATCTGAGTGAAATCTGACCCGAACCAGAGCTCTGATACCAATTGTTAGTAAAAGATAGCGGAATAATACTAATGCAACAACCAGCGGAATCAAATAGTTAACTGAAGAGAAAAAAGTAGCAGAGACAAAGAACACGCAGATTTAACGTGGTTCGGCAATATGCCTACGTCCACGGGGACACGATTGAAAAACTTTCACTATATCAAAAGAGGATTACAACTTTCTAGTTCTCAACTATAAGAGAAATCACAAAGAAATCACACAAGATTTTGATATCAAACCTTAACCTCTTGTTACAGTGATTTTCCTCTTTGGTTCGACCACCGAAGAAGAACCCCGAAAGAAGCCCCCGCCTTCTTTTCTTCTTCTTCTTTGCTTTCGGCCAAAACAACAAAAACCAGCCGCCAAAGCAAAACCTTTGCTTCACCTTTTCTTTGGCCGAAAAACAAAACAACAACAGCACAGTGAATTATTTCACCAAAATAATTTGAGCACGCCGCACCGCCTCAAAAATAAACCAAGGCAATCTCTTTTGTTTCAGCCGCCCTATTTTTTTTTTTTTTTTTTTGTTGATTTTGGCTTAATTAAAACCTTAGCACACAACCCCATATTTCTATTATATCATAACGGGTTTGAGCCGGTTTTGGACCCGTTTCGGTGGACCGAAACCCGTCGAGACAATAGAGCTCCATTAGCAACACAAACAATGCTCTAGAAATTAGTATTTGAATTGGATTTAATATCGTTTGGAAATTAATCCGCGAAGAAGATTTAGACAAAAGAAAATGCAAATTTGTAAATTTTAGGCAAACTCTAATAATAATAAGAAGATGCTCAGTGAGCAAAGTGGTGTGCTCAAATAGGATTTTCCGTCATCATACGTCATTTATGACGGACGCCAATGGAAGCATTCAATATTGTTGGGCAGTTGGATGAGCACTCTTGTCTTATGTTATTTGTTGCTAATCTTCTCAAACCTCGTGATAATTGTGCTTATTGATATCTATTATATAAAAATTTAATAGCTGACTCCAATCTTAGTTCAAACAATTCCCGCCTAATAGGATAGGATAGAATACAGTTAAAAAGTGTTACCTATGTATGACTGTGTAGTTTGAATCTGGTAGCATCTAGATATGACTATGAATGTAATAAACTGTGTCCACTGATCAACCGCACTATATAAAATTTTGAATTAAAAATAAAAAATTTATTTTTCTAATTTAAAAATTTGTATTGAGATACCTAAAATTTGACCTGTGTACCATTCCTAGATATGACCTACACACATGGTAGGTCTGTTTGTGTTTAGTTTAAAATTTTGACAAAAAATGATAATTATAGACTCCAATTTGAGCCATCACAACTGGATTTGCTCTACACACACCTTAAATGCGGGTACTAATTTGTGATGCAAGCTGCAACGTCTTAGGAAAGTTGTGTGCAATTGGGAGAAAATCAGTTTTGACAAGATTCGTTGGCAAAGGAGGAGTTTCCCAAAGAGATTAGCAAACTAGAAATTCGAGATACAGACTGTGTCTCTGGTTTGTCTTGAGAGACTTAAAAATATGTGGTATCTAAGAGATGCATAGAATAGAAGATATTATGCGGAAACAAAGATCACATACCACTTGGCTTCCGAGGGTGATAAGAACACGACATATTTTCGTAAAATGGCTAATGCAGGCCGTAAACTAATATGGTCCATAAAATTAACACGTTGAAGGGTCTGATTTCGGAGGAACATAGTATTAGATCTCACATAAATACTAACTTCAAAAAACTCTTTGGCACCATACGAGAACAACATATCAAACTTCAACAAGATTTATAGGGTGAGAACATCAACCTGGAGAACCAAGAGATTGATTTTCATGAAAGGAAACTAAAGGAGGCGATTTTGGAGATTTTTACAGGATAAGACTCCACCCCAGATGGTTTTCTGATTTTCTTCATTAAAACTTATTGGGAGTTGATAAAAGGGGATTTTATGGACCTGTTTAAGGAAGAAAATGCTGGTACAACAAGGCTGGATCTTTTAAATTATGCAAAAAAAAATAATAATAATAATTCCTAAAAGGGACGAGTCGCTAGAGGTGGAAGATTTTCAGCCAATTGCACTCCTTAACGGTTCCATCAAGATAGTGACTAAAAATCTCATTAATAGACTAGCACCTAAATTACAAATCGTCAGACTGGTTTTATCACTGATTGGAATATTCTATGCGGTGTTATCGTCATCTTAAAAAATTATCCATCAGAGAAAGAAGACCAAAATCACTAGATATCTCTTCAAGTTAGACTTTGATAAAGCATACGATTCGAGCAATTGGCAGTATATTTTGAAAGTCTTACACAGTAGGGGCTTTGGTAGGATCACTGAATGGCTGGCATCAGCCAAAATTCTTGTGCACACTAGTGGGGTGACAAGACATGAGGTAGTATGTCGTCAAGGCCTAAGACAGGGTAACCCCTTTATGACCTCTTTATCATAGTTGCGAATGGGTTGAATGCCATCATTCAGAGAGCCAATTATGTTGGGTTGACTGCAAAACTTGGGGCCTCTAAAAGACCATCTTTATTTAACCTCTAGTATACTGAAAACTATTCTACAAGCATCTACTCTAAATGGATTCTCCATATATTTGATCTGTGATATGGGCTTCAAGAAAACTTTCATAAATGTCAAATTATATTTTGGGGGAGATAGATATCATATATCACATCATTAAACAGATTTTCAGATACCAGAAGGGTTACATCATTTAACTGATTATTCTTCGTACCTAGGGCATTTTTTGAACTTGATAAAAAGTAGACTTGTTAAATGAAAGTGAACGATGTAAACAATGATGAGACTTAAAGATATTATGAAGTTGCCATTATATCTCATATGAGAGAGTTTGGAATAGGTTCTAACTAAAAATATTGAATTCGCTTTTCCGAGTTTATAGAATAATCATATTATTATTAACATTTTTTCGGGATTTTCCGGGAGATTAAAGGAATATGTTCAGAATATTAATTCCATATATCCTTAAAGTTTCCAAATGTCATAATAGAAATCGATGAAACTTTAAGATATGACATTAATAAATAGATAAATGATTGTCATTTATTATTTATCTTGTTTCATGATTTCCTAATGATATTTTCTTGATTCGTATTTTATTGTTACTAGTCACAATATCAATGACGCTAAGTATGGATGTCCAGAATTAACAGTGCACCCACCAAAGTTGAAGCAGGATATGACCGACTTCAAGGAGTAGTCAGATTTGGATGAGTAATTGATAGTTATACTATTTTTTTTTAAAAATTTGGATTTATTTTTAGTTATAACAAAATGTAATAAGTATCTTTAGCATGCTTACTTTTGCCTTGAGATAGTCATTATTGATTTTTGTGTTACTCTATGTAGCTACATTTTCATCTTTATTTGAATAAAGTTAGTTTAATTTGAATAAAATTCAGTTATTTTCATTGAGATTGTCATATTTATTTCCGCTGTGATCAACGGTGAAAAATGTAAGGATAGTCATGTTATCACACATTGTTCAATAACTTAGCTATCTATAATGCTGGACAGTGGGGCGTTACATTTGTCCTCTCCCCTCCAAGAGAGTTTATTACGTTGTTTTGTTAATCTCCTTTAATGAGCGCGGGAGGTGAGTATACTTACCATCTACTCTCTAAAAGAACGGATAATCATGTTTCTGTTGTACTTTGAATTTAATTCCAACTGATAATACAATTACGCAATAATAAAGTTTTTTTTTAACCTTTATATAACAAATTGCGACGTTTTAATGATCTTTGTCTTTATAAAATAGAATGCTACATTGTGCTTTTGGGGAACACGCTCATATGTATGTTAAATTAATTGAAGATCTGTCTCTTAAATTTTTATAAATTATAATTTTGTTCCCAAATCTTCGTATTTAGAATTTAGTCTCCCAAATTCTTTAAGTTATTACAATTTAGTCCTTCTGCCTAACTTCTGTTAGAACTGTTTATATTTTGACCCGATTTTTCCATTGTACCCCTGATTTCCTTCACTTAATCCCTCTTCCCTCTTCCTCCTCTTTTTTCAGTTCTTATTGGGTTCCCACTTATTCTTCTCTTCTCTCTCTATTTATTTATTGAGTTCTCTCTATATATTGAGACCAAAAGGGGAGAACCCAATAAATGAATAGAGAGAGAAGAGAAGAATAAGAGGGAACCCAATAAGAACTGAGAAGAGAGGAGGAACAGGGAAGGAAAAATTAAGTGAAGGAAATCAGGAGTATAACGAAAAAATCGGCGAAAATATAAACAGTTCTAACAGAACTTAGTCATGGGACTAAATTGTACTTACTTAAAAGATTTGGGGGACTAAATTCTAAATATGAAAATGTGGAGGACTAAATTATAATTTGTAAAGATATAAGGGGCAGATATGTAAATACCCCTAAATTAATAATAGTCAGAGGAACAAATTCTTTAGCCGTCACATTAGATGAGAGAGATGGCAATAATTGTAATAAAACTTCCGCAGTTGACTTAATGACTAGTCAGTGGAACACAAACAAAAGAGCCAGAGGAATTTTTATTTATTTATTTATTTATTTATGTGAGGGTGGGACTAATTTAAAGGAGAAAATTTAGTGTAAACCCTCAGTCTGAGTTATATTTCACGTAAGCCTAAGCGTGATTAGTCCTGCAAACTTTTTTTGATTTTTTATTTTAAAGGCAAGATGGCGGATTAGTACTCTCCGTATTATTCCATTATAGAGACAATAACAGATATATATAGTTTTAGACCGTAAAGAAAGGTGGTCTTCGTAAAGCAAAATGGTAAATGTCAAAAATAAAACTACCTAAAAAAAGCAAAAGTACAAAGACCCTACAGACAAAAAGTATAGGATAGTCGTCTATCCAACACCCAGCGAGCGGAAGATGCAAGCCTCTACTCCTCGACTGGTATGATAGTACCGTCGAGGTAGTTTCCTGAAGAGACGTTTAATAAGTAGAGTCTCTGCTCATTCGAAGGAATATCTATCCAGATAATAGAATCATAAGTGATAAGATCGTTTGATTAGTCCTGCAAACTTTAGGCACCACCCTGCGAGGATGACATCGACGAAGCAATTAAATTGGCAACAACAACCATTAATTAGAATATTGGATTGTGAATATGGGAAAGCTATGAGTTTTAGGTTGCCTGGTGAATGCTTTAGAATGAGAACTCGATCACATTCGAACGAGTGAGCCTTACCTCTTCCACAAGACAATTTCTCACCAAAAATGAAAATTTCTTTCTATTGTTGTTTGTAGAAAGAACCACATCAAGGGAGAAAGGAACCCTTAGGCTCTGTTTGGCTTGAGAGAAAATGGAGGAAAAGATAAGAAAGAAAATATTTTATACTGTTTGGTTTGATCGAAAATTTAAAAGAAAATAAAATATTTTTTTAATTAGCAAACATTAAGGAAAAAACCAATTTTTTTTATTTTCTTTTCTCTTTCTCTTTCTCTTTCATTTACTTTCAAACCAAACACGGACTTCGAAAATTTTTATAGAAGTTTCGAAGAATAGGAAAACAAATCCAACATTGATAAGGGAAACTTTTACCAAAGAAGAAACAAGTTGCTTTGATTATAAAACTAAATTTCTTTTATTAAAAAAGAAGTTAGAAAGGACATATTTAAACAACAAATTTTTATTGTCCCTCCAATTTGTTCCTTTTTATTTGCTGATGACTTAATTCTAAATGGAGAAATAAATCAATGGGACTCAATCTCTTTTCAACATGATTTAGATTTATACTACACTATAACATATTTAATTATTAAATAATACTTTATTAATTTGGAGCATATATATTCCATAATGTCAATATAAACACCTTCAACAAACTTCCTAATGAAGGTTTCATTGGATTTCAACTTTCTAATGAAGGTTTAGTGATGAGTGTTATATTTTGTATATTTCATCCCATATTTTATTTATTTATATATATAAATAATTGCTACTCGAATATATTTAGTGTGTTTTTATATATAACAAAGAATTTTTAAGGGAGAGGAGAAGATGAGGCAAACTTGTCAAGAATATGAGTAAAAAAAGTTAATTAAGGTGAAGACAGAAACTCAAGTGCAGTAGCAGAAATTTCAAGAGCATATTTGGCCAACATAAACCTTAAACTGGAAAAATTTATGCAGGAGAAATTTGTAGATCTCGAAACTATATTTGAGACGAGTCTAAAAACAGCTAAATCCGAATTCGTATGCAAAAGTTATGGTCGTTTTACTGAAACACTGCAAAATAGAAAGTCCGATCTAGCAGGCAATGGGTGTGCTGAACTTAATTTTGGGTTTTGGACCTGAAAATAGTATTTTGAGTCATCTAATTTCAACTGTTGGTTTCTAATACTTATGGATTGAATTAAAATTTTATATCTTTAGATTAGTTTGTATTGGATTAGGATTATATCTTTTGTACTGAGTTTGAGTAGAAGTAGAATTGTGTTTGGGTTATAAATACCCCATGAATTCTTATAAATTAAGGAGAGCTTTCTATATGCAATTTTGTACTCTTGATTTTTAATAAAGATTAGAGTTTTGTTGATGGGGTGACGACCGCCATACCTCGCTCCAGAGGTGACTCCATTATTCATAAGTGCTTTCTAGTGAATAGAAGTATTTTCTTAGCCGTTTAGATAGATTTATTTACTTTCTAATATAAATTTCTCTTACTTTCTAGGAAAATAGAATTTTTATGGCTTTCATAAATAAATATAGGTTTTTGATAATTAGTAGTATGAGTAACTAATTTGGTTTAGCCCTAGGATGTAGATGAAATTAGTTTAATAGATCTAAAATGAATTTATCTCATTTTCTTTCTAAAAAGAAATAAAGTCATGATTTTTCTATAAATAAAATAAAGATAGATTTCGTAAATCACAATTCTTTGATAGATTATACTTAATTCATATTTTGATAATCTATACTTAGATGAGATTTGACATTCATATTCTTTGTTTTTATTTATAGAATTATTAACAAGATTTTTCTATAAACAAATTGAAGAGAATAAACTTGTAAATCTAATTTTTTTGATAGGTTATACTTAAGTTTGGTCTTTTGATAGCCTATATTTAGATTAGGATTTGAAGTTTATTTCTTTACTTTTATTTATAAAATTATCTACTAGATATAATTTGTTTTAAGAAGGATACTATTTTGATGATATATGCTTATACATCACTTGATAGGTCATACTTAGAGGCTCTTAATTAAAATCGAATTAAAAAAATTACCTTTTTAATGTGTTACATGATCGTGCATAATTAAAAAGTTAGGAAGAAAGATATAATTCATTGTTATGATATTATTCTAATAGATTCGAAATCATATGCTAAATTTTAGTAACTTGAAACTAATCTTCTCAATCTAGATCTCATAATTAACTTGATAGAACTAAATAATTAGTAAGATAGCAAAATACTTCAGATCTCTGTGGGATGACCTGTTTGCACTACAACCGATACTGTGCACTTGCCGTATATTATTCACATCATTTAGATAGACTACCATGTAAGGTAAATACATTGCATTTGGAGTTGCAATTGCAGGCAGGTAAGGTCAAGGGCGGACCCAGCCATCTGAACTAGGAGAACAAAGTTATTCATGATCGAGCTATTCGGACAACTTGTTGGAGGCACATGGGGTGAAGTGCTCCTGTCAGGGATCAGAATCCCTGATCCAAAAAATATATCATGTTTTTATTATATAACTCATATGTAAATATATGTTATTACAATACTAATATAAATGTTTCTGTTTTATAACTTATATTTCTATTATATAATTTCTATATAAATTTAAGACATTACAATACAAATATCATCTTATACAATTTTATGTTAAAAATATATTTTCAGAGCATGCTATACTCCCTTAAAAAAAATCCTCACTAAGATCTATTTGCTTATTCATTCTTTCATTTGGGGAGAGAAGGATAAATTTCATTAAATATGCTAAGATTCATCATACGTTTTATATGAGAGTTGCGGTGTAGAATCCAAAAATACCCAACTATTTTATATCTCGATATTGGACAAACAATTTTATAAATGTCAGAGTTCATGTTTTGAACCCTCTTATTTTGAGCCAAAAATTCCAAAACAAAGGCGATCGGGTGTTTAGGACACACTTTGCACATACATGCATCGTCTCACAAAGAGCCTCATGTTCAGCTTGCACTACATTTCAAAATAGAGTATGACAAACTTGATCTTAGAGACATAGTGTTCAATATTGTTTTTCTTAGTTCGTTATACAATTGATTGGTGCAGTGAAGGACGAATTTAGTCTTAAAGACGTCGTGTTCAATACTACTTTTCTTAATTTGTTCAGACAATTGGATGGCCATAGTGGAGGATAAATTTGGTTTTAAATACATAGCATTGCACTAGATTTCAAAATAGAGAGTGTAACTAGTGGAACAAGTGCAGGATGGATTTGGTCTTAAAGTCATAACGTTCAAATGTTGTTTTTCTTGGTCCATCGGGCAATTATATTGTTGTAGTGAAGAGTGAATTTTATCTTAAAGTCATAGCATTCAAATGTTGTTTTTCTTGGACCATAAAGCAATTATATTGTTGTAGTGAAGAGTAAATTTGGTCTTAATGACATAATATTCTATGCTATTTTTCTTAGTTCGTTCAATCAGCCCATTCCTTCTAATTGGATTTGGTCTTAAGAACAATGCATTCAACTTTGCTCATAAGCACATCGTCTCATACAGAATCTCATATTCATTTTGCATTGCATTCCACAACAGAGTGTAACCAGTGAAACTAGTGGAGGGGGATGTTTTTTTTGCTAAGTAATAATTTCAATAACTACATTCTTTCATAACAAAAACCAACTACATCTTTCATCGCAAGCTCCATAAGTGATTGAGAAAATTCTCGTGGCAAATAACCTTCGCATCCAACCGAGATCCCTCACTAACAACAGAATTTGCGCACATATTACCTTCACTATATGTATGAAGAACTCAAACTTCATGAAAATAACTACTTTTTAATATACGAAGATCTTGGAGGAGAGGGTGATGAGCGATACTGGTTGTGTGCATAAATAGAGGTTGAATACTCTAGGCATCATCTTCCACTGCTCAAGCAATTGCCTGACACAACCCTTGGATTTCGACTTCACATACTAAAAACGGACAATTGGTACACTACCAACACCGTCAATACCGATTATCATTTCTCACTACAAATCTAGCCCTGACCTTAACGCCTTGCACAGAGCCATCAAAGTTAAGTCTAAACCAACCCCTGAACTATAGACTCGATGACACCTACCTAGCCTCTGAGCACTCAGAAACTAGCTATGTAAGCCCAAAGAATTTCAAAGGGTAGTTATAGATGGAGGAATGGTCAATCCCCCTGAACATCCAAATCTCCTTAACCAAAGCAACTGTTAAACTAGTAACTTTCTCGGAGTATAAGGTTTTTGAGTCAAATACCACCAAGTTCTTATTTTTTTAGAATTCCCAACTAGTATACATAAGGACCATCTGAATACAATTCTGTAATATGGGTACATTGAGGCCCCCTCTAAATAGCGTAGCCAACCAATTTTCTCACAAGATCCAAATAAAATACAAATCAACTCACTACCAATACTCACTATAAATTAATAGGATCATCAGATTTGCTAAGATGTTTCTAGGTAACTAAGACATGGAGATCCCACAAAGATGTGTTATTTCACATAATCAAGTCCATATTGATTTGTCGGCAAATTTGGATAGAAGAAATATTTGCCACAATATATAGGTAGAGAAGCTGATCTATCAAATCTTTGTCCTCTATACAACCCTGTAGGATGAGAGCACTTAGTATGCTATTCAGATTGATTTGAGTACTATTAAATAGTGAAGCAATTTTTGAAAGTGGCACTGGAGAGAAATATGGCTCTTTCAAAACTTTGACAAACTCACCACTCGCTACCAATCAATGTCAACCCCCTATTAAGGTTGTTGTAGTACTCAAGATAGCACACTATGTCTATGAAGAACTTCGTCTCTTTTGTAAGTCTGACACTGAAGAAGGGATCTTATACATAAACGTAATCATTCTCGATCACAGTGATCTTGACCTATCAAAATATTCCTATCAGCTTAGTAAGGCAAACTCTCTAAATAGTATTCAATCTTTGAATACCGAAACCTCCCTCTTAATGCGATCTATAAGTTTGGTTCCATGTAACCAGAGGCATATCTCAAAATCCATTATTCTTACCCCCACAAAAAAGATGGAATTCCTTATCACATCATGAATAGATATGGAAATCCAACCATTAGCAAGCACAAATTTTGACATGGCTGTAAGGATCGGCTGAAGCAGTCATTGCAGTCAATAATAGCGACTCATACTTCCATCTACTTAACTTACCATAGATCCTGGAGAGCAGCTCATAAAAGTATCTTACTAGAATCGCCCTACAAAACTCCTAAGGTTTCTAAATGGCATAGTACTCATACGAATGGAGAGAGCACTTGAACTTATGGATTCGAACATAAATTCTCTTAGTGAGATCAGTATATTCATAAAACATCTTTTAATTCTTTAGTTTCTTGCAATATGGCCGAGTGGCAACAGAGAAATCATTACCAAATAAGAGATGTGTCACTAATTCACCTGCACCATCAATAACTGCTCTCGTCAATCTGCACATACTCTGATCATTCTTTAATGTCCTGACTAAGATCTCTGAAGCTAATATAAATAAGTAGGGTAATAAAGGACATCCCTTGCGCAAGTTCATGGTAGATGAAAACCATTCCGCTAGAAATCCATTGATAAGGATAGGAAAAGAAGAATCATTAGCACAACCCACAATCCACCTCACGAATCTCTGATTAAAACCATATCTCTTTAATACCAACTTAGCAAAACTCCAATTCATGCAGTAGTAGGTTCTCTCTATATGGACTTTGAGGCCCATTAGCCTCCCACAATGAGCTGAATAAGAAATATAATGTAAAAATTTTTATACCAATAGAATGTTATATGATATACACCTTTTAGCGGTGAAAACCTCATGTTCCCCATAAATCAAGTGTAGCAAGAAATTCTTAAAACGCCCAACAAAAATCTTAATAATCAACTTATATGAAAAGTATACAAACTAATCAAGCAATAGTCTTTTAGGAGAGTAAGATTACAAATATAACTTTCCGTTGCTTCGGGAGAATTCCCGTAAAGAAAAAACCATGGACTGTTGTAACCACATCTCCTTTAATAATCTCCCAATAGTATTTGTAAAAGTAATCTGAAAACTTGTCCAATCCTAGGGCCTTACTAGCATCCACACACTATAGTACTATTTTTATTTCTCCTGTCACTGGCAAAGCTCTTCATTATCCTTCACAGGTAAAACCTAACAAATCAAATCCTAAACTAATTAATGAGTACCCATAATCTAATCATTCCTTGCCCGTCTGGATCTAAAGTATGCCAAGAATGCCTCCACAATATCATCTCTACTAGTGTGGAGGTCTCCATTTATCCCCTCAACACCTACTATTAAATTCTTAGATTGTCGAATTATAACAGTATGATGAAGGAACCAAGTTAGAGTCTCCCTCCTTCAATTAGGTTAAACGCGACTTCTAGCATCACATAAGCTCCAAAAAATTTAGAACCTCCTTGGGTGCATTATTACCCATGATTAGAAACTCCTTCTCCACCTTTATGAGGCCATAATCTGCCTTCTTGGTCTATAGGCACTCGATTCTATAATGAAATAGCTCGTTTTCACTAAATATATTCCCAACTTTTCCTTATTCTATCAATGCAAAGTCTCAATTGTAACCTTATTCTTCCAAGTCAAATTGTACATTGGTGAACCTATTACAATAGTACCCAACTCACTCTAACGATGTTAAAGAAAGTGGCATGTGGTCCAAATCCCCTCAAATCAGGATGGCTTTTGCCCTCCTAAGTCACCCCTCTATATTGAGTAACAAAGAATGATCTGAAACAACTCAAGCCAAGTGACATTCAAGCTCTTCACGGAACATATCAAGTCAATCCGTTGCAAACATAGCTTGATCTAGCCTCTCTCGGATTCTCGAAAGACCTTGATATTCTTTACACTATATATACTTGACTCTAGTAAATCCAAGATCACATAACTCTGCCTCCAGATGAAGGACATAAATCACAAACTTTCTGACTCACCACAAATCTACCACATTTCTTCTCTCCTTCCACAATGATAACATTATAGTCCCCAATCACTATATCGGAAGATCTAGTCTACCACACTAATATATTCCATAATCTCTTTCAATCATTATCTATATGTATACACTAACGTAAGCATCCTAGGACTGCTCTCCTGTGTATGAACTAATCCAACAAGATACAGCCGATTGACAACAACAAACTCAACTTTACCCAAACTACCTTTCTAGAACATAAAGATAGCACCATATCAACCAATTAAAGGTACACACTCCGCATCATATTCTAATTATGTCACATAGTGAACTTCACAAATTTTAGATGGATGCACATGTATCTCCAATAATATAACAATATCAGTAGATTATGTCTATCTTTAACCACATGAATATAATTTAAATCAAAGGTTTTACTTGCACATTGACTATTCTAAGAAACGACAATCGTTGATGATCTTAGAAAGAAATCGTATCGTCCTCAAAGGCCATATCCTAGCACTCATCATTCACCATCCGGACACACCCCATCTAGCCTCCTATGCTTCACATCATTTTTGTCTCCTACTACCCATTTAGGTAATTGATCACTATTGTTTGATACTAGAGTGAGAGAAACTTACATTTTCCTTCCATTCGCAATAGCTTCATGTGGCTTTGCCATCTTCTTATTAATCGAGCCCCTATTCTCCTTCAGCTCTCAATAATGGAGGCCACCATGCTGCTTGTTGCAAGGCGGCATTGTATCTAGAAAGATTGAGTTGGCATAACACCGGCCCAAGGCTAACTTTCAAGTGTAAGAGGGTCTTTTCCCACACTGTGGGCCACTGGATCTCCACATCCTCTAGCCCATTAGCTAAGCACATAAAGAAATTATCTTCACATGAATATACCCTCTCATACTATCGATTAATTTGAGCAATTTTTAGATATGCAACAAATCTTGCTGAGCTCACAACGTGGATAAAATCCTCCTAGGTCTGCCATGAAATTCTCAATTTCCATTTGCCACTGGCTATGGACGGTTACCCATCCATGATATCTAGGACGCTGCAAAATCTACCCATCTATGGAATCAAGGTCAAATCTAAATCATGAATACCTACCTTAATTGCATTATTAATGCCCTCTTTAACTCCCTCGTTAATTGGCAACTTCCATCTATCCTTGTGATTCGAAGTGAATACCGATTATGAATCATGTCTTAACTTCCTTATTAATGTTCTCTTTAGTTTCCTCATTAAGTGGCAAATCCTATCTATTCTGATCATGAATATCTATCTTAACTGCATTATTAATATTCTGATTAATCCCCACATTAATCAACAAGTCATTGATTACTTTCTGGTTTTGTGGTAGCAGGTTAAATCTAGTACACGTGTTCGCTCCTTATTGAAGGATTGTGGATTCTGCAATCCCGAATAATTCTTCACAAGCCACCATGTTCAGGAGCTCCCAAATGCACGCTAGATGTAATAGTTCCTTTTTGCCTCCTCACTTTTTCCGGCACCGCTATCCACACCCTATAGAGATGTGCGATAGGCCCTCCTTCAGTTATTGCCATGTAGTCACTTATGGTTCTCGATGTCTATCACCTTATTAGATCCTCCAATGACCATAAAAACCTTTCATTTCATGCCACTACAGGTAGAAACTGAGCACTCAGCCAAAAGATCCCCCAGAATCCTGCATTAGAAGTCGAACACACTCACATTGTCGTACAGAACTCTTGCTTATCAGGCTTCTCTGGTGAGCTTAATAGAACTCCCAAATCTAGCAACTTATAACATCAATCTCCATACAAACATAGGCAAAAACATCCCTCAACAATGTTTCCGTGCAAGCATCAACTGCTATAGGGTACCAATCTCCAAAATATATTCTCGATCCCAATAATAAAAAAGAAGTCGGACAACTAAACTATAGGTGAGGTGAGTATCGGTCGGTTTCGATTTAATTTTTATTAATTTTGGCAAAACTGAACCGATTAGACATGAGAGCCAAAACCGAACTAATTTGGTTTGGATAGAATCAAATTTTGAATAAAAGTTGTTTAAAACTATGATTTTAATTGTTTTAATAATCATATCTCTTTATGATATTAAATTTGTGTTGTATTTATTATATATATATATATATATATATATATATATATATATATATATATATATATATATATATATATATATGTATATATATATATGTATACATATATGTTGATATGTATATACATATAAATGTTTTTATATAAATATATAATTTTTAAATAATTCAGTCGGTTCGGTTTCGGTTTTCAAAGCTCGAAATAAAAAACCGACTGAATTATTTCGGTTCGGTTCGGTTTTGCTTATTCAGATCAGTTATTTTAATTTTAACCGAAATCTGCTCACCCCTAAACCGAACCCACACATTGCAAGCCTTAGAGGATTGAAAGTTCTTCCTCCACTCTTCCTGAGCAAGGACTATACCAGCTATTTACCATGAACCCTCCATTTTCACCATCAGCTTATCTTCTTAACAATTGAATTTGAATATTATGAGTCCATTTCTCATCGAAATGATATCAAAGCTCCCCATTATTTTCCAACAGGAACTTCCGATACAAAATACAATTATCAAGGAACTTACCAGTTAAGAAGTACTTTCATTTCTAACAATTTTTTCATTAGTCTCTCATCCAGAATCACTAGGGTCTTGCTAAATACCTATTGTAATCGAGCAACCTCCTTATCAGCCAGCGACCGTCACATATCATAGGTGGCATGACCACCGGATCTTGTCACCGTTGCTCACCCTCTCAAAGGAGGAGATTCAGAGTTCCTAACCACTCCATTACTAGCATCGGGGCCAGCAAAGGAACCTCCCTCCCTCGGTATCTCCGGCTCACTCGGAAATCTCTCCGTTCTGTTGTAGAGTCACACGCACATCTGCTGAAAGAAGCCATTTTTTTTCTCCCCAGTGGAGGGCAATTGGTCTTGAAGACATCATGCTCAATGCTGGTTCTCTCTCTTCTTCAAGCAATGAATTGTTATTTTATTCCAATAATGCGGTAGTTGTACCCTGGGAGTCCAATGTTCTGGAAACAAAACCAGTGGAGGGTAACATTTCATCTTAAATGCTTAACATTTCTTGCTAGCTTCCATCTTTTGATCTTACATAAATTTACGACTTTCAGTAATATCCTTTCTTACTTGCTTGACATAATCTCTTTTTATTACTAATGTACAAAATTGAGTTTCAAATATATATATATGGGGGATTACTGTAGGTGAACCGTCAGCTCAGGAAAAGTTAAGTGAGTTAGCGGCAAAACTATAATGATATATATATATATATATATATATATATATATATATATATATATATATATATATATATATATATATATATATATATATATATATATATATATATATATATATATATATACACACACATATATATATATATATATATATATATATATATATATATATATATATATATATATATATATATATATGGGATTGCTGTAGGTGAGCCGTCAGCTCAGGAAAAGTTAAGTGAGCTAGCGGTAAAACTATAATGATCCCATGAATTTTCTTCAATTACAATTTCTATCTCCTTAACTTTTTTCGGATTAAATTTCATAAATTTTTAAGTTTATTTACCCTTTCATCGAATTCATACAAAATTTCTTATTCATTGCAAACCGTTAATTTTGTATTAACTTGATTGAGGACCAAATCAGAATTAAAACCCAAGAAATTGGGTATGAGTGAACCCTAGAGGGTGGAGATCATAATCCAAAATAAACTTTTTAAAAAAGATTATTATAGATAGTGGAATGAACTACAACTCAGATAACTTGCGTGAGCTATCAGCTCATTTCCATCTCTCTCTCTCTCTCTCTCTCTCTCTCTCTCTCTCTCTCTCTCTATATATATATATATATATATATATATATATATATATATATATATATATAGGGATTACTGTAGGTGAGTCGCCAGCTCAGGAAAAGTTACGTGAGCTAGCGGCAAAACTGTAATGATCCAATGATTTTTCTTCAATTTTTTTAACAATCACTATCTCTACATTTTTAACTTATTTCGGATTAAATTTCATAAATTTTGTATTTCATTTACCCTTTCATCAAGTGCATACAAAATGTTTTATTCATTGAAAGCCGTTAATTTCGTGTTAGCTTGATGGAGAACTAAATCAAAACTAAAACCTAAGAAGTTGGCTATGAGTGAACCCTAGGGGGTCGAGATCATAATCCAAAAGAAATTTTTTAAAAAAATTTATTGGAGATAGTGATAATGAACTGCAGCTCAGGTAACCTGCATAAACTGTCAGCTCATTTTTATTTTTCTCATATATATATATATATATATATATATATATATATATATATATATATATATATATATATATATAGTTTCTTTTTCCATTAAAATTTACATTCCAACAATAAACTGATTATTGGTCAGTCATCTCCACAGTGTGATCTTATTATATATGAAGCATATGTATATACTTTCAAATTCACTATCCTCTAATGCTAGGTTCTCTTGGACTTGGAAAACATTTCACACTAAATGAAAAATTATCTTAGGTAATATTAGATATGAAGTAGGACTTGGGGATAATGTCAAATTTTGATATGATTACTGCTTTGCTGGAAAAAATCTCTGGTGTTATATCTTCATGTTCTTGATGTTAAATCTATTAGCTGATGCAAACGGAAGGGACATGAACAAGTTGCATGCACTGCCTCCTAATCTTCAAGCCTAGATTTTAGAAAGAGGACTAAATATTTACAGAGTGAACAAAATTAGACCATTCATTAAGTTATCCTATCATCATCTTCTTAATTGGGGAAATTCTATTCTCACACACACAGCTGTCTCACTGTGCCCGAAGTTGTGAAAAATTATAAGTTTGTCATTAATTTTTTTATCATGTTTTTTTGTCTTCGTCGGGGACATTAGTCTCCGATGGAGGACTAATCCCCAACCAATGTGAAAACAATTCGAGGAATTAACCCCCGATTGAGAAATGTGCGTATCTAGAGCAAAGTGGTGTGCGTGAATAAAATCTGCTTTCATTCACTGGAGCCACAGAGTATTGTATTTCATGCTTTTAAAGGTGACTCTTCTATTGCCTAGCACACTATCGAAAGAGTTTATAAATTTTGCTAGACAAATTTGTCAGTTTCGTTCTCAGATACGGAACTAGTATTTTATAATAGAAGGGGCCAAATAATAAGAGTTTTGACTTATGTTAATAAAAATATAGGGGTATTTACTGGTTTGTCCCTCAAATCTTTAAATATTATGATTTTACCCCCCAAATCTTCATATTTATAAATTTGCCCCCCAAATCTCGTAAGTTACAATAATTTTGCCCCCCTCTCTAACTTTCCCTAACTTAGTTAATTTTTTGACCATTTTACCCCTCTTCTATTTTCCTTCTCTCTTCCTCCTCTATTCCTCTATTCCTCCTCTCTTCTCCTTCTCTTTTCC
The DNA here is from genome assembly GCA_036321105.1 of Dracaena cambodiana. NCBI lineage: Eukaryota > Viridiplantae > Streptophyta > Magnoliopsida > Asparagales > Asparagaceae > Dracaena > Dracaena cambodiana. The sequence goes on from JAYEPQ010000003.1 coordinate 40,635,600, forward strand.
TTCTCTTTTCTCCTTTTCTTCATTGTTTTTTACTCTTTCATGTTCATGCATTTTTCCTCTAATTCACCAAATGAATTCTCTCAAGTTCTCCAAATCAATTTTTCCCCAGCATTTATAATTAAAATCAAATATATAGAATTTACTAAGGTCCAAATTGTATCATTCAATATTAACTGCAATAAAAAATCCATATTTCCAATACCCAAATCTCTGGACTGAGAACATGTTCTCAGTCCAGAGAACAGGTTCTCAGTCCAGAGAACCTGTTCTCTGGACTGAGAACATGTTCTCAGTCCAGAGATCTGGGTATTGGAAATATGGATTTTTTACAAATATCACAAATATTCACAAATTAACATATCTCAAATATTCACAAATTCACAAATATTACACAAATTCATCAACATCGAAAACATGTTCACAAATATGCAAATTCATCAACATATCACAAATTCATCAATTAGACCAAATTCATCAACATATCACAATATCACAAATATTCATCACCAAATCAATTATCTCAAGTTCTCCAAATTCCTGACAAATAAAGATAGCCCAAATTCATAAACAAAGCTCATTACAAATATTAGACAAATATTGAGAACATGTTCTCAGTCCAGAGAACAGGTTCTCTGGACTGAGAACCTGTTCTCAGTCCAGAGATATGGGTATTGGAAATATAATTTTTACACATATATCACAAATATCACAAATATCACAATTAGACTAAATTCATCAACATATCACAATATCACAAATATTCATCACCAAATCAATTATCTCAAGTTCTCCAAATTCCTGACAAATAAAGATAGCCCAAATTCATAAACAAAGCTCATTACAAATATTGGACAAATATTGCTCTTATTCTGTATCTCGGGGCGTTGTCTGTGATTGTTGCGTTTGAGATGGTTGATGAAAACTTCCTATCCATGTTAGTGGCTGCGGAGTTTGTCCTGCATGTGGTTGTGCATCTTCGTATGCATGTGACTGTACATGTAGTACACTCCTTCCTCTGATTGGGAGTTCCTTTACTCTTCTCTGAATGGGTTGTGCCCTATAGTAAATAAAAAAAATCACGTAACGTATTGTATAATTTGTAAGCATAAGTGTATAGACTATATGATATGAAATACTTCAACCTGAGAGAAGCAGTAATAGATGGTGCCGACTCTCTTTGAACTCTTTGGGAATGACCCCCACCCCTATTAACCTCGAATCTCCTCCTTTTTGACATTGCAGTACAGGACCTGGTTGCAACACTATTATGGACATGCATAGACAATAATAATATAGTCATAAATTATAACTCTAACTTATTTTTACACATCATACCTTGAAGGAACTTGTGAAGCACCAATAGAAGAGGCAATATCTTCACTCCCAGAAGTGTGAAGTGGCTGCTTGCATGTATTTTTATGATGGCCATATCCTTGACATCTAGCACATTTGTGAGTCCTTTTTGACAAGCTGGACTCCGACCTATCATCTCCCCCCTTTGGCTGTATTCTTTTCTTCTTAGGTCTTCCTCTAGGTCTCCTTGCATTAGACGGTCCAATTACGTAACCCTTGTCAATAGAAATCCATTGGTCCTTTGATGGCAGCGATGCAATTGGTTTTGCATATGTAAGTTTGTACCTGCAGTAATTGAATTCTTTGTATCACTTGAATACGAAATATGAATTTAAAATGTGAATTTAAAATACATACCTTTGAATTGTGAAATAATCAGCACAGTACTGGTCCCACCTAGCATTTCTGATAGTACCAATGTAATTAGCTACATGTATGCATGGTAAACCAGGTTATTAGTTAAGTAGCAGCACCCCGAAGAACATGAAAACTGACTCCTTGACCACATTTGCCTCCTTTCTTTCAAATACTTCCAAGCCGGCTCCGAAACCCCTTTCAACTTTGCCTTATGCATGTCATACTCGAAACTTGTATATAATCTGGCTGCATCCCACACGGTCTGCTCAAAGAAATTTTCTGAAAAATTCTTCTTAAAAGATTTCCATAAATGTCTCATGCATACTCTGTGTTCATTGTCGGGTAATAATATACTAAGTGCCTCCTGTAACCCCTTCTCTTGATCAGAGATGAAAGATACTCCATTCAAATCTCCCTGAAATGCTGTTTGCAAATTCTTCATAAACCAGTGCCATGTATCACCACTTTCTCCCTCAACAACTGCAAATGCAATAGGAAATAAACCATTGTTTCCATCGAGTGCCGTAGCAGAGAGCAACATTCCGAGGTACTTGCCCTTGAGATGGCAACCATCAAGGCCAATTAGAGGCCTGCAACCCAATCTAAATCCATCAATGCAAGTTTTAAAGCAAACAAATATCCTCAAAAAACTTCTGTCAGAGTCAACCATTAAATCAACATGAGATCCGGGATTTCTCCTTATCAACTCTAAGCGTAGACTCTCTGCATAATCATAACTTTTTGTCTACATTACCAAAAATACTCTCCCTTGCCTGCTCTCTGCCTCTCCAAGCCATATGGTATGATAACTTCAATTGGTATTTATTATGGATTGTATGTATGATTTCCCTAGGTGATATGTTCGGATTTGCCTTTACCTCCCCTAGAATTGTTTGTGCAATCCAGCTTGAATTTGCCTGGGTGTTCAAACACTTGTTGACACCCACACAAGTGTGGTTACCACCAATTTTTGATATTTCCATACTCTTCCCATCATTTAATCTTTTAGCCCGAACTCTCCACGGGCAATTCTCTTCAACACAGCATGCAACAAAACGAAGTGAATCGCTCTTTTGGGTCTTGTAATTGAAATTAGACTTTATACTATACTGTCTAAGATAAAATTTGAGCTCAGCTCTATCTTTGAATTTTTTTCTCAAACTTATTTCTGGATTTTCGAGATCCGTTGAGTATATAGGACCCTCACTACTCTCTACATTACTACAATTAGAATCTCCGGATTCTGAACTATGAAATGAATGGTAGCCATCTTCTGAACAAATTTCATCTGCATCATCCTCAGCTCTTTCTTCATTTTCGACAACCACAAGTTCACACAAAGCCTCATTAATACGCCCATCATTCCCTGCATAACAACTAAGGCCATCATTACCCACATGATCTCCTTATATTTCCTCAACCAAAATATCGTCCCACGAAACAAATCTATCATCATCAACCCCACTATCTCCTTTTCTTCTATCTCCCTCATCTAGCACCAAGAACATCTCAACTTTCTTTCTCAGGACATGTTCTCTCAAAACTTGAATAAAATCTAAATTTGTTTTGATAGATCCAAATAACCTAGGGTTTGTATTTGGGATAGTGTATGAAAGATTCAGTAAATACCCTCGGGCTGTAGGAAGGAACTGGGCAATCTGTTGTCCAAAACTCCTCAATGTTATATCATTCACCTCAACTCTAATTGTTTTTTGATTCCCACACTCATATTTTTTCCGGCCTGTTCTAGGAATTAGTTTCCAATAACCATTGTAGCGTAGAATTACTTCAACAATACCGACATCCATTCTACAAATTAAAACAATAATTTCTATCAAAAAAAATACAAACTAGTAATTTATTGGTGCATTATAAAATACAAACCACTAACTGAACAGACCAAATTATCATGTGCGAAGTAATGATAAGTTATGATACAAACTAGGAATTAAAAAAAAGCATATCAAAGGGAATGCCATCCCCATTAACATAGCTAGAAAGAATGTGCAAATGATTTTAGGCTATACACGCATAGGGCAACAGTAACATAAAAAAGGTAGGGCAAAAAAACAAAAAATGCCATCCCCATTATACATTTGTTCAGGCAACAAAACGAACACGATAGAAAAGTAAAGCAATTTCACCAAAGGGAATGCCAAACAACAATCAACAACAAAGAACTGGTTCTTATATGTAGTAAATGATATAATACTATTGCAGAGAGCAGCCGCAGAACAGATCTATCCACGGCCAAAAGGGAGATTGCAGCATATAATACAACCAAAAAAACCCTAACTACAGAAACGAAATCAGAAACCAAAAAAGATGATAAAGAGATAAACCAAGATCCCCACCGCTCCGACGCTGATCCCAACGCTGATCGCCGATTCGCCGATCCCCAAGATCGCTGACGCCGATCGCCGACCCCCGATCCCCACACAGATCCCCGATCCCCGACTCGTCGACTCGCCAATCGCCGATTCCCTTGATCTCCACGCCGATCACCGATCCCCACACAGATCCCCTATCGCCGATCGCCGATCGCCTCTCCTCAGTTAGGGTTAGGGTCTCTATTTTCTATTTGGGAACGAAGAATTTGGGAACGAAGGATTTCGGAGGATTTGGGAACGGAAGGATTTCGGGTTGGGAACGAAGGATTTGGGTCTCGGGTTGAGAAGTATAAAGGGAATGGCAGTTTTGACATTTCATAATTAAAAAAAAATTTAATAAACGGAAAAGTAGAGAGAGAGACAAAATTGTTGTAACTTATGAGATTTGGGGGGCAAATTCATAAATATGAAGATTTGGAGGGTAAAATTATAATATTTAAGAGGGACAAACAAGTAAATACCCCAAAAATATATTACGATTTCTACACTTATGCGATTACCCTAACCCACTTACAAACTCTTTCTAACTTATGTAAGGGTATTCAAGTTATTTAATATATCTATTCAAAAATAAAATTAAAAATCACGATTTATTTGGATGAACTAGCTAATCGAGTAAATATTTTCAGAAATATATATTATATTATTACATAATTAAATCCATATGCAAAAATCCCTTGTCATTGGGAGTTTCCAAAAGAGCACACCAATTTTTTTAGTGAGCTCACTTTTTAGTGTTTTTTTTGTCCGGACTCAAAGTCTGCATAGTTATAAATTGGGCTCACTGAGAAAAAAACGTGTGCTCCTTTGGAAACTCCCCTATCATTGATGTGAGCCAAAGAGGGCTTCAGCTAAATATATTTTTGAACCCCAGGTGCAGACAACATTTACCCAATTTTTCTTAACATGGAAGCTAATCATTTAAAATTTGAACCTTACCTACGGATAAAGACGAGGAACAACAGTAAATTAATTCTCTCTCTTTTTTTAGGGAAACATTATATTAATTATTTTTAAATTCAAAGTCAGCAGCAGAGACTACGCGGGGGAGACGGAGGAGGCCATCAAACGAGACTTTGTCTCTCTCTCTCTCTCTCTCACACAGTCCTCATCAAAATTCAGAACTCTCATTCTTTTCAAGATAGTAATTTTCACCCCCAAATCAGCCTCAAAGACGCTACCTTTTCCCTCCTGTAGACCGCTGCTGCTTCGGGCTTCATTGGATGGCGTTTTAGGGTTTGGAGAGTGGGATCACCGAAGGGTAACTTCAATTTTTGGCTGTTTATCTTGTTCTTGCTTAAAATTTTGATCTTGGTGCTGTTTTAGTGTTTTATTTTCCTCAGTTTTTTGGGGCTTTACCTGAATTGGGTTTGGATTATAATAAGGGACTCTAGCAGCTGAAACCCCTCTTGTTTGACTTGGGAATGGCGTTGACAATTGTGTTTCTTCGTTTTGCTGATTTCTTATTCAAAGGATCCACTTTGGGTTTTGCTTCTTTGATTAGGTTTTTGTTAGAAATTTGGGTCTCTTGCAGCTGAAACCTTGTTCTTGTTTCTTGCTAGCTAGAGTTAGGGTTCGTACAACCCTAGAAATTGGTCCTTTGGGATCCTGAAGTATATCAACTTCAATCCAAAAGGGATTTTTTTTTTTTTAAATAAAAGAATAAATTAGCCCCATCAATCATATTTCTCAGTATCTTTTTATTCCGACAGAAATTGCTACCACGATATTTACTACTTCATCAGAATGAAGCTGTTAGTTCATGTCGTTGAAGCCCGGGGCCTGCCGGCGATGGATCTCAATGGGCTTAGTGATCCCTATGTGAGGTTGCAGCTTGGGAAACACCGTTCAAAGACAAAGGTGATGAAGAAGAACTTGAACCCTTTTTGGGATGAGGAGTTCAGTTTTAGAGTTGGAGATCTTAATGAGGAGCTCATTATCTCAGTGCTGGATGAGGATAAGTATTTCAGTGATGATTTTCTAGGGCAGATCAAGATTCCTTTGGCAAAGGTCTTGGATGCGGAGAATTTGACACTTGGGACTCAATGGTATCAACTGCAGCCCAAAAGCAAGAAGGCAAAGTTGAAAGATTGTGGTAATTCAGCTCTCTTATACATAATATGCTTATGTGTTTGGTTTTAAATATTCACTTTTTTTGGTGCATCTTGAATCTTATGTTATCAGCTGTGGAGCCCTAGGCCCAGCATGCTTGGTAAATGAAACTTCATTTGTTGCTTAATGTTTATGTTCAAGCTTATGGTTAATACCTTAACAATAATGCTAAAATTTTTAGACAGTGTTCTTTATAAAATCTGATCTAATTGAAAACTGAAGATTAGAGAGTTTAGCTTCGATCAACTCTCACAATCATAATCAGCAAACATGGAGAATATTTGAATATGGAGAGGAACACATATGTTGTTAATCTAAATGATTGTTTCAGTTTGGACATTTTCCTTGAATAGCAATTTCTTATACTCATTTTTGTTAGTTACACCTTTAGCTTACCTGTGTTTTGTTTTATCAGTAAATTAATAGCTTGATCCTAAGTGATATTAGTGTCAGTTTTAGTCTTCTCTGCAGATGGTAAATACTATGATTTGTGGGGTTCATGTATATGGGGGAAAGAAATGGCTTTACAGAGTTCAGATGACTTGCATCGACTGAGATGAATGAGCAGAATATGATTTGTTTTTAATCTGGCTCTTTGCCATAATCTTTTCCCTAACAACATCTATCTTCACAGGTTCACTGTTATGTTTGTCCACATCAGCAGACTGCCTAATGCTAGAATATCCCTATATAGTTAGATGTGTAGTCTAAATGTGTCGACTACATGACGGCGGACATAAGCGATTTAGCATTTGTGGTGGAGAAATTGGGAAGAACTTAGGGTTCAGGGGGATAAATTAGGATTCGGAGCTCACGCTTAGGTGAATCACACGTCCATTTTTTCACGAATCACTCGAGAAAAGATTTGATAAAGCAAATCATATACTTTCAAAAGAAATTATATTTCACTCTACTCTCAAATTAGGGTTTTACAGACCATATATATAGAAAATTCTAAACCAACAAAATAATAACAAATATAATCAAATGTCTAATCCAATCTAATCAAATCTAACTAAAAACTAATTATATCTCTATCAAGTCTTCTGCGTTTGGAAATATTCATCACCTTGTGAATGTCGACAAGAAGAAAATCAAGCACGGTCGAATAAAATTGATCAATCTTTCCGAGATCTGGCAAACTTTTCCACTGAAGTAAATATAAAAAAATCGAACAAAACGGTAACCAAATGTATGCTGCCTTATATTCTAATGGTGGCGACAGTAACAATTGTGGAAGGTCTGAAGAGAAGTCGAAATATGTTACTTCTGTAGAAAATGAAGAATTTGAAATGTGAACTGGAGTGTAAAAGAAAACACGATCCTCATGAACAGGGCTATTGAATGTTTTTGTAGTTGGCTCTGACAAAAAATCGAATCATCAATTTATGGATCTGTAAAAAATTCTGTACTAGATTCGGTCTCAACTATAACATCACCTAAAATTTCGGAAGCTGATGTGTTAGTATCTGTACTCTTCGAAGGGCACTGATATTCATAATGTCAAAATTCTCTACAGGCTGAACACATAATAGATGGACAGTGGTGAGCAGAATGTCTATATCCTTCACATTTAGAGCATTGTTTAAAAACAAGATGCGGAGCATACTGTGCACGAAGAAAAAACTGCAATTTCGTTGGACGAGATTTATAATTGCTGAGGTACCAATCAGAAATTTCTTCAACCAACTTCAATTTAGTATAGTTGTATTTCTGCTCTGAAGTCAAATGAAAATAACGGAAAAATTGTTTCAAATTGCTCTCCAAATTTTCATAGCCATTAGGGTCATAACCGTAAAAATATGAGACTGTATTATATATATATATATATATATATATATATATATATATATATATATCACACTCCACTTGTTTGAAATCGACATCAGTGTTGATGTATTTTCCACAAAATATGATTTCCATAATTATTAACTTCAAAAATTTCAAGCCCAAAATTTAGAAAATATCAAAGAATTGTGATGTCACTACTGTAGCTCGAATCTGTTGCAAACCGGGCTTCAAAACTGCTTCAAAATCATTGTTAGAACAGCCGTTAATGCGTCTAGGATCTTCTTAACGGGTCTGCCTGTGAACTAAACCCACTTTTAAATTCAAGTGGATCAGGTTGCGTCTGCAAGTTGCACATTTGCTAGTCTAAACCAAATCAATTTGGTATTTTTTCTTCTATTGGATGCGGGTTTGTTAAAGTTGGATCCAAGTCAACTCCAATACAAACCAATGAAGCTTTAATGATTCTTTTTTCTTTGAACCAAATAACCCAAAAGCCTGTGGTGTGGTCATTGGATTCGGCATTGCAGAGGAAAAGATGAGGGTGCGGCAGCGGAGGTCGGGGGGGAGATGAGCGAGATGGTGGTGGAGTTGCTGTGCTTGAGGAAATTGGGGATGAGGGAGGCGAGGTCGACGGAGTCGAGGGTGATGTTGCTGGTGGTGGTTGATCGGAGACGAAGGGGCGGTCACGACAAAGTAGAACCAGAGGAGAGGTAGTTGAAGGGGTTGTGCCTGCTGATCGGAGAAGAAAGGATGGGTATTGGTGAGTCTTGATGGCGAGACAGTGTGGGATAGAGGAAAAGGAGGGGATTGCTGCTGTGGGGAGAAAGAAGGGGAGATTTTGGTTCAGTTTGTTTGTTTGTTTTTTTTTTTTATTGGGGACTTCGGTTTGATGAAGGAGGAAGGGAATGCTGCGGCTGCTAGCGGGAGGAAGAAGAGGAGATTTTTTTTTTTCTTTTTGTTTTTTTTGGGTGCTGGTGGGTTTGGATGAAGGGGCGGCGTGGGAAGGGGGTTGTTGCTGCGAGGAGAAAGAGAGGGAAACTTTTGGGATATTTTTTTCTTTTCTTCTCCTCCTTCTCTTCTGCTGCTGCTGCTTCTATGTTCTCTTTTTCTCACTCTGATTTTTTTTACTCAATTTTTTCTCTTTTTTTTGCTGATCTGTTTCTCTTTTTTATTTTTTTGATTTTTTCCCCTCTCAAATGTAAAACTAAAAATAGAAAAAAGATGGATAAGTGGATTTGAACTCTAATACCTGGGGTTTAGCTCTGATACTAATTTGACGGCGGACGGAAACGATTTAGGGTCTGTGGTGAAGAAATTGGAGAAGTTAGGGTTTTGGGAGAGAAATTAGGGTTCGGACCTCATGCCCAGGTGAATCACGCCCACTTTCTCACGAATCACTCGAGAAAAGATTTGATAAGGAAAATCACATGTCTCAAAAGAAATCGTATTTTACTCTACTCTCAAATTAGTGTTTTACTGACCATATGTATAGAAAATTCTAAAGCAACAAAATAATAACAAATCTAAGCAAATCTCTAATCCAATTTCATCAAATCTAGCTAAAAACTAATCATATCTCTAATCATATCTCTATCACTATAGCTATGCATCTGCTTTTTTAGCCTATTTGGTTTTTTTAGTACCAGATTTCAGCTTTATTAGGTAAAATGAATGCATGCCTGCACTGTATTATTTTATTAGATAGGTAGTTTTTCATGGGTGGATATGTTGGCTGTTATACAAACTACGACAGGATTAAGAATCAGCGAGTTGTTTTTGTCGTTTATATTACGAAAATAATTGCAATTTTAGGAAACTAAACTTTTTTGTCAACTATAGGGTAAAGTATACATTGTAAAATTTTGTTTTCTTCAATTTCTTACATAAATATTATTTCTGTGACAGTCGTGGTTTTTGTTTTTGTTCTGCAGGAGAAATCTGTTTAGGTGTATCTTTGTCTCAGAAAAACACTTCGAAAAACGCGACACCTACAACATATCATTCCTGTTCTGATGAGGTTACATCAAGCTCAGATAAATCATGTGAATTAACAAAAGAACCCCTTCCATCATCTTCTAATTCATGTGAATTAACAAAAGAACCACTTCCATCATCTTCTAATGGAAAAATGGAATCTTCTTCAGCTTCAGTAGCTGATGATTCTGATTTTGTTGAGGAAGGAAGGTCAGAGGCTCCTTCATTTGTTGACCGCGTCCTTCAGTTTTTAACAGGGAGAAATTCAGAGTTTGCTGCAACTTCAAGCAAAGATATTGATATCACTGAACATCTTCAAGAGTCAGCAGAAGACATTGAGGTTTCTATAAACAAAACTGATGATGCCACCTCCAACTTGACATTTGATGAATTACTGAAAGAAATGGAGTCAAAAGATCAAGGAACTGAAATGCCTGGAAATTTACCAGGTGGAGTTATTATTGACCAAACTTACGTAGTTTCACCTACTGATCTGAACTCCCTTATCTTTTCACCAACTTCCAACTTTTTGCAATCCCTGGCCGATCTTCAGGGAACCACTGGCCTACAAGCTACACCTTGGAAACTTGAAAATGGTGGGGAGAGTTTGAAAAGGGTGGTTACATACATAAAAGCTGCAACTAAATTAGTGAAGGCTGTTAAAGCAACTGAGGAGCATATTTATCTTAAGGCTGATGGAAAATCATTTGCAGTATTGTTTAGTGTGAGCACTCCTGATGTTCCTTTTGGCAACTGTTTCAAGACAGAAGTTCTTTTCTGCATTTTGCCAGGGCCAGAGTTACCATCTAATGAACCATCTTCACGTTTGGTAATATCCTGGCGCATGAATTTTCTGCAGAGTACGATGATGAAAGGTATGATTGAGAATGGAGCAAGGCTAGGCCTAAAGGAAACCTATGCTCAGTTTGCTGATATGCTATCTCAGAAGGTTAAACCAGTTGACTTGAAAGATATTGGGTCTAGCAAAGAGCAAATCTTAGCTTCTTTACAGACAGAACAAGAGTCTGATTGGAAGCTCGCATTTCGATTCTTTGGAAACTTTACTGTTCTATCCTCTATCATTGTTGGTTTATATGTTATGGTACATATTTTGCTTTCTAGTCCTAGCAAGATCCAAGGTCTTGAGTTTAGAGGGTTGGATTTACCAGATTCAATTGGTGAAGTTGTAGTTTGTGGGGTTTTGGTTCTTCAAGGAGAACGTGTTTTAAAAATGGTTGGGCATTACATGCAAGCCCGTAAGCAAAGAGGTAATACATTTGTTCACATTGCAACATCCTCAATTCTGCATTCACATGTAACTCGTCGCTGCTATTATGTTGATAATAGTAAAATATAGGTGATAGATAAATACATTTGTTATTTTCTCACATTAAATACATTTGTTATTTTCTCACATTACTGGCAATGATATTTGTTTAAAAGAGTGGTTTTATTAACATGCTACATATGCATGTGGGTGGTTTTAGGCTGTCTGTATCTCAATCTTGGTGGGGGAGGGGGAGGGGAATTTTGCTAGCTCTACCTGAAAATACTGCCTCATCTAATTGCATGCTTTTAATAACTTCATCAAAGATGAACACATCAGTAATAGAGTTACAAGTTACATTTCTCTCTGAAGGTAAAGAAATCAGTATATACCTCGACATTCTATAATGAACATTTATTTGCAATGACTCCTTACACTATCTTTTATGGGCTTCTTGTCTACTCAACAAAAAAAAGAAAAAAAATAAGAAAAATAAAAAAGAATAGTGGGCCTTTAACACTATGTATTGCTTTGTTTTTTTTTTTTTTTTTTTCTCCCTTATTTCTAGCAAGCTATCTGAAATCTCCCCTTCATGATCCTGCTGCTTACTTGTTTCTTTGACCCTCCTGCTTGTCTGCTAGATTAACCCTTTCAAAGAATATTCAGCGTCTTGGAATCTGTAATGCAAGAAGTGATATAATTGATTTTACTTTCAAACAGGGAGTGATCATGGAGTGCGAGCACAAGGGGATGGATGGTTGCTAACTGTTGCATTAATTGAGGGAAGTAATTTGGCAGCGGTAGATTCGTCTGGTTATTCTGATCCTTATGTAGTTTTTACTTGCAATGGTAAAACAAAAACGAGTTCAATTAAGTTCCAGACACCAGATCCTCAGTGGAATGGTACATTCTTCAACTCTACAATCTTTGATGTTTTCATGTATTCCTTCCGCCAGTATATATGATTTTTTTTGGGGCTCTTTGATATGGTAAATGCCAAAAATGGTTATTTACTGTCATGCAAATTCTAATTTTAGGTTTCCTATTGGGATACTACAGTATTTTATTTATCTCATAGCATGTGGTTCACTTTTCTTAAAGTAGTAATCACTGTGCAGCCAAACCATAATTTATATTCCCCATTTTTTCTCATGATCGATTAGATTGCAAGTATGACTGTTTATATCACTGGTTATTGAGAAGGATTGTGAAATTTCTTGTAAATCATGTATCTTGATGTCAGAACAGTCATTCTGTCCTTGCTTAAGTGATTAATGAGGTAGAACCTGTAGTTTAATTTTGGTAAAATGAATTGACACATGGGTTATATAAGATCTGTTTATTGAAGCACTAGGGTGCTTATGTCTCATGAAAAATTGTGCAAAATGAAGTATAGTTGTTACTTCCTTTCAGATCCCCTCAAATTCAATGTAGAGCTTATGCCTAGAGATGGCCATTAGAAGCTTCAGCCATAACAAGGCATATAACTATTTGTCTGAGAGAAAGAAGAATAGTGCAGGAAAGCAGTTTACTTATATGGAAACATCTTGACAAGAGGTCTTATTGGCTCTTGAGCTAAAAGGCATGCTGGACTATCTAGTATCTAGGATTTCGACATCCGTGAGGGCCGGTAGTATCCTACGCAGTGTTCTAAATATCGGATACCGATCCTATACGGGTCAGCCAAATTACATACCGGATACCGGGCAGGATATCGCGATATGACCTTAAATACCGGAGTGTCATATCGGTGTCATACCGGTTAAAAAATAATCATATAAATGGCTATATAGAACATATTAAAACACGTAAATGAAGTTTATGGTACTTATCTTGGTTTATTTGCATTAAACTTACGAATTTGCAGATACCGTTTAGAACGTTCGTATATGCACAAAGCGACATATAATTATAAAATTAAGATAATAAGTTTTTAAGTAAAAAAATTATTTCTACAATACAAAAGTGATATAATTTATAAAATTACAACATTGTCCTTTAAATGAGTTTATCTGAAATATGCTAGAAACTTTAAATATCAGTCTTTATAATACATTTTCTAGTTAGATTCAGAGTCCACTGGTTCATTTGATGGCATGTCTTGTTCCTCATCTAATGACGAATCTGATGATGTGTCAATTTCTTCCTCATCATTTTCATCTGATGCAGACCGCTGCTTAGACTTTGAAGATGAAGATGCTTTTCCCTTTGAACTTCTACTACTCTTAGACTTGGATGCCTTAACTCTCACTCTTTTTTTTCTTCGGATTAACACCCATAGCAATCGACACCTGTCGAAAAGTTAATTGCTCTCTAGAGAAGACTTTATCATTACTAGTCTCATAAAGATCGCCATTTTTTTTTCAGGCATGAACCACTCGGTGACCTTTTCCTCTTCATTGTATGCTACTAGGAGATCTTTATTTGGGATTGAAAGTTTGCTCCTGAGCCTTACATTGAACTTGACAAAAACTAAGTCATGCAATTTCTTAGAATTTAACCTATTTCTTTGCTTCATATGCACCTAAATAAAAGATAATCATATGAAGTTCGTTGAGAACATATCTATTTTGAAGAAAAAAATATTTTATTAGCAAAAAAAAGTTGCATCTCAAATGTGCTCCAGTTCCGTTCATAACCCAAAGAACTGGTTGTCAGGCTCAAGATCCTCATTGCCATGATTTTCAATTCGGGAGTATTTGTCCCGTATAATTGTCACCATTGAACTAGCAATGAATATTTAGAAATAGTTATTAGCTATTTAATAGTTTCTTTAATTAAAAGTAGATTGAATTTTGCATTTCTTAAATTGAAATGCATACCTAAATTAATGATTCTCTTTACTGCTGCCCTTGCAAAAGACATTCCAATAATTCATTTTGATTTTGATATATTGAGAGCTGCTGTACAATCTTATCAATTCTATCATGATCATCTGGATAGAATTTGTACATCACATCAACGAAGCCCGACATGAACGACCCATCAGTATCAATCTTAGGCTGCTTCGTATAGTAATACAGAGGATTCAAAAAATATTCAGCTCTATGTAGAGGACCCTTAAATTTTTCCTCCCATCTCCTATTAATAATCTTCTATATTGAAAGATATTTCTTCTCTTTATTCCCAGAGCATCACTTATTTACTCTTTAGCAGTCTCTAGGTCACAATACAGAAAGCCCATTGAAGAGACCTTGTCCCTATCAACTCTACGCAAAACTTTCATCAGTGGAGTAAATACTTTTAGAGCAATATTTGTATTGTCCTATTGAGCGACGCCCCAATATTTCGTTGGGGTGTTCCCTACTGAGTGACGCGCTACAACAGAGTCCGGGTGTAGTGAAAAATGTGTGAGGGTTGCTAGGTCGTCTTCCAGAAGCGACGTGCCACGTCGGCGCCCGGATGTGGTGTCAAATATAAGAGGGTTCCCACGTCTTAATGAGCGGGTAGGGTAAAGAAGATAGCTCATAAATATAAATTTCGGTTGGCATCATGGAATATAGGTTCCCTTACAGGTAAATTAGTAAAGTTAGTTGATATTATAATTAGAAGGAGGGTTAATATTTTGTGCGTGCAGGAGACTAAGTGGGTAGGTGAGAAAGCTAAAGTCATAGAGCCTTGGGGTTATAAACTTTGGTATACGGGTAGAGATATAAATCGTAATGAGCTAGGTGTGATCATAGATAAGCAATTACTTGGGGATATAGTGGAGGTTAGGAGGAAGGGTGATAAAATTTTTAATGTCATTAGCGCCTATGCACCACAAGGACTTGATGAATCCAGTAAACATCAATTTTGGGAGGATCTAGATGAGATAGTATAAGAAATACCCGTTAGAGAAAAACTATTTATTGGTGGTGATCTCAATGGGTATGTAAGAACTAGTCGTAATGGGTTTGATAGTGTTACATGGAGGATTTGGTTTTGGAGAAAGAAATGAAGCAGATAACTCAATTTTAGATTTTGTTTTGTCTTATGATTTAATTTTAGCGAATACTTGGTTTAAAAAGAGAGTTTCTCACTTAGTTACTTTTAAAAGTGGATCGAATGCAAGCTAAATAGATTTCTTTTTAATTAGGAGGGTAGATAGATCTAGTTGTATCGATTGTAAGATAGTGCCAGGTGAGAGTGTAGTTACTCAATATAGACTCTTAGTTTTAGATATTCAGATTAGACAAAAACTTAGAAAAATTAAGTGTAAATTAGATCCTAAGTTTAAATGGTGGCGATTAGAAGGTAATCAAAAAGTTTTTGTAGATAGAGTAGTATAAGAAACAGATTGGAGGGATCATGATGATCCTAATGTAATATGGAACAAAATGACTAACTGCATTAAAAGTATAGCTAAAGATATATTTGGTGAGTTGAGGGGCGGTGCTCCACCATATAAGGATACATTATGGTGGAATGAAAAGGTAAAAAATGCTATTAAAATCAAGCGAGATTTTTATAGAGATTTGAATAATAATAATAATAATAATAATGGAATAAGTTTTGAGAAGTATAAAATAGCAAAGAAGGAGGCTAAGAAAACTGTTCGGGATGCAAAAACTAAATTATATAAATAAGTGTACGAGAAGCTAGATAATAAAGAGGCAGAAAATGATATATATAGAATTGCTCGAATAAGAGAGAGGAAGTCTAAAGACTTATGTACTGTAAAGTGTATTAAAGATGAGGACCAGACGGTTCTAGTTCGAGACGAAGAGATTAAAGAAAAATGGAAAAATTATTTTGATAGATTATATAATGGTAGTTTTACTCAAGATTTGGGAGATCTTATTATTCAATGTGAGAATATGAATCATAGTTTTATGCGCAGAATCAAAAAGTCTGAAGTAAAAAAGGTCTTAAAGAGGATGAAATCAAGAAAAGCTGTTGGTCCAGATGAGATTCCTATAGAGGTATGGAGATACTTAGGAGGGATTGGTGTGAGATGGCTAACAGATCTTTTTAATAAGATTTGGCAAACTAAGAAAATGCCAAATGAATGGAGGAAGAGTACCCTAGTACTTATGTATAAGAATAAGGGCGACATTCAGAGTTGTTCTAACTATCGGGGAATAAAACTCATGTGTCATACTATGAAGCTTTGGGAAAGGGTAATTGAACATAGATTGCGACAAACTATTAAAATATCAGAGAATCAGTTTGGATTTATGTCGGGGCGATCGACGACAGAAGCTATTCATTTACTTCGTCAACTTATAGAATAATTCCGAGATAGAAATAGAGATTTGCATATGGTATTTATTGACTTAGAGAAAGCCTATGATAAAGTTCCACGAGAGATAATTTGGTGGACACTGATGAAGAAAAGAGTTCCCATCAAGTATATCGATATAATTAAGGACATGTATGATAGAGTAGTGGCCAATGTCAAAACATGTGGTGGTTAAACAAGTGATTTTTCTTTCACAATTGGATTACATTAAGGATCTGCATTGAGCCCATTCTTATTTGCTATAGTGATGGATGAGCTTACTAAAGCCATTCAGGATGAGATATCTTGGTATATACTATTTGCTGATGATATTGTTTTAGTTGATGAGACAAGAGAATGGGTAAATGTCAAGTTAGAGTTATGAAGACATACATTAGAATCTAGAGGTTTTAAATTGAGTAGGTCTAAAACAGAGTATATGGAGTGTAAATTTAGTAAACGATGGACCATAGACTATAAGGCTGTAAAACTGGATAGGCAAGAGATACAAATGAGCAGTTAGTTTAGATATTTGGGTTCTATTATTCAGAATGATGGAGAGATTGATAATGATATTAACCATAGGATACAAACTGACTGGTTGAAATGGAGGAGAGCAATGTGAGTTTTATGTGACCGTAATATTCCGTTAAGATTGAAAGGAAAATTTTATAGGACTGCTGTTAGGCCAACTTTATTATATAGCACGGAATGTTGGGTTATAAAGAAACGTCATTCACAGAAGATAAGTGTAGCAGAGATGCGCATGCTCCGTTGGATGTGCGGCAACACTAGGAGAGATAAAGTGAGAAATAAAGATATTCGTGCTAAAATAGGTGTAGCTCCCATAGATGAGAAGATGCAAGAAAATCGCTTATGATGGTTTGGTCATGTGCAACGTAGGCCTACAAGTATATCAGTTCGAAGAGGGAAGTTTATCAATGTAGGACAAGTTAAAAAAACGAAGGAAAGACCGAAGAAAACATAGATGGAGGTGATATGTAAATATATGGAGTCTAGAGATTTAAATAAGGATATATTACTTGATAGAAATGAATGGAGAAGGAATATCAAAGTGATCGATCCGGCGTGATTCTTTGTTTGGTTCATGTAGCCTACCCCAAATACTTGGGATAAAAAGCTTAGTTGTTGTATTTGTGTTGTCCTAAAATTTGTTACTAGCAATTATTTCTGCAATCTAAACATTCATAAAAAGATGTATTAAAAAAATATGAATAACGTATAATTTAAAATTATAAAATATTAATTTTTATTAATTTAAATAAATACTTTCTTACCTGCATCTGTTCTTGACAGAGTGTAATCCATCCAGTCATCAGAAATAAACATATGCTGCAGTTCCTTCTTCTCTTTGATTGCTGACAAATAGAGAAATGCCATGGCAAATCTAGTTGTATCCGGCCTTATTAGCTCTCCATCAATCGCCTTCCTCATAATATCTAAAGATTTGGTATAACTATATATGTATACGGAGACTGATCTCCCCATCATAATTGCACTTCGGATATGTTTAATTTTTCCAATATCCGCAAGTATCAGATTAACTGTATGTACTGTATAAGATGTCCCAAATATATTTGGATGTGTCAGAGCTAATGTGTTTGCTGCAGCTATATTATTTGAGGCATTATCCGTTACAATCTGTACAACATTTTCCACCCAACCTCGTTCATTTCCCTCTCCACAAATTTATGGATATAACTGCCAATGTTTAAAATAGCGATAACGGTAACGTAACGTTTTGCCTTTGTTAGGTTATGTTGCAAATAGCGTAACGCATAACGTAGGTTATGCAATTTTCTATTTATTTAATAAAAATAAATATAAAACCATATAAAATAATTTTAATAAATTGAAAAAAAAATTAAAATATCTTAAAAAATTTAAAATTATTTTGTAATACATAATCTATTCAAATGTTATATTAAGTTTTACAATAATTTTCATGTATCTTCATAAATTATATTAAGTCTACAACCGTAATTCCAAACATCATTTAAATAAAAAAGCAAGATTCCAATTTTTATTTCGATTCCAATTATTATTATTGTTGTAATTTATATTTTGTAATGTTCAATTTATCTTATTTATGATTGTTGATTTCAGTTCAATTAAAAATTCAATAAAATCAACAAGTAAAATATTTTAGCAACCGGACGAGAAATAAAACAAGTGAACAAGGAAATAAACTTAAATTATCAAGTTAGAAATTCCAAAAGCAATCAAACAAGCCAACAGTTAATTAAGTAAGAAAATTATAGCAATTCGCTAATAATCAAAATAATAATCAACAACAATATATAAATTACTAAAAAAATAATTGTAAATAACGTAACATAACGTAATTTAACGTAACGTTATTAATATAACGTAAAATAACGTAAAAAACGTACTGCTACGGTGCACTAAGTTATTTCCAGTTGTTACGTAGCTTTGGGATTCCGTTAGGTTACGTAACGCAATATAACGGGTTTCATAACGCGTTACTTTCAACAATGATAACTGCTATCGTGTCTCTTAGAAGAATCATCTTGCGACAATAAGAAAGCTGTACCGGCTGAACAATGCGCAACAACAACTAAGTATTTTATCCCTAGTATTTGGGGTAGGCTACGAACAATGCACAACGATATTCATTAAACTTCTTCCCTTTCGGTCCAACCACGCATCAGTCATTAGAGTGCAGCCATTTGTTCGGCAACTTCGTTTGATTCAAGAGTTGCATTTGTCTCCTCGACCTCTCTCTAGAGGAAAGCCTCGCTGAGCTCGTACGGGCTGGGAGTCTGTAAGTTTGGTCCATACATGTTAATGGCTTGCACCATCTGCATAAAAGAAGGCAGCGTCGCAAGATTGAATGCAAACTCTCTTTCGTAAAAAAATCTTGCAATGTATCGAACAGTATCATCTCTGCCTTTTTTTTAGACTGATGGCACGGTAGGCTGTTTTTGGGTTGCTTCCACTGCTTCCTCGACCGATCGAACAACAAATTAATCCATCGGTCCTTTGCGAGAAAATTGACTATTGTTTTGCGAGAAGATGACTCTTCTTTTTGAGTTGTCTCCTCATCTTCTTCTTCCCCAACACGAACTTCTTTTAATAAATTTTGAAACTCTGTTACTTTTCCTTTCTTTACTACTCTAACTTTATTTAGTATCGCCAGAGCTTTCTGTTTAAATCATCAGGGACCAGGGGGCAACCTATGATATTCCCGCTGACATGACCTAGATGTTCGGTGATACCTACCCTATATTCGTCCTTACAAAAATTGAACTCTACTTTATTGGGCTTATTGGGTACTTTTTCCCCAATTCTAAGCTGAATCTTTACCTCCTCGCTGATCTTGGACATTAGAAGTACCAGAAGAGGATATCTTTCGAGCTATTTCTAATCTCAAAATTTATAAAAAAAGATATAAAATATAATTGATTAAATTGCTAAATAATTGTTGTCCTCAATATAAATAAACGTAATATATACTTAATCAAGCCTATACTAATAAAAAATTATTTATAAGCTAACATTTATTTAGCAACAAACTAAATTTTTCGCCACAAACTTAAATTTCAAGAAAAATTAATTAATTATATTATTCACTTGCTAAATGTGTTATCTAATTATTTAATTCAATATTCAACTGTAAAATGTAAAATGTTATCTAATTAATTCAACTGTTATCTAATTATTCAACTGTAAAATGTATGCAAACGATCAAATTCTTCAACTGTAAAATATTATCTAATTAATTCAACTGTTATCTAATACAATACAATTATACATAACATAATTGTATTTAAACTAATTCATTACATACTTATATTTAAACTAATTAAAACTAAATGAAAATACAATTATACATTACTTAATTCATTACAAACTGTTATCTAATGCAATACAATTATACATTACTTAATTCATAACATACTTATATTTAAACTAATTTTAGAATTTGCTACAGTTTTTTTACTGTTTCGACCACTGCTAGTCTGCCAGTGAATCAAATTCACTGATTCACACTGAATCAGTGAATCGATTCAGTGAACCGAATCCCTGATTCACGTGAATCAGTGATTCGGTTCACTGATTTGATGTGAATCAGTGAACCGAATCCCTGATTCACGTGAATCAGGGATTCGGTTCACTGATTCACACCGAATCAGTGAATCGATTCACTGATTCGGAGTGAATCAGTGAATTTGATTCACCGAAACTCCACCCAATCAATGCGTGCAAACAACTAAATTTTCTCAAATTTTAAGCACCAAAATCCTCAAACATATATGACAATCAAAAGAAAATATTTATAAAAAAAAAGAAATTTAGGAATAAGCAAGAGGAGCTGGACTTACCACTTTACCAGTGAGGCAGTGACTACCAAGGGGCTCGTCGGCGCCGCTGGAAGCTAAGCAAGAGGAGTAGAGAGAAGTCGGGAGGCCGGCGAAGTTGTTTTAGAGTGAATCGGACTGTCGAATTTTCTTTAGGGAAAATCAATCGAATGAGAGAAGCTGAGAGGTCTCATTGAGCTGTTTTTTAAGTTTTTTTTGGGTAGATTTAGGGTTACGACCGTTCGATCGGTCAAGGAGAAGGAGAGGGAAGTCGGGGAAGAATGGGAGAGAAGCAGAAATTAGGGTTCGCGAGTCACGAATTTGGGAGAGAACGCAAGAGAAGCGGGTTTTATTTTTTTCCTATCGGGTTGGGTCGAAAGGGTAAACGGGTTTCAACCGCAACCCAAACCCGTTAACAAAAAACTCGATATTGGCTCATACCCGATATTGGCTGATATATCACCACGTGGCCGATATATCGGCCCATACCGGTCGAAAACGAGAAGCGATACAAAATTCGCCATATCGTCTTGTTTCTGGGGAAAATCCGATATAACGGTCGGTATACCGGTATATCGGCCGGTATTTAAAACAATGATCCTAAGGCACAAGGTCTATCAACAAGCTGCATGACTGAAGCAGGTTTTTGGAACTTGGAAAATCTTGGATATATATAGGTGTATGGTAGTGAACTGCATGGCTCATGTTCTGAAAACTTAATTGAATTGGTTAAAAGTAGTTTTTAGCCTTTTCATGTTCTGCAACTTAATTGAATTGGTTAAAGGTAGTTTTTAGCCTTTTTGAAGAAAGACGCAGGCAGGGAACTAGATATGTGATTTAACCTTTTCAAATTATGACCTTATCAATTCTATCAAAATAAGGTGGATGTGACCCTCCAAGTACTTGGGATAGAAGGCTTTGTTGTTGTTGTTATAAGGTGGATGTGCAAACCAACAAGAATTCATTGTACTACAGAGTGAGCTTCAAAGTAGGGAGGCAAAATCTACCTGATGTGCACAGAGAACTACATGTTAGGAATATGCTACTAGGTATCTACAATGCTTATCACATCATTACTCAATAAAAATTTGGGAGAGAAAGGGACTTGCGATCTGTGTCATCTATTCTGAAACAATGAGGCTGCCTGTCAGAAGGTCTATGTGCAAAAGTTGGATGCGTAGCACAACCTCTAGGATATTATTTAGTCAGTAATAAAGAATATCCATCTATGTTAGAATTTATGGAAACCTGTCCTTATTATCAAAGAATTGATCAATGTGGCAGGTAAAACTGCTCTCAGGTTGTTACTTGCATTACCAAACATGACTTCCTTATACAATGTTATAACAGTGAGCAATCTAGGCTTTGTGTTGCACAGATGAATCCGGACAATTATAGTTCAATTAAGACTTTTTTGATCAGGAGGTTCTTAGGTGGCTCTAGGCACTAGTCTTCCACACTACTTATGAAACTAAGCTGATATTTAAACGATAGGGAGTTACAATTTTACTTTGATTTGTGCTCATATTGAATTTTGTGGCCTGCTTAGTTAAGAAAGTGCAGGGACTATTCTTGTTATAATGCACTGCAGATTTCTGTGGACGGATTTTCATACGTTCAGACTCCAGTCTTTGTGCATGTTGAACTTCTTGGATGCTATCAAGTTAATTTGCAATCTTGTATTTTGCAAATAATTTATATTGTGAAAATAAGAATGTCTAGTGTACAATTGCATCTCCTTTAATTTCTTGTACATTAGTTTATGTTATGCGCGTTGTAGTTGAGTTGTTGTTTTTCATTGATGTATTGGATAAACTAGTAGAAGATATTATATATTTAAAATACATTTATCCATTTGCAACATTAAATTATGAAATGTTGGTTAGCCTAGCTGGTAATGCCCCTTAAGGAAGGTTCCAAGTTCAATTCCCTCCGATGTAGATTGGGGAATATAACTTAGGTAATCAATTGGCTTCCGCCTAGTGTTCTAAATATCGGATATCGATGACATACCGATCAACCAAATTACATACCGGATACTGGCCGGGATATTGCGATATGACTTTAAATACTGCAGTGTCATATCGGTGTCATACCGGTTAAACAATAATAATATAAATGGCTATATAGAACATATTAAAACACATAAATGAAGTTTATGATACTTACCTTGGCTTATTTGCATTAAACTTACAAATTTACAAATACCGTTTAGAACGTCCGCATATGCACAAAGTGACAGATAATTATAAAATTAAGAAAAATAATGATGAAGTTTATCAGACTATTTCACCTTCAAATATCCTAATCCTCAATCAATAAAAATTTTAAACTACATATTACTTCAACAAATCCTACAATTAAAATGTCCTACATATTAATTCAATAAAATTTTTTTACTACATATTACTTCAACACTCTAATTACTCATTACTCAACAAATTCTCAAATCTCAATCAAATTCACTTCAAAATCCCAATATACTCATTAACTTTATATCAAAATCCCAATAAATTTCACTGTTCGCCCATTGATCTATTGAATCAGTGGGTCGAACACTGATTCAGTGAATTGAATCAGTGTTCGAACCACTGATTGAATCAGTGGGCCGAAGTCCATGATTCGACAGAAATTGCACAAAAAAATTAAAAATTTCAATACAAAATGAAATTAACTTCAGTTAACTATTACATTTATAAGATAAATTGAAGAAAATTATAACTCTAATTAAAATTAGGGGTATTTACTGGTTTGTCCCTCAAATCTTTATATATTATGATTTTGCCCCCCAAATCTTCATATTTAGAATTTTGCCCCCCAAATCTCATAAGTTACAACAATTTTGCCCTCCTCTCTAATACAGTTAAATATTTGACTATTTTACCCCTCTTTTCCTCTTCTATTTTCCTCCTCTCTTCTTCTTTTCTTCATTATTTCTCCTCTCTTTTTTCTCCTCTCTTCTTTCAGTATTTAACTGTGTTAGGGAAGAGAGGAGAAGAGAGGAGGAAGAGAGGAGAAAGAAGAGAGGAGAAATAATGAAGAAAGGAGAAGAGAGGAGGAAGAGAGAAGAAGAAGAGAGGAGGAAAATAAAAGAGGAAAAGAGGGGTAAAATGGTCAAATATTTAATTGTGTTAGGGAAAGTTAGAGAATGGGGCAAAATTGTTGTAACTTATGAGATTTGGGGTGCAAAATTCTAAATATGAAGATTTGGGGGGCAAAATCATAATATATAAAGATTTGAGGGACAAACCAGTAAATATCCCTTAAAATTAACATGAAATTAACAAAAAATTACTTATCAGTGGGTCGAATCGGCCATGAAAGTGATAGTTGGTGGAGGAATTGGCCGGCGAAGCTCCTGTTGAAGTTGGACGGCCGGTGAGCTCCTGTTGGAGAATCAGAGGGTGGGAGAAAAGTCGGTCTCGTCGGATGGGGATCGATAGTTCGCAGGGAGAAGAGTCGATGACTGATTGGGGTTGGGCTCGATCACTCGATCTCTTCTTCTTGATCATTCGCGGGGAGAGAGAGAAAGAGAGTCAGAGAGTGGGAGAAAGAGGGGGGGGGGGGGGATCGATCGATTTGAGAATCTCGATTTCGCGGGGAAGAGAAAAGAGAGCAAGAGAGAACGATCGAGTGTTCAGCGAATTTTTTCATCCCTCCCAATCTGTTAAGTGGGTTTTATTTCTTAACGGGTTAGGTTTTTAACGGGTTAACGGGTTTAAGTCGCAACCAAAATCCATTCCTATCGAAGCCGATATTGAGTAATACCGGCCGATATTTTTTTATCTCATTACTGGTCAATATATCGCCACGTGGCCGATATATCGGCCCATACTGGTCCAAAATAAGAAACGGCAAAAAAATCAGCTTACCGTCTTGTTTCTTTGTATTTTCCGATATACCGGCCGGTATACCAGTATACCGTTTGATATTTAAAACACTGCTTCCGCCTCATTCTTCAAAAAAAAAAAAAAAAATGGAGCATTGTTTGTTTTGTAGTAAACACGTTTATCCAATGGAGCATTGTTTGTTTTGTAGTAGAGTCCTTATCTTGCAGTGAAAGGATCTGCCTTTAAAGTTCTAGAATTGTTATCTCGGCCTTTCTTGGGAGCTCATTCTTCAGTAGAGAGAGCTTTGGAATAATTGTTGTGTTTTTTGACATTTGGGGGAAGCATTTTGATTTTGCAATTGGCTGCTATTCCTCATCTACAGACCCATATCTCATCTCCTATTTTTTGATTTACTCATTGTTGATTATTTTCAGAGATTTATGAATTCGATGCTATGAATGACCCTCCATCTATGATGGATGTTGATGTCTATGACTTTGATGGACCTTTTGATGAAGCTATATCCCTTGGTCATGCTGAAGTCAACTTTGTGAAATCCAATTTATCAGAACTAGCAGATGTGTGGATTCCGCTTCATGGAAAATTAGCTCAAGCATGTCAGTCTAAGATACACTTGAGGATTTTCTTGAATAATACAAGGGGCAATGAAGTTGTCACCGAGTATCTAACTAAGATGGAGAGAGAAGTTGGGAAAAAGGTTGGTGTAATTTCAGTATTGTTGTCATTTTTATCCTTATGACAGGTAATTTAAATGCATTCGTAGTCTGAAATTGTTGAGAATTGATTTTGTAGATGAATGTTCGATCACCTCAAACAAATGCAGCCTTCCAGAAGATCTTTGGTCTGCCGCCTGAAGAATTCCTCATCAATGATTTCACCTGTCACTTGAGGCGCAAAATGCCATTGCAGGTAATACTCTTAAGAGTCAAAAAGTTTCACCTCACTGCTTACTTTTTTGGAGAAAAGACTTATACTGACTATAGGAGATTTGGTAGAACTCCTCACTCTGATTGTCATGGGCTCTTTGACTATATAGTCTAATGGACCTATAAAGCGGTCTCATTAGTTGTTCAAATTGGATTTTTACTCTTATTGGCTTGCATATGGAAGGGGTTTGTAATGATTTAAAAAAGGGAAAAAAAAGTTTGTTGCAATACATGCAATACATATTTGGACTATCGAGCAGTTGACCATTTTGAGGTCTGGCTTAGTTGTAAAGAAGTGCTGCCCTTTAACTAGCCAGAAGAAAAGGAAGAAATTGTCGACATTGTCTTATTATTGATAGAAAATGTGATGTAGTTGGTATTAACATAGTTACAGTTATCCTGCATTATATAGTAAGTAAGTCGGCAATATAATTCACAAGTATTGTATAGTATATTCAAGTTAATGGAACTATGATTTATTATTATCTGCCTTCTGACCAATAGCATACTATATTTACAGGGTCGCCTCTTTTTATCACCAAGAATAATTGGCTTTTACACGAATCTCTTCGGGCACAAGACCAAGTTCTTCTTTCTTTGGGAGGACATTGAAGACATTCAAGTTGTTCCTCCATCCCTGTCATCAATGGGCAGTCCAGCACTCATGATAATTCTTCGAAGTGGGAGAGGTCTTGATGCAAAGCATGGAGCAAAGTCGATGGACAAGGATGGGAGACTCAGATTTCAGTTCCAGTCATTTGTCTCATTCAGTGTAGCCAACAGGTGCTTGTCCTCTACAATCCTTAATATACTAAAATCTGAATTCAAATTGTAACAATAAACCATAATTTTAACTGAATGAGAGTTTTATTCATCTACAACAATAACTATGCCTTTTATCCAAGTATTTGGGAGTAGATTACATGAACCAAAAAGAGAATTATGCCAAATCAAGCACATGAATCATCCTTCTCTACTCATTCCTATTGAGATATATGAGGTCTCTAGCGTCCATATTTTTTCGTATAATCTCCTTTATTTTCTTTGGTCATCTTTTTGCTCTTTTAACTTATCCTATATTTTATAATTTCCATTATTGAACTGGTGCATCTGTATATCTATATTGCACATGCTCAAATCATCATGGGTAGTATTCTCACTTCTTCTTTTTGATGGGGGTTATGCCTAGCTTAACAAGAATACCTTTATTTTTCATTTTGTTTCTCTAAGTGTTATCACACATCCAGCTAAATATGTACATCACTTCTACACTTTTCTTTTATGCATGATGTCTCATTATAGCCTAACATCCTTTTCATATAGCAAAACTGGTTTAACAATAGTACAATTAAACATTTCCTCCAGCCTTAGCGAAATATTACAGTCATATAAAACTTGTGTTGTGCTCCTCTTCAATCAGCCAGCTTGGATCCAGTGGTTGACATCATTATCACTTTTGCTACCCTTTTGGATAATAGAACTTAGGTTTCTAAACTGATTGCTTAGGGTATCTCTCACCTGTTCAGTCAACACTCTGGCTCGGATCCTCCATTTACTGAATTTGCAATCTATATAGTCTGTTTTATCTACTTAAGCTCCAATTTGGTATTTATCCTTCCCCTTGTCTTATTGACTAGGAGAATATTATCAGTAAATTGTATATACTAAGTTATCTTATTTTGAATAGTTCTAATAAGCCATATGTCACTATGACAATCAAGAATGGATCTAGATCCTTGATGCAAGCTAGTTATGATTATTTGTTAAGCCACCACAAATTTTGATGTCTGCTGCAATCCTATCGCACGTATCTTTGATTATGTCAATATACTTGATAGGGCTTTCTTTTTTCCATCAATATCCACCATAGTACTTCTCTCAGTGCCTTAGTATAAGTTTTTTCTAAACCAATAAACACCATATGCAAATTCCTACTTCTCTCTCGAATTTATTCTACAAGTTGACAAAGCCAGTGAATAGCCTTCACCCTCAATTTGGAACAATCAGCTGGCAGCTAACAATCAAGCAAGAAAATTACAACAATTAACTAACAATCAAATAATCTGTAACAATTTGGAAATAACTCCAAAAATAACAACAAATAATGTAATATAATGTAGCATTGACATATCATAACTTAAATAATGTAAAATAACCTAAAAAGTGCAATTTGGTGCACTGAGTATCTTTGATTGTTAGATGGTGTTAGGTTTGTGTTGGGCATTATAATGCAATATAATGGATCCCACAACACATTATTTTTAACATTAATTTTTACATCATCTTCAGCAAATGAAGCAGGTCTATTCAAGCAATTAGTTACACAAGCTGTGAAACTGCTCATACAGTATACAATCTTCAAACCCCTGCGGTAGTATGTGATTTGTCTTATGGCTTATCTTGTCTGATACTCCAAACTCTGTGTTGGTTCCTTTCAGGAGTAACTATTTGTACACATCATTTTCAAAGAAGAGGTAAGAGAATTTAAGTTGTTTGTTGCATGAATTGTGCACACTTTTTTGCTTTTTCTTTTCGTTTTCTTTTGTTGATTGATGGTGCATAAATTTTTTCTTGTCATGAAATTTAATTTTACTCCTAATTTTTTTAAAACGAATGTTAGGCATGGTGAAATAGTTGACCTCTAATTTTATATTGTATTGCATGTTTGGATACATGATATGTACTGTTTGTTATTTCTCTTGCATTTTTGTTCAGTATAATTGTGGTTAACTCCAAAAGTGTTTTTGCTGGATGTGTATCATTTGTTTTTTTTTCTTGTGCATGTTTTAGTTCCACCTTAGATACATTTCAACTCCAATGGTGTTTTTACTGGCGCACATGCATGATAGTGCTGATTCACTGTCTTCATCCTATTATATATGTGTGGCTCATCTGTTTTCTTTTCTTACAGTGTTTCTTACTTTTAATTTCCTTCAATGGTCTTGTGGTGCATCAGCTTCTCTATGGCTTTTAACAGGTCTTGTCTTGTTCACAGGACCATCATGGCACTGTGGAGAGCGAGATCCTTGAGTCCTGAACAAAAGGTGCAGATAGTTGAAGAGGAATCTGAAGAAAGATCTCTTTATTCTGAAGAGAGCGGATCTTTCCTGGGCACAGAGGATGCCAAAATGTCAGAGGTTTTCTCCTCAGTCGTTCCTGTTCGCGTGAGTCTTTTATCTCTCTCTTGAAGTATAGGGGCATATTTAATGCTTGTGAGGCATAACTTGGTTATACCAATTATCAAAATGCACAACAGAACAACAAAATTTGATGTTCCACTCCACTCCCGTTGGTCTACAATCATTCATGCCCAATAATTCATACATTTAAAAGGCCTATCCCCTTGCATCAAGTGGTTGCAAAATCGACAGTTTCCAGCAATAGAACTAAAGAGATCTCATGTTGCATGATTAGACAGTCATTTCTTGGTACGAATGATCAAACACTTTAAAATGCATTTTATTGGTTCATAGATGGTTTAGGATGTGTAATACGGGGTTCGTGGAGTGGATTATTGAATTTCGTTTAATCTTGCACATTTTTGTGAGTGGGTGTAACTAACTTAGTTATTCCTTAGGAGCATAAAAGGTGCTGCCTAAAAGAAGTCATATCCACTTATTTAATTGTAATGACTTACAGCTTGCAAATATATATATATATATATATATATATATATATATATATATATATATATATATATATATATTTTTTTTTTTTTTTTTTTTTTTCTCAATCATCAGATTAATTCACTAATGGAGTTATTCGAGGGGAATTCAATTGAAAAAAGAGTGATGGAGAAAGTCGGCTGCGTTGACTATTCTATTTCTCCATGGGAATCAGTGAAGGCTGATATCTACCAGAGGCAAGTTCATTATAAGTTTGACAAGAATCTATCCCGTTACGGAGGAACAGTGACCAGTACCCAGCAAAAAACTCCCCTGCCAGACAACAAAGGATGGGTTATTGAAGAAGTCATGACACTTCAAGGGGTTCTGCTTGGTGACTATTTTGATGTAAGAAATGACTTCAGCCATGCTTTCGATCAATACTTCCATGTTTGTTCAACTTTTATCCTCTAAAGGTGGCTCTGAATATTGTTTGTTCATTTGATTCATTTTCTTCCCTTCAGCTTCATATAAGATACAACATAGAGGACCTCTCCCCCAAGTCCAAGGGATGCAACGTCCAGGTATCCCTTGGAGTTTCTTGGCTGAAAAGCACCAAGCATCAGAAGAGAATCACAAAGAATGTCATATCCAAATCATCTGATCGCTTCAAGGAAATCTTCCGTCAAGTTGAGAAGGAGTTCACAATAGGAAAATAAAATTTACTCTGAGACATTATCCTTGGACCTTGATTCTATCAGCTAGGGGCACAAAAACACGCGAGGCCCGTTGAAGTCTACAGCATCCTGGTCTATAGGTGATTTTCCATTCAGATCCGTACCTCATCCTGCTGAAAAGAGGCAGGCACACTTTGTCTCTCATCTTCAGGATGCAAAATCGAATGAAATTGAGTTTCTTCGAGTCCCTGACATAACCATCCAAACTTGTGAGGTTGCAATTTGATGCACAAGGTCAGTAATAACACGGCCCTTCTCTTCTTCTGTACATGTGTATACTGAATAAACTTTGCCTTCCTCTTTGTCAATTTTGTATCCTATCCTATCCTGTACACAGTGTACGTGCAAGTCAGGAAATACGAAATGGAGGTTCGAAACAATTTGTTTTGTAATTTACTAGGCTATGATGGTAATTATTCGCAACCATCAGGGTCTCAATTCATGTAATTGATTTTTTACATAGAGAAATAAAGTTATGTTATACTTAAAACTGCATACTAATTTTGCTTCTAGATATAACATACAAGTAGTTGATGTGGATTTCTCCCATTTGCTTTATCTCAGTAGTATATAAAGGTAAACATCTTTCATAGCATCTGGTATTAATGTCGCAAGTATCCAACATTGAAGAATTGAAAGTGGAGATGATTCTTTTTTTTTTTTTTTTTTTTTTTTTTTTGGGTTTTGAGAAAAATGTAAATATCCGTTTCTGTTCTAGAGTTTTGCATTATGGTTTGGCTATTCTCTAGAGTAGTTTCTCCTTATTATGTCCTCTCACCTAAGAGAGTTTGTGAGATCAACTCAAGGAGAGCTTATATGAAAGTTCATAATAATTAGAGATCATGTTGATTCTTATCATTGTATGGCGAAGAAGAAGTCGAGTGTAGTCTTCATCTTTCCCCTCTCCCTACTGTGGATATACATCAATGTGGTTGATGGACCGTACAATTCTTGGCGTTTGCAATTGTGATTGTTTTTCATTAAGAATATTGTTATAAATCTACATTATTGCCATCTACGTGGAATTACTGATCCAAGGCCTTGCGCCCAGGGTCTGTGTTTATGCTGGCATTCCCTTAAAAGGTCTTGTACCCTCTTGTTTGTGCATAAAATCCCAATAAGTGGTGTACCAGAACACAAAGGGTTATGGAGCAGTCGATAAAATTTCCAAATGAGAGAATGCCTCGGTGTAACTACCTTAATTTTCTAGGTGCTTATATCTATTTATTTGTATCGCTTGTTTCGGTCGGGCTAGGGTTTCAGGTCCAGTATTTACCATGTCTATAACTTTAGTGATTTTTATCTTGACTTTTGGACTTGATTTTGAATTTCTTGGATACATATTGATCGCCTTGAATTTGATGAAATGCGTATTGATTGCCTCCTCTGTAGTATCTCTTGTATTTTTTTGGAGACAGTCGATGCATGACTGAAAATTTTGAGTGTTTTATTGCTTTTTATTTTCTCCTACACTTTCCACTGTATTTAAATTATTATTTCCCTTTAATGATTTGATTTGGTAGGGGCAGCATGTAAATGAAAAGCATGAGGTGATGTGTGTTTGGAAGAAGTAGCTTGAGGTATTAGTTGGTGGAGGAGAGGGTTTATGCATAGATGTACATAGAAGGCTTCCTCTTCGCGCCTTAATTCATTTTTTCTCTTTATTTTCCAACTGAAGCTCTTCTTTCTTCAGTCTTAACTCAGAGAAGGTTAAGCTCCATAAGTTCATCTCCATTTCATCTAGTCAAGACAAATTAAATACTATCTCGTCCTCGTTTTATTAGTTTCATGCTTATTTCAACTACAATTCAGGAAAACTGCTATAATTTTTAGCTCGAAATTTCGATTGAGTTGATTCTTAATTGTTAAAAGGTAGCAAACTTTTTTATTAATTTAGTTTCAGATTCTAACTGTAACTATCTCGAAGTTGGTTTTGAATATATTGTACTGTACTTGTTTGAGTTTTCATTTTACCACAGTTTAGTAAAATTACTATTACTTTCATAATTGAGCCGATTCTTGATTCGTTGAAGATCTTATTCTGAGCATTGTGACTGTTCTTTATATTTTAGATTCTAATTTTGTTATAGCTATCTCGAAATTAGACTCGAAGTTGTTGTTGCATATGTTTTCCAAAGAATCCTTTGTTTTTTACCTTTAGCTTCTTGCGTCTTACCACGCCTTATTGCGCTTTGCTATACCAAACCTTTTATCATGATAATCATGCTTTGTCTTACAACATGATTGTACTTTATGTAGTTTCATCAATAATAGTTCCATGTAATGAGTCAATATATACTATGATTTTAATGATGCCATACTTATATATCATTAGACATCATGTTAGATTTATATATGCTTTTTTTTTATACGAAACATTTGTTACACACTTGCTACTTGATTATATGATATTTAATACATAATATACTTAGTATGTAATTCACTTATGATGCAAGACACCCTGTGATGTACTAATAAGCTTGGTTACATACTTGATACTGTACTTCTTGATATATAGTATGCTAGATAACTTGGATGTTACCATTAACATAGCACATGGAACTTGAGCCAGATATTTTTTGATTATTTAAAATGTACATGGTTTTGGTTTGGATTATTCTTGATTCGTGCTTGTCTTGTTATAGACAAACATGTACATGAACTTAACTTGATTCTTATGCTTTGAATGTTATTTAAATGTACACCGCGCTCCCGATTCACCTAGATCCTACCGACCGGCCCCCGCAACGATCGAACGAGAATGGATAAGAGGCTTGTCAAAATGATATTTTGGCAGCCTATCGTCAGCGGTAGGCTGCCAAAATATCTAGGCCCGAATGTAGCTACCTAGGCCCTGTTCCCACCCCGATACGGCACAAAAGGGTACAGAAAATCGCTATCTAGGCCCTGTTCCTGCCCCGGGGTGGGACCTACCTAGGCCTGAATGTAGCTACCTCTCGTCAGCTGTAGGTAGGGGCGTCAGGTTTCAATCCTAATGCACGAGAAGAAAACTGATGCTGCTGACTAAAGCCTGATCCGAGGTTGTGCTAGAACAGAAAGGAGTGCAAACGAGTGATTGCCCTTCTCCGACCCGTCACTGCCCAACCGGAGAGCGGACTAAATCTGAACCTTTGTCAGGAGAGCAAGTGGAAATCCCGGGATCACTAAGGCCGACTTTCGTCCCTGCTCGACGGGTGGCCAGTTCGAATGTCCTGTGACGGCTGGTATTTTCCATGACCATCGGCGACGAGGTTAATCGTACTCTGGCAACTTTACGTAATGCTTTCTTTTTTTTTTTCATTTTTTTTATCTGTGAATTGTTAAAGTAACAGTTTGAGCGCCCGTCGGGATTCCTCCGTTGCAGAGTTCAGGCCTAACCATTAATGGAGAAGCTATAAGAACGACTAGGATTTATTTTTTGTCTCAAATATTGGCATACCACCCGGAATAAAAGGATCAAAACCTTCCACGCCCCACGCTGGTGAAGCAAGATGATTGGATTATGAAAGGAGAAAGCCCTGTTGTCTTTGACTTGCAGACTGGAACTCGTCCTGCCAGGTCATGGATCGCACCCCGTCTCGTACTAGGGAAACCAATGATTCGTTATTGGAGTCTGTCTGGACTTCTTATCAATCTCCGGTTCTTTCTCGTAACATTGGAATTTCATTTGGTCTGGCTTCCCAATCTTTCGGGGCCTTTTTTTTTTATCTTGACATTCTGTCCAGTGATAGAACAAAAAATTCGAGCCCCGACTTATAGAATGAATTAGAGTTCGACCGCAGCGAGATTTCACTTTTTTCCAGCTAAAAATTTGCCTCTGACCAAACAATCCCGCTGCGGCCTCTGACAGTCCGTCCCGTCTCATCTTTCTTTGTCCCTCCGTCGTATTGCTTGACGTAAAACATATAGTGGATTTTTCCTCCCCGGCATTCTCACGACATGGATTCGAACCACCCCTTGCTTTTCTTTTTCCTAGTTTGCACCCTTCGGTTGCTTTCATGTTCCGGAGCATACTCACCACTAAGAGAGTTGTCTCGCGCTCCTAGGTATTCTCTACCTACCCACTCATTCGATTCCACTGAAAAATCAATTTCTTTGTTCGAGAGAACCCGAAACCACGGAATAGACTTAACAAGAAGGAATCAATCGATTTTCTGGATAATTATATGGATTTAAACAGATGAGACATCTCCGATGACGATGTTGTTTCGTCATCCAATTTAGCTCGCCTAGCAATCCGGACCGTATTGAAGAGGTTCCTGAGACACAGCATGGGGGAAGTCTATCTGTAGAGTAGCTAACCAAGCCTAAACGAAGGTCTGTGGATAGTAGGTCTGTATCCCGGATTACTGCGAGATGTCGGTAAGGGACTGCATACTTCGTGGGTAAAGATCAGTTAGTCCACCATATTTTTTCTTTACAGGAAGGTATCTCACTGATGGCTCGGGCCCCCCCGTAAGGAGGCCTTCCAAGAAGGAATTGAGAAAACAAATAAAAATACAATGAACTTTATTTCGCCGATGGAATCCCTCCTATGCCGTTTGCGAGTTGACTCGGGATCACTCCCTCATTGCAAGGAACTTCACTCTCCACACAGACAGGTGGGAACTCGACGGGATGAAAAAGAAGCATATTCCACACCCGACGATCAATTCTCAGGCCGAAAACTACAAAAAAAAAAAGTTGACAAGAATAACTATAAGTTTAATAAGTATACGAAAGAGAAAGAGTACGGTATAAAATAGGTTGGCAAAGAAGACGGAGGGGGGGAAAGGTCTTCGAAGTCTGATGGAGCTGTGCTTGTTCAGCTTCATCCAAAAACTCCCGTCATCTTGTCCAGTCTATGCCCGTCTAATCACAAGCCGGGGAGGCCTGAGAGGCAGTAGTTTACCTTGCGGCGGATGTCAGATAGACGTCTTATAAAAAGACTACGGGCAGAGTAAAAGTGTGATTCATTCGATTAATAACTTAAATAGTTAAGAGATCTTCGTTAGGGGTTGGGGGTTCGGTTAATGACCCCAGAGGGACCCCGAGAGGAACTCCAAGAGATTCGGATGATTTTGAAGTCGTCATACTGTCCGTCCGGGAATTCGCACCTACTCTGACTTTCGCAAGACATGCGAGAAACGATAATAAATCTCCAACCATCTGACAATCGCCCTGTACTTTGATTCGCTGCATCCGAGTCCGTCCAAGCAGATGAGCGCTCCGCCCGCATCGGCGGGCGGCAGGAGCTGCGGGGCCGGGGAGGCAAAGGGGATTGCTATCGTCACCCTTTCTCCCGAGAAGATGGATACGAACAAGATATCCAGCAACAAGAAGAAGGAAAATGATTGAATAGAGGAACTCCTGAAGACTTGTAAACAAAAGGACTTCTTGTTCGAGTAGGAAGATTTCGGTTCGGCAAAGTGTTCCGGAAAGAGTGAAGCTTCAATTCCACGGTTCCAGAAAAGGTGGATCAATAAGCCAGGCTGGGAATCGACGAGTCGAAACAAGGTAGCCGTACTGGAAGGTGCGGCTGGATCACCTCCTTTTCAGGGAGAGCTAGCCGCCCGTCGACGACGGTGGGTGCTCCCCAATCCTCGCGTTTGACCAATCGGCTCGGACACCAGATCGCTCGTGCCCGCCCAAACTACGATCATGCTCGCCCTAAATGGAATGGCTCCCGTAGCGACGACGAAAGAGGAGCTTCAGCAGCTGGGCCTGGTCACTGCGACCCCCGTCTGTGAGGAGGCACCCCTTCTCCCACGGGATTCAGCCAATTGCCTCGATCGTGGGATATCAGCCCTTACCTCTTCCTTGCCCAACTCAGGATCGGCAGGGTTGGGCAAAATATGAACTGGTGGACCGGGCCTGCCGATATTCGTGGGTTCTTCAATTTTCTTTCTTCCTAGCTTTACCTTATTCTGATCGTTCAGAGGGCGATCGCGGAGTCACTGAATGAAGTCCTCCTTCACATTCTTCTTTTTTATCAATAAAAACCCCTTCCCAAAATGTATTGACCATTACGAGGCTATGAAGGACTAAGGAATGGATAAGTATCTTACTAGTATAGATTTTATTACATGATCGACAGGATCAGAGTCTTATCATGGCAGTA
Organism: Dracaena cambodiana; assembly: GCA_036321105.1. Taxonomy (NCBI): domain Eukaryota; kingdom Viridiplantae; phylum Streptophyta; class Magnoliopsida; order Asparagales; family Asparagaceae; genus Dracaena; species Dracaena cambodiana. Next base: position 40,671,609 of record JAYEPQ010000003.1, read on the forward strand.
TCAAGTGATATTGAACCATTATCTCTTATTAATCCTCTCCGATGGAACATTTCTAAATGCACTATGCAATCTGCATAGATTGCTTGGCGGTGTTGACTATCGTTTGCCGCGTCCTTTAGAAATCTGAAATGGTTGATACAGTGAACAACAACTCTTAGAGCGGTAGATTGTGATTGCCATCCCAAGTTGCTCGTGACTCGAGAAAATAAGGGTTCTGTCATTGTTGGAACTATAATCCATCTGTTTCTTTTTGTAAACCTTACAAAAGAATGGAAGATGAGGTCAAGAAAATCGGTTAGAAAGAGAATCGATGTGGTAAGGACTAAACATGTATATAATATAAAACAAAGAAATCGAGATATAGAGAATGCACATGCAGAGATGTGTATTTTTGAATAGTGGAAGAGTTTGAGAGAGCTTCTCTGAGTTGGAATGTAGCGAGGAAAAGATTGGAGTTGAACTGGGGCGAATGATGTGAAGATCGATTGATCGGAAGGTCGAAATTCTCGTCAAAACACCAAAATTCGCCTTTTTCTCCTCTAAACATGCAGAGTTTCAACGTAAATTGAGATTATTTTTTGTTTTTTTGGCATTCTCAGCTGTACAAAGGATAAGGGGCTATTTTTAGGAGCTTCTGATGAGTTTGAGGATTGGACCTTGCCTTTGCCTCATAGTGGGTGAAGGCCCATAGTAGTTATAGAATGACCGATGCTGACTAGACTACTATAATCATCTCGAGGATTTGGATGATGAAGATATATGCTAGTACCCTTATGCCACTTTTGGAGTTCTCGCTGATCAAAGCGATGTGATCATTCATGATCATCCTTTCTTTCATCGAGACCAATGGCTCAACGATTTGATCGGGTCCATCCTCATTTATTCAAGAGGGCTATGGACAGGGTGATAGAGATCAGATTTGATTTTGGATATTAGATTTGAATCTTGTTGGGATTTTGGATCCTATTAGAATATTTGATTGGATTTTTGATTTTATTAGGATATTTGAATAAGATTTTGGATTCTATTAGAATTTTGTTAAGATTTTCCTATATATACATGCTTTGCAGGAAGTATTGGGAGGATGAATAATATTTGAAAATTTTTCTTGCATAGATTTCGATGGAGTCAAATCTTTGCTCGTGGATTCATGGGGAGTGGGCATGGATTTGCTTCGGTGGATTCCCGAACCCTTGTAAATTCTTCCCTATTCAACTACAATTCCATCAAAGCCCCAAATTTTAAAACTCTAACCCTAAATTAGCTTCTGTTCTACATCAAACTTAGTATCAGAGACTAAATTTCTTACTCCCATACGTTCCATCTATTCTTTATTTTGTTTTATTTTATTTTTTTAAAGTTCAGTTTAGATTTAAAAGAGAAAAAAATAAAAAAAAGAAGAAATATAAACAAATTTGAGAAAAAGCAAGAGAGAGAGAGAGAGATAGAGAGGAAAAAATCGTAAAAAGAAAATCCGAGAAAAAAGAAAAAAGTGAAAAAAGGTGACAAAAAAGAAGACAAGAAAAGCCAATCTCTCCAAATTCTCCCTCCGCTATCACTCCACTGTCATCATATTTAACTCAACAACATCAATGATAGAATCACAGCGACAATATCCAAATCACTACAGTCATCCTCTATCTTTGTCAAGTAGTCCCGAATCTAGACATCACCCTCTCCTCCATCTTGACACTAGTAGCAACTCCACTATAATGTTCAGATGTTATGCACAAGGTACAGCCTAGATCGCCACCATGATCCAATTAATGCTTCATAGAAGGATGCAAATGAGTTCAACTTGGACGTATTTAGAATTTCTTTTCTCCACATTCATCATGGATGAATACTTTGAAATTAGAGAGAATTGATGAAAATCATATTATATCAGATAGGATTTGATAGGATTCTTATTTTTATTTTGAGGATTTTAATAAGATCTGATAGGATTTTATTTGATTTTGATAATTGGATCTTAATATGATTTTGTTTGATTTTGATATGATTGTGTTCTTATTATTTTTAGAAATTTCCTATAAATAAGCCTTGTAATCAGTAATTGAAATATAGAATGAAAAATGTAAAAAGTATGAAAACTATGCATGGATTCACATGTTAAAATTTTTCTTCGTTATTAATTGAAAGTGGGCATAAATTCATCTGGGTAGATTTCCGAAACAATCTTTAATCTCTCATCGTGGATTTGTTCAGAATTGGTGAGAGATCACCTAGGTGGATTCCCAAATCAATTTTTATCTTTTTATTTTTGTTTTAAATTTTTACAAAAATTCTATTTTTTGTTCTTCCCTAAATTTCTAGTAATAACCCTAATTTGACTTCTGTCCTGCATCAAGTTGGCTTCAGATCCTTTCAGATCCGCAAAGAGAGGAAAAAAAATATTCTTATTCTTCTTCTCTCTTTTCTCCCCCGACCCATTCCCTTCCCCCCCTTTCAACCCAACCCACCAAAAATCCCTCTACCTCATCTCCAACCATTTCCTCATCTCCTCCTCCACATCTCCTTCTTCTCTCTCTCTCTCTCAACACCACCGACCCGATCTCCACCCTTTCTCCCTTCTCCCGTAAATCCACAGATCCACAACAGTTGCCATCCAAACTTCCTCTCCGCCTTGCCGCAGCCAAGATCGAAGCCGCAGCCTTCGCCGCAACCGCTATCCTCGCGTCGCTCTGCCCTTGTCCCATCGCTCTCGACACCTTACAACTCCACCAAATCCAACCACTCCTTTGCTCCCATCGCCGTCCTCGAGCAGCCAACCTCCACCTTACCTCCTCGCCACTGTAGATACTAAAAAAAAAAAATACTAAAAAAAAAAAAATATAATAATAATAATAATTTTAAAAAAAAAATTTTAAATGCGGGCCCCGTGGGAGGCTTCCTCAGGTGCAACCGCGGGAGAGCTCCTGCGGTTGCACCCGCGGGAGAGCTCCCGCTGGTACAACCCGCGGGAGAGCTCCCGCGGGTTCCACCCTCGGGAGGCTCCCGTGGTTGCACCCGCGGGAGAGCTCCCGCGGGTGCACCCGCGGGAGCGATCCTGCAGGTGCATCCCGCGGGTTGTGTTCTGTTTATTTCCGTTTCGTTTATTTTGCTAAAATCTCGTGATTCGATTTTTCAGGGAGGATTCGAGACGGATTTCGAGCGGATTCTGTCTATAAAAGACAGAAATCGAGTCAGAGAAAGGACTTTTGGACGATTTTGGGCGAGCTCATGAAATTGAGAAGCGGAGCAGAGCCATCCCCTTCCAAGTCAGACGGTCTACGGAGACACTAGCGAGGCTTCATCGCCACCCGAACCCACATAAAAAAGGGAATAAATTAATATTCCCTTTCTTATTATTTCTCAATATTTTTTGTAAATCTCAATATTTTCGTTGTAATCAAACAATTTTACAATGGAAGAAGAAATCCAATTTTTGAGCAATCAAGAACTGGCGACCACAGTGGGAGCCTCCCTGTTCACAACAGAGAATTTGGTGGCGCAATCTGACTTGGTAGCGATCAGATCGGTTGTTGAAACGCTGGTCGTAGAAGTCGACCAGAAAAAATATGAGGAATTTCTTTCTTCCTCTGATTCGGAGCCTAGGAGTCATTGCCGGGCGACGATGAAAAAAGGTGAGGCGTCATCGCCCACCGGAAATCAAAAGGCGTCATCGCCTATTAAAACTTACGAGGCATCATCGCCCGTTGAAACTGACAAGACGTCATCGTCTGTCAAGTATACGGCGTTATCGCCTGTTCCAAAGTCAAGCCAAAAGTCAAATCAAACTCTAACCCGCTCCCAAAAGAGAAATCTGAGATGTAAAACTCAACGAGCATGCCTCAATCATACGGGAAGGGTTGCAGAAAACTCCGGGACGGTAAAAAATTTCGGAGTAAACCCACGGATGGAGCCACGGGTTGTATCCAGTAGAAGCAACCCCGGTGCAAACCCGCGAGTGGCGACCGCGGGTTGCCACCCGCTGCTTGCAACCGCGGGTGCAAACCCGTAGTTGCAACCGCGGGTTGCATCCCGCAGATGCAACCGCGGGTTGCGCTCCGTAAATTTCACTTCGCGGAAACAACGATGTGTTACATTCAATGAATACAACTCTCATGTCTCTTCGAGCACGCCTATGGTGAGCACGCAACATGCACCAAGTATTTTAATCTCTCTATCAGAGGCGCGCGGGACTCACACAACTACTCATGCCAGTGTGCACTCTAGAAGAATCCGCAGAAGGGTTGGAGAACAATTTAATGCTGGAAAAGAGCTCAGCCCTGAAATATTGCAAACTCTCCAGTATTATGAACCGAATTTGCGACGTAAGAGACGTCAAGATGCAAATGGAGATGATAAGGTACCTCAAGATTTGAGAGAGTACCTCAATTGGAAGAAGAACTCCTCACAAAATATTCCTCACTGCCAATGCGAATAGTTAATCTCAACTGTTCTATCAAGCTGTAAATGCAACTCAAAACGATCAGTTTTTGAGCAGATCACCGAACCTAAAAGAATGCGAACGGTGAAAAAGGTGTTCTCGAAAACCGATCTGCCTGCTGCCTCATCACATATGGTTAATAAAGGTAAAAAGGTGGTCGGAAACAACCCTTCAGATAAGAAAATCACTCCAGGATCAAAAAGAGTTTCTATCGAACCAGAGGGCGTGCGCTTAGAAGAGTCTCTGGAAGGCTTGAGAGACAAGAAAAACGTCTCGAACAGCAAGAGGAGACTATAGAAGAAACGAAACAACTTTTAATTGAGTTGTTTGCTCAAATTAGAAAGAACCAATTCTCGTCGTCCGTTTCTGGTCGGCAGAAAGGAAAACGAACCATCCAAATAAATGAAGACAGCGAGGACGAGGATGAAGAAGTACCTCCTCATTCAAGAGAGGAAGAGGAAGTGAAGGTTATCATCAACCCTCACGTAGAAAAAATGGAGAAGATGGAGAATCAACTACAAGCTCTTCTTCATCGAAAGAAACTGCAAGAGGTGGGGATAGTCCGTCCCTATCCTATAGAATGGGAGACCTGCCTTATCCTGCAAAATATAAACCGTTGAACCTTCAGTCATTCGACGGTAAAGGTTCGCCGCAACAACACATCTTCTACTTTCTGTCGCAGACATGACATCTCATGGGGAATGATCCGACTATGACTAAGATATTTGCGAGTACTTTACGGGGGCCCGCATTTACCTGGTTCATGCAGCTACCACAGGGAACAATTAAATCATGGGCTGATGTAGAACGTGAGTTCTTAGCCCGATTCTTTGAAGATGATACAGAAGTCTCTATACTATCCTTACTAGCAGCAAAGCAAGAGGAAGGCGAGACGGTCAAAGCTTATGTCGAGTGATTCCGAGAACTTTCTGTTCGATGCCCACATGGCATGATGCAGGACACTCTTGTGGAAACCTGCAGACATAACATGTTGACCGACGTTCTAGATAAAATGGGCTCGGTCGAACCAAAATCATGGAAGGATCTGCTTAAGCAGGGTGAACAGGCCGAAGATATACTTCGATGCCTCGAAAAGCGGCAGTCTGCAATCGGAAGCAGTACAAATGAATCTCCATTCCATTTTTCCCGTACTAAAGGGAAAGACATAATGGCAATGGCGGTAGAAAGCAACACAACAAAGTCACCCAGGCTTCAAAAGCAGTATTCGTTTAAGGATGAGCATACTGTTATTATGTTCAATCTGCTCAGCAAACGCAAGATGCTTAAGTTGCCGGAGAGTAAGAGGCCTGAAGAGGTTGGGAAGACTAACGATCCCAATTACTGCCTATACCATCGGATTGTAGGTCACCCTACAAAGAATTGTTTTATTCTAAAAGACAAAATTTAAGCGTTGATTGATGCTGGAGCAGTTCAGCTCAAAGCTGAACAAAAAAGGAGTTAGAGCTAACTCCGATACATTTAATGTATGTGGTCTAAAGGTTCCACTTGGGCTCACAACAATTCCCAAGACGAGCTCAGGGCGATTAATTTAAACCCCCATAAAAAAATAATAAAAAAAAGAGAAAAGAAAAAGAAAAATTATGGAATTACCCAACGCCGACAAGGCTACGGGGAGAGAATAAATTTCTCGCCAACCCCATCATATTGGGGGTAAAAAGTATGAATTACCCAACACCGACAAGGCTACGGGGAGAGAATAAATTTCTCGCAAACCCCATCATACTGGGGGTAAAAAGTATGAATTACCCAACGCCGACAAGGCTACCGGGAGAGAATAAATTTCTCGCCAATCCCATCATACTGGGGGTAGAAAGTAGAATTACCCAACGCCGTCAAGGCAACGGGAAGAGAATAAATTTCTTGCCAACCCCTTCATGCTGGGGATAAAAAGTATGAACTGCCCAATGCCGTCAAGGCAACGGGAAGAGAACCAGTTTCTCGCCAACCCCATCATACTGGGGGTAAAAAGTATGAATTACCCAACGCCGACAAGGTTACGGGAAGAGAATAAATTTCTCGCCAACCCCACCATGCTGGGGGTAAAAAAAGTATGATTACCCAACGCCATCAAGGCTACGGGAAGAAAATAAATTTCTCGTCAACCCCTTCATGCTGCGGGTAAAAAATATGAACTGCCCAATGCCGTCAAGGTAACGGGAAGAGAACCAGTTTCTCGCCAACCCCTTCATACTGAGGGTAAAAGTATGAATTGCCCAACGCCGCTAAGACAAAGGGAAGAAGAAAAGTTTGGCAGTTAAGACCAAATAAAATTCTCGACAACTCTCCATACTGAGAGGAAGAGTATGGCTAGCCCAACTCAAACGGTAGTTGGTAAAGGCAAATCAAACCCGTTGATAGCTGGGGGTTTGCTAAAAATCCCATGACAAATCTGTCATAATAGCATCCTTATCCGAATATAAGGATACATCGCTGCCCTAAGCTGCTAAGGCAAAGGGAAGAGGAAAAGTTTAGCATTTAAGCCCAAACGAAATCCTCGACAACTCACCATGCTGAGGGGAATAGCATGGCTAGCCCAAATCAAACGGTAGTTGGTAAAGACTAATCAAATCCGTTGATAGCTGGGGGTTTGCTAAAAATCCTAATCAGATCGATCCCCTGTCAAGTTAAGATTTCACCTTTGACAGTAAAATTTTCATCAATAATTTTCTCTGGTAGAGCCAGTAAGTCTCTAAAATATTTGTCACGTTAAAATCATACCTCTGACAACCGAGTACAAAATCAAATCATTTTTCTCTATGAGATCAAGCCCAATGAAATCTCTTGTCATGTTAAGATTTCACCTCTGACAACAAAACTTTTCTTGTCATTTTTCTCCAGCAGAGCAAGTGACACTCCAAAATATTTGTCAAGTTAAAATCATACCTCTGACATTAGAATTCAAAATCAAATGAGATAAAATCCGATTAAATCTCCTGTCATGTTAAGCTTTCACCTCTGACAGAAAAGGAAACCACACTTCATCAAGTCTAATATTACAACCTCTGATGAACTTGTTTTTGATATCGTTAAGTTAAAAAATTACTTCTGACGAAAATCATCTCCCTATCAAGTTAACAGTTACCTCTGATAGTCTGATTCCAAAGCTAAACACGTTAACCGTCACCTCTGTTTAGTCAGCTTATTCCTATCACGACTAGATCCTCTGAATAGATTAAGCTCCGAGACACGTTTAATGTCACCTCTCCTTTCCCTAATCCGTCATACTAGATGTCACTGAACGGTTAGGACTTTAACGAGCATGTTAACACGATACCTCTGTTTTACCTCAAATAAGTACGTTAATATCATACCTCTACTTATCACCTAACAAGTATGTTAACACCACACCTCTGCTTATTACCAAACGAGTACATTAACATCATACTTTTACTTGTTCTCCAATGAGCACAGTAAAATCATACCCCGCTCATATTTTATGAGATGTGTTAACAATTATCTCTATCTACCCAATTCTTGACACGCCTCATAGCAAATAATAATAATAATAATAATAAAAAAAATAATAATAATAAATAATAATGATAAAATAATAATAATAATAATAATAATAAATAAAATAAAAAAGTAAAAAATCTAAAGTGTTTCGAAATTCTGTACGGCTCAATACAGAATCTCGAAAACTTTGGAGGGGGTTATGTAGATACTAAAAAAAAAATATAATAATAATAATAATAATAATAATAATAATAATAATAATAATAATAATAATAATTTAAAAAAAAATTAAAATGAGGGCCCTGCGGGAGGCTCCCGCGGGTGCACCCGTGGGAGGCTCCCGCGGGAGCGATCCCGCAGGTGCCAACCCGCGGGTTGTGTTCTGTTTATTTCCGTTTCGTTTATTTTGCTAAAATCCCGTGATCCGATTTTTCAGAGAGGATTGGAGGCGGATTTCGAGCTGATTCTGTCTATAAAAGATAGAAATCGAGTCAGAGAAAGAACTTTTGGACGATTTTGGGCGAGCTCATGAAATTGAGAAGCGGAGCAGAGCCATCCCCTTCCAAGTCAGATGGTCCACGGAGGCACTAGCGAGGCTCCATCGCCACCCGAACCCACATAAAAAAGGGAATAAATTAATATTCCCGTTCTTGTTATTTCTCGATATTTTTTGTAAATCTCAATATTTTCGTTGTAATCAAACAATTTTACAATGGAAGGAGAAATCTAATTTTTGAGCAAACAGCCACAAGCCCGCCCGCGACCCGCAGCCCTTGACCGCACCCTCTCGTTCGCCTCTCCACCCTCGTCCAGCGATGATGCTGTCGCCTTCGACTAGCATCACCGCCGCCTTCGACCAACGTCGCCGCCACCTCCAGCCACGACATCTCCGTCCGATACACCTCTCTACAGCTACAGCAAAAGCACATGATTCTTTTGGGTTTGATTTGGATTGGAGTTGATTTGGATCCAAGTTAACAAATCACATCCAATAGAAGAAGACAATATTTGGAAAATTGATTTGGTTTGGGTTAGCAAATCTGCTACTTGCAGACCCGATCCGACCCGCTTTTGGTTCAGCCCAGTTTCAATATTGAGCTCAGTCCATCAGATTTGACCCGAACAGCTACAGTGCAGACTCGTTTACAGTGCAGATCCATTAAGGGCAAAAGTGGTGATTCGAAGTCCGTTCGCAGTTCAATTCAAGCAAGATTCGAAGCGTTGTATTCCTGAACTTGTTCCCAATAATTGTTGCAGAATCTTAGAGCTCTTCAGCAGGCGAACTATCTTTCAGAGACTCCAAAGACCTACTATAAGTGCACGAACTTATTCGGTTTTGGGTAATATCTAAACTAACCTATTTTCTTCAGCAAAATTTTACAGTTATTTTTGTAAAATTGTGCACAAGATTGTTAGTTAGAATTACTAATGTTATTTGCCAACTCATTACTCGCGTGCATACAGACATTTTAGGGCCCATTTCCTTGCATTTTAGAGACTAAACCTTTAAAAAATTTTATTTGATCATCTACTGCGCACATATAGAATTGACTGAGTCTAGGAAATTATATTACATACGCTTGTTTGATTATATGTTTTTTTGCAACGGTAAAGTAACCACCCCAAGTTCTAGTAATATGGAGAACAAGTTAGAAAATTATAATAAAATAATTAGAAACTGTTACCGAACAATTAAAAGAATTTAAAATTATTAATAAACGATTGGATTTACTAGAAAGCGATCTGAAAGAATGTAATAATCGAACTTATAAGAATGAATATAGTTAGAGAAATCACGATTAGTATGGAAGACAAAGAGATCAAAAAGAAAAACATAGAGATGAGAGTCTCCCTAGACTCAGGCACATTGAGTATGACATCACATGTAAGATAAATGTAGACACTCCTTTATTCAACGGCACTCACAACCCTAAAGTCTTTAGTAATTGGCTCGCAGATATGGATTACTATTTCGATTAGTATGACATGCCCGAAAAGTGTAAAATATGATTTGCTTGAATGAGATCTATAGGGTCCGCTAGGATATATTGGGTTTTGGTAGAGAGAGAGATATCTGGACGCGATAGAGACATGAAGTGACATAAAAGCTAGACTTAAAGAGAATTATCTTCTTAACTTGTTTAGCAATCGTCTCTAAGATAGGTTGCACAGTCTCCGCCAGGGAAGTATGTCAGTCCAAGAATATATGAGTCAATTTGATGAATTGACACTTCGTTGTGATTTACAAGAGGATCGACATCATGAGATATCTAGATTTCGTTCTGGACTGTGCACTAACATACAATGAGCCATGCATATTCATTTCTGGAATATAAACTCCCTTCCATAAGCTTGTCAGTTAGTAGAAGATATAGAATGCTTTTTAAATTTTCTATTGACCATAGGCTTTCTCCTAAAGCTAGGGAGTAGTCCAAATGCCTTTCTGAAGACAATATGAAACCTAACATCCAAACCAATAAAAATTTTAAAAGAAAAGTCGTAATGGGTGAGTCTTCTAAACAAGGCTCAAAAGGTGTAGAGTGTTTTAAGTATCATGAGTATGATCACATAGCTTCACAGTATCTCACTAGAGTTTTACTCGTGGAAGGAGGACAAAACAATGATGATGATCTAGTGAAAGAAGTGTATGAGCCAGTAGGAAATGCTAGTGAGTCAGATGAGGACATAGTTATTTTAAATGTTCACTTAGGTGTCGTTAGGTGTCTTTACACTAAAACGAAAAATAAGGATTGACATAGATCTAGCATTTTCACTGTGTACATCACACATGGAGAGGGAAGAGTTATCGAGTGATGATTGATGGGGGTAGTTGTGTGAATATAATCTCAAGAATAGCTGTTTAGAAGATGGGCCTCAAAGCCCCATCCACAACCATACAACGTAACACGGATAGATAAAATAACTTAATTTATTACCCAACACTGTCTAGTGCCTATCCAAATGTCCAGCTATTAGGACCAACTTTAGTGCGATGTGTTAGATATGACCATCGTATATATCTTGCTTAGTAGGCCATGATTGTATGACCTAGATGTAACGAGTTTCGGCAAATCAAACACACACACACACACACACACACACACACACACACACACACACACACATATATATATATATATATTCAAATTTAATGAGAAAAATTTTTGTTGAAGCCCGTACCACCTAAATCTAGTGATGAGAGTCCTAAGAGTGAAAAAGTCACAATCCAGGTGCACAAAAAGTCTCTTCACCTGATAAGTCGATCTCAATTCCTCAAGGAGAGTCTAGAGGAGGGACTAGTATATGCGATAATCGCTCTAGGGGAGTTTTCTAGTCTACGTGTCGATTACCCTCCTAAGGTTCATCAGATTTTCACTGATTTCCATGATATCATGCCCGATGAGTTACCTGATGAACTTTCTCCCTTTTGGGACATCCAGCATGCCATTGATTTCGTGTCAGAGTCCAGTTTGCCTAATTTATCTCATTATAGAAAGAACCCTATTGAGCATGCTGAGTTGAGGTGACATGTTGATGAGTTATTGCAGAAAGACTTTATTAGAGAGAGTTTGAGTTCTTATACCGTTCCCGCTCTACTCACATCTAAGAAAGATGGTAACTGGAGAATGTGCGTTGACAGTCATGCCATCAACAAAATTACAGTCAAGTATAGGTTTTTGATTTCTAAACTTGATGACTTATTGGATATGATGGCTATCTCTCAAATCTTTTCGAAAATAGATCTTTGAAACATATATCATCAGATTCGTACCCGCGATAGTGATGAATGGAAACTTCCTCTAAGATTAAGGATAGATTGTATGAATAGTTGGTCATGTCCTTTGGTTTATCTAATGCGCCAGCATATTTATGAGAGTTATGACTCAGATATTGTGTCCTTTTTTGGGCAAGTTCGTTGTTGTCTATTTTGACGACATGTTCGTCTCTAGTCAAATTCAAGAAGAGTATCTTTCTCATTTGATACAGGTTTTAGAAACTCTTCGCAAGGAAAAATTGTTTGCCAATTTGAAGAAATGTGCATTCTTAGTTTTCTCTGTTTACTTCCTTGGGTTCATCGTCTCTAAATATGGAGTAGTAGCAGACCCTGATAAACTTAAGGCCATAAGAGAATGCCTACTCCTCGTACGATCCATGAGGTCAGAAGTTTTCATGGTCTTGCCACATTTTATGGGACCTTTGTCAGGAGATTTAGCAATATCATGATTCCGATCACTGATTGTTTTAAGAATGGGGAGGTTTAATGGACTAAATCTGTTACTCATGATTTCGAGGAGATTAAAGAGAAGTTGACTACTGCTCTTATCCTTCACCTTTCAGATTTCTCAAAGGTTTTTGAGTTAGCATGTGACACATCAGGTGTAAGTATAGGTGGTGTTCTGAGCCAAAAAAAATCATCCTATAACCTTCATTAGCGAAAATCTAAATGAGACAAAACAGCGCTACTATATTTATAATCGAGAGTTTTATGCAGTAGTGCAATATTTGCATCATTGGCATTACTATTTGCTACCAAAAGAGTCCATTCTATATTCAGACCATTAGGCTTTGTGTTATATCAATTCTCTAAAGAGAGTAGGGTACTGACACATCAAGTAACTTAAGTTTATTAAGAAGTACAATTTTGTACTCAAATATAGTGCTGGAACTGAAAATAAAACTGCTGATGCATTAAGTAGGAAACTTTGTACTTTACAGACGATGAGTGTAAAAATTATCAGATTTGAGCAAATCACTCAAGACTATCCAACTTGTCAGGACTTTGGTGACATCTACACGTCTTTTACGCAGGATCCTCCTACTATAGTACATAGTTTTACCATTATTGATGGTTTCTTATTTCGCGTTAAACATGATATTTTGCAAGTTGTATCGCATTGTCGGGTTTGTCAGGTATTTATAGGAAGGAAGCAGAATACTAGACTCTACACACCATTATCCATATCCTTTGCATCTTGGGAGCACCTTACCATGGATTTTAGTTTAGGACTCTCTCATACACTTAGTAAACATGATGTTATATTAGTTGTAGTAGATAGATTTTCCATGATGACACATTTTATTTTTTGACATAAGACTTTGGATGCCCACAGATTGCATGCTCGTTCTGTAAAAAGGTGTTCATTTGTATGACCTTCCTAAGTCGATTGTTTCTAACAGAGATGTTTGGTTCACGAGTAATTATTTTTGGTGAATTCTCTAGAAGAAAATGGGTACCACACTTAAGTTTTTCACCACTTATTATCTAGAGACAGATGGTCAGACAAAACACTATAAGAATACAGGGATTTCGTGACAAGTAAAGTCGTCACTAAAGATATGATTGTCGTTACGAAAACTTTTTAGTGGCGACTTTCGTGATGACTTTTAATTGTTATATATAAGTCATTGCGAAAGCCAGCCATGACAACTTTATGATCTCGTCATTAAAAATCTTTTTTTAATAACGATATTTAATTGTCACCATAAGGTGTCTACTGTGATGATATCTATTATCACTGAATGTCTATCTTTTGTGACGACGATATTTGTCTCCATATACAATACATGATAAGTAAATCTCGTTACTATAAGCTATCTATTGTGACAATATCCATTATCAATAAAATTTTTCCTTTTGTGACAACGGTTGTGGTCACCATATATATTATGTGAAGATATATTATTGCCACAAAAACATACATATTGTTATGTAATATCCTCTTATGTGACGAGATTTGTTGTCATAAAAGATGCATAGTGACATGTGATATATATTGTCACTAAAATCATATTTTGTGACAATAGTTGTTGTCACTAACTATCCATTTTAGTGACAAGTTTGTTGTCACAATATATATTTTTAGTGACAACACTAGAAAATTGTTACTAAAGAAGAGATTTACTCACAATAGATATTGTCACTAAAAAAATGATTTAGTAACTACAACTTTGTTACTAAATTAGTTTTCGGTGATAATACATGACACATGTCATTAACATACATCTTCTATGACAACAAATATCAAAAATACAAATATCGTGTCATATACAGTAATCACAGTCCATTAAATATAATCAAAGCTAATCTAATAACAATCACATACAATTAACAACATATTATCAACAAAATATTCAACAAGTCCAATGATAATAAAAACATGCATATAAAGTAACATGTTTAAGTACCTTATAAATATTCAAGAGTTTTGTCCAAATACTAAGTAAGTTCATCATACACAAAAGTAACCTTTAACAAAAAATGAGGATACATAAACAACAAAGCTATATGTGTAATACATGCAAATATATCTGCTAACAAGGTAGACACAAATAATTATTAATTGCCTCTCCACTACCCTTATATTCGTTTTAGGGATGCTGCATCTATTGGATCACTGAAGGACCAAGATGATAAATAGAGACGTTCATGCAGAACTATGGTAACCTGTACATTTCATGGAAGCACCTGATTTGGATCCTTTCCTGTCAATCACAAAATATGGATGTTAATACAACAGTTCAAAAGTCATTTACAATACATCAATACAACTACTGAATTGGCCGTTCATATTACTCAACAAAGGAAAACAAACTCACCCCTTGCACTTTGAGCTAATGGCTTTGCAAGAAAGAGAGCGTTATTGAGTTTCCATTGTAGAGATCTTTAAAACATTTAGGGAATGGATCATATCATTGCCTATTCTCCGCCTGCATCCTAGACTGTTGCTGCCACCAATTCGTCATCAAAGAAGATTAATAAAGAAAAGTTGAGCTATAAATTTAATCATCCTCAATATACAATATTACAAACATCAAAATAGGATTAAAAAAAAAACACAAGATACATGTATACCTCCAAAAGGATACCCTCTAAAGAATGATTAGTATCAAATGGGTCATGGACACCGCCACCACTCGTTCCTTCCTTAAGGGCATCCTCCCCATATTGATAATGAATCTAATGCTTCTAAGATTCACTCAGCACCTCATAAGCCTGGCCAGATCTTTAAACTGCAAAAGAAGATAAGGAGCTCAAACTTAAGACTCAAAAATAAAATTACCTATAGGATGTAAGCTAAGATCATGAATAACAAGACTATGTCGCAACCACAAATAGAAATTGTAAGAAAGAAGAATTAGCTTCACAATGATGTAATCACTACAAAATCCCATAGATCAACAAAACAACAGAAACTAGCGCATATTTTCTTACAGCTATACTATGTACAACAAGTAACATGACAATAGCATGACAATATAGAAGAGATGTTAGATAAGAGCAACATAATTTATACAAACCACAACGAACAAACAATTTATACAAACCCCTACAAATTAGTTGTTCACACTCCAATAACAAAACTCTTAGCATGGTGTTGAAATAATCACACACAATCAAGTTATATGTGGTCCATTAGAACAATGTTTACTTCCTCGCTGGGGCACCTTTGAACACATGTTTTGAAAATAAAAAAAAAAACAAGAAGATGAGAATCTTGCAAGGGTATCAAAAAGAGATGAGTAGACATGCTAAAAAATCCTGATTATTTGGGCACACAATATAATCACATTATTCATCCAATAGAATATGGAAACTGTTAAACAGATTATACATTTTCAATGTTTGCTGAAGAAAGAGATAAATATAAATACATTGTAAAGAGAATAAAGATTAAAACAAAAAAAAACTCATTAAAGTTGACTTTGCATACCTGTTAATATATTAACAGAAAAAATCTTACCACAAAAGATCAATTTCTTCTAATCCAATTTCTACCAAAAGAAAACAAAACATTGCTTTCAACAATTAATCCAGTAAATGTATTTAATTACACAACTTCTTAATTCAAAGTAAGAATATAAATAAACTTCAAGAGGTACAAAACTAAAGATTCTAGCTTTCACATCCAACAACTAATGGCTATAAAACTAAATTTCAAACATTAATAATCAACCAACTATGGCAGACCAAATCCTAGACCAACAAATGTTAACATATATTTAAAGATCTAAATGAGGCATGAATCAAATAGGAAAATGAGATGAGAGGTCTCACATTAAGTTTAAAGGGATCAAGAAACTCTCTTCAATGATTGAAGAGAGGCCAGGCGCCCAAGCCGAGAGCAAGAGGAATAACATGAGTGCTTTTGGGGACAACCTCATTGTAGAATTTATACTCGAAGAGGAAAGACTAGGGTTTCTTTATTTTGTTGAGCCATGGTGAGAGGCAAGGCTGCGGGCAGGAAATGGCAACGGATGGGGGAGGAGGCAAGGGGCAAGGCTGCGGAAGGGGGCGGGCTACTGGCGGAGGGCTTTAGGGTTGCACGTTGGTGGAGGGCTATTGGCAGAGGGCGAGTTGGGCGGGGGTTGCAGATTAGGAGAGTGGCCAAGGTTGAGAAGGTACGGGTAGTTGAGGAGACGACTAGATCTCGCACTACAGGGAGATAAAAATGATGTGTTGGATAAAAAATTGGGAGATGTGAGAAATGATAGGACCCCTTTATTAGAAAAATATCATCAATTTCGTGACAATTATATCTGTCACAAAGTCTCTTATGACAACAAACTAGACTCTTGTCACAAATAATAAAACCATGATTGTTTTTCGTAAAAATTAAATTTTATAGTCACTGAAAATTACTATTTCGTGACAAGTTCTTATCCATTATCACTAAAAACTATGATTTTGTGACAATTATTTATTTCCGTCACAAAAAATTCATTTTTAGTGGCAACGTTTATTTGTTTTCACAAACTGCCCCTATTTAGTGACAAATGTTATTTTTGTTACTAAATACTCGTTATTAAAATTCTGTATAGTATGACAATCTTATTTGTCATAAAAACTCTTTAGTGACAACAAAATAAACTCATGTATCAAATATTAAAATCTAGATGAAATTTTATGACAATAAAAATTTATCATCACTAATTTTCTTTAAAACATAACAGTTTTAATACGTTTTTACTAAAAATTAGGATTACGTAGCAAGTATTTATCTTCGTCACAAAAAATCTTAACTTTTAGTGACAATGTTTATTTAATGTCACAAAATAACCTCATTTACTATCAATTTTTACTTTCCTCACTAAATATTCGTCACTAAATTCGATTACTTGGCAGCGAAAATCTATTGTCACTAAAAACCAATATTTCGTGACAATTTTTAGTACATTGCTACTAAAATTTAGGATTACGTAATGAGTATTTATTTCGTCACAAAAAAAATCTAATTTTTAGTGACAAGTTTTATTTGTTGTCACAAAATACCATTCTTTGGTGATAATTTGTACCTTCCCCACAAAAAATTTATCACTGAAATACAATTTTATGACAACAAAAATTTATTTCACTAAAAACCAATATTTAGTGACAAGTTTTAATGCGTTGTCACTAAATGTTAGGATTACGTGACAAGTATTTATCTTTATCACAAAAAAATCCAATTTTAGTGACAATGTTTATTTGTTGTCACAATGTACCCTTCTTTTGTGACAATTTTTATAGCCCTCACGAAATATTGTCACTAAACATTGTCACAGAATAAGGGTATTTTGTGACAACAAATAAAACTTGTGAGGAAGGTAAAAATTGTTACTAAAGAAGGTTCTTTTGTGATAATAAATAAAACATATAACTAAAAATTTGATTTTTTTTGTGACGAAATAAATACTCATCACGTAATCCTAAATTTTTGTAACAATGTACTAAAAATTGTCACAAAATATTGGTTTTTAGTGACAATACATTTTCGTTGCCACGCAACTGGATTTAGAGACGAATATTTAGTGAGGAAAGTAAAACTTATCAGTAAATAAGGTTATTTTGTGACAACAAATAAACATTGTCACTAAAAATTAAGATTTTTTGTGACGAAGATAAATACTTGTTACGTAATCCTAATTTTTAATAAAGACGTATAAAAAACTGTCACGTTTTAAAAAAAAAATTAGTGATGATAAATTTTTGTTGTCATAAAATTTCATCTAGATTTTAATATTTGTAATATGAGTTTATTTAGTTGTTCCTAAAGAGTTTTTATGACGAATAAGATTGTCATACTATACAGGATTTTAATAATGAGTATTTAGTAATGAAAATAACATTTGTTACTAAATAGGGACAGTTTGTGACAACAAATAAATATTGTCACTAAAAATGAATTTTTTGTAATGGAAATAAATAGTTATAATAAAATTATAGTTTTCAATGATAACAAATAAGGACTTGTCATGAAATAGTAATTTTTAGTGACTATAAAATTTAATTGTTACGAAAAGCAATCATGATTTTATTATTCGTGACAGGAGTCTAGTTTGTTGTCATAAGAGATTTTGTGACAAATATAATTGTCACGAAAATTGATGATATTTTTCTGATAAAGGGTCCTATCCTTTCTCACATCTCCCAATTTTTTACCCAACACATCATTTTTATCTCTCTGTAGTGCGAGATCTAGTCATCTCCTCGACTACACCTACTTTCTCAACCTTGGCCGCTATCCCAGTCTCCAACCCCCGCCCGAACTCGCCCTCCGCCAATAGCCCTCCACCAATGTGCAACCTTAGGCCCTTCGCTAGTAGCCAGCCCCCTTCCGCAGCCTTGCCCCTTGTCTCCTCTCCCATCTGTTGCCCTTCCCTGCCCGCAGCCTTGCCTCTCACCATGGCTCAACAAAATAAAGAAACCCTAGCTTTTCTTCTTTGAGTATAAATTCTCCAATCAGGCTCTTCCTAAAAGCACTCATACTATTCCTCTTGCTCTCGGCTTGGGTGCCTGCCTCGCTTCAATTATCGAAGAGAGTTTCTTGATCCATTTAAACTTAATGGGAGATCTCTCATCTCATTTTCCTATTTAATTATGCCTTTATTGAGATCTTTAAATATATGTTAACGTTTGTTGGTCTAGGGTTTGGTCTGCTATTGTTGGTTGATTATTAATGTTTGAAATTTAGTTTTATAGCCATTAGTTTTTGGATGTGAAAGCCAGAATCTTTAGTTTTGTACCTCTTGAAGTCTATTTATATTCTTACTTTGAATTAAGAAATTGTGTAATTAAATGCTTTTGCTGGATTAATTGTTGAAAGCAATGTTTTGTTTTCTTTTGGTAGAAATTGGATTAGAAAAAATTGATCTTCTGTGGTAAGATTTTTCTGTTAATATATTAATAGGTATGCAAGGTCAACTTTAATGTTGCTTTTTTTTTTTTAATCTTTATTCTCTACAATGTATTTATCTCTTTTTTCAGCAAACATTGAAAATGTATAATCCGTTTAACAGTTTTCATATTCTGTTGGATGAATCATGTGATTATATTGTGTTCTCAAATAATCAGGGTTTTTTAGCATGTCTACTCATCTATTTTTGATGCCCTTGCAAGATTCTCATCTTCTTGTTTTTTTAAATTTTCATAACATGTGTTCAAAGGTGTCCCAGCGAGGAAGTAAACATTGTTCTAATGGACCATATATAACTTGATTGTGTGTGCTTAGTTCAACACCATGCTAAGAGTTTTGTTACTGGAGTGTGAACAACTAATTAGTAGAGGTTTGTATAGATTGTTTGTTCATTGTGCTTTGTATAAATTATGTTTCTCTTATCTAACATCTCTTCTATATTGTCATGTTACTTGCTATACATAGTATAGCTGTAAGAAAATATATGCTAGTTTCTGTTAATTTGTTGATCTATGAGATTTTGTAGTGATTACATCATTGTGTAGCTAATTCTTCTTTCTTACAATTTCTATTTGTGGTCGCGACTCAGTCTTGTTATTCATGATCTTAGCTTACATCCTATAGGTAATTTTTTTTGAGTCTTAAGTTTGAGCTCCTGATCTTCTTTTGCAGTTTAAAGAGCTGGCCAGGCTTATGAGGTGCTGAGTGAATCTTAGAAGCGTTAGATTCATTATCAATATGGGGAGGATGCTCTTAAGGAAGGAATGAGTGGTGGCGGTGTCCATGACCCATTTGATATTAATCATTCTTTAGAGGGTGTCCTTTTGGAGGTATACATGTATCTTTTGTTTTTTTTTGTTTTTTTTTTTAATCATGTTTTGATGTTTGTAATATTGCATATTGAGGATGATTAAATTTATAACTCAACTTTTCTTTATTAATCTTCTTTGATGACGAATTGGTGGCAGCAATAGTCTAGGATGCAGGCAGAGAACAGGCAATGATATGATCCATTCCCTAAAAGTTTCGAAGATCTCTACAATGGAAACTCAATAGTGCTCTCTTTCTTGCAAAACCATTAGCTCCAAGTGCAAGTGGTGAGTTCGTTTTCCCTTGTTGAGTATTATGAATGACCAATTCAGCAGTTGTATTGATGTGTTGTAAATGACTTTTGAACTGTTGTATTAACATTCATATTTTGTGATTGACAGGAAAGGATCCAAATCAGGTGCTTCCATGAAATGTCCAGGTTACCATAGTTTTGCATGAAAGTCTCTATCTAATTGTTTGGTCCTTTAGTGATCCAAAAGATGCAGCATCCCTAAAACGAATATAGGGGTAGTGGAGAGACAACTAATGATTATTTGTGTCTACCTTGTTAGCAGATATATCTGCATGTATTACACATATAGCTTTGTTGTTTATGCATCCTCATTTTTTGTTACAGGTTACTTTTGTGTATGACGAACTTACTTAGTATTTGGACAAAACTTTTGATTATTCGTAAGGTACTTAAACATATTACTTTATATGAATGTTTCTATTATTATTGGACTTGTTGAAAATATTTTGTTGATAATATGTTGTTAATTGTATGTGATTGTTATTAGATTATTAGATTAGTTTTGATTATATTTAATGGACTGTGGTTACTGTATATGTGACGATATTTGTATTTTTGATATTTGTTGTCACAGAAGATGTATGTTAGTGACATGTGTCATGTATTGTCACCGAAAACTAATTTAGTAACAAAGTTGTTGTCACTTAATTATTTTTTTAGTAACAATATTTATTGTGAGTAAATCTCTTTTTTAGTGACAATTTTCTAGTATTGTCACTAATAATGTATATTGTGATAACAAACATTGCCACTAAAATGGATAGTTAGAGACAACAATTACCATCACAAAATATGATTTTAGTAACAATATATATCACATGTCACTATGCGTCTTTCGTGACAACAAATCTCGTCACACAAGACGATATTACGTAACAATATGTATGTTTTTGTGGCAATAATATATCTTCACATAAAATATATGGTGACAACAACTGTTGTCACAAAAGGAAAAGTTTTAGTGATAATGGATACTGTCACAATAGACAACTTATAGTGACGAGATTTATTTGTCACATATTGTATATGGTGACAAATATCGTCGTCACAAAAGATAGAGATTTGATAACAGATATCATTGCAGTAAATACCTTATTGTGACAATTAAATCTCGTCACTAAAGAAAGATTTTTCGTGGCGAGATCATAAAGTTGTCACGGCTGGCATTTGCAACAATATATATATAACAATTAAAGGTCATCACGAATGTCGTCAATAAAAAGTTTTCATGATGACAATCATGTCTTTAGTGATGACTTTACTTGTCACAAAATTCCTGTATTCTTATAGTGTTGTTGTGGTTGATCAGAGATGATGAAGTTACAGATGCAAGGTAGGTTGATCATGATGTCTGATGGCTTTTGGATCACAACTGCTATGTGAATCTGTCTGCAGGTGTACCCATCTTTGAGAAGGAGTATAAGAACGTTTGTGGTTGTTGGTGGGAGGTTGCTTCTAAATCTTTTAGAGGTATCTAGTTTCCTCTTAGTTTAGCAATTTCTCATTTAAGTATGCATATACACACAGCTTGCAGTTGATGCGAGTACTTTGAGAGCTGCATTACTAGCGGCCGATGAGCGGATGGCCCTCCTCTTAGGAGTAGCTCAGGATGCTTGATGCACATCCAAGACTAGGAGGGATATATAGCTCCAGCAACTCAGTCAGACTGTCGATTTGCGAGCTTGTCGGTCGGCCTCTCTTCGATAGAGACCGTGCTTCGTTAACTGAGTTACTACTTTTCATTTACAACCATTTAGTCGTGATTTGTCATTCATATTGCTCTCGTTGGTTCCCAGTTCTGCAGTCAAGGAGAGACTTAGAAATCATCCACGTTTATTTTCGCAAAAGCTGGAGGCACAGATTCAAGAAGCTCGCCCAGTACAGGCTTCTCTGAGGGATGAGAACCGAGATATCGAGGGGTTCGGCTAGGAGGCGAGAGATCACAGTCCAGCCTGCACCGAGAGCTATAGTCGATTCACCAGAGCTTGTCAGTAATGAGCAGGTAAGCCTAATTCTCGCTTTGATTATTATAAGATTATTCCTCTGGGGAAATTCTATTTGTGCACACCCCTTTGCTTAGGACACATGCTTTTGTGAAATTTTCAAAAAATTACAAATTTACCATCATACCCAACTAAATTTCCTTTGAATCGGATAATAATATCGAATCAGAATAATATGGGATGGAAAAGAGAAGAGAGCTAGAATTGGAGGAAAAAAAAAAAAAAGTGAGTGCAGAGGGAAAAGTGGGCAGTTTGAGCAAAATGGTGTGAGTGAATAGAATTTCCCGAGTTGTTTCGCGCAGATGTTTGCATTGACTCCATAACATGGAGCTGATAGGCCGTCTTATTTGGCTTAGAGGGAGTTATCTGTTAGGAGTTGAGAGTGATGCTGCACATGTTCGAATATCTGATGTATTTCACAAACAATTGTTATATGATTTGTATACAATAACAACTAAGTTTTTTTTTTATCCAAAGTACTTAGGTTACATAAATTAAAAAGAATAATACCGGACCGATCACATGGATGATCATTCTCTATCATATAAGCCACTAATATCTATATCTTTTCAGATAATCTCCATCGAAGTTATTTCAGTCGCCCATTTGCTTTTTCAATTTGTCCTATGTGGATAAGCTTTACTCACTGAATTGGTGTATATGTAAGCTATGTCGCATATGACCAAACTGCTGCAAGTGTTTTTCGAGCATTTTCTCTTCTATTGGGATTATGTCCAGCATAATAAGAATATTCTCATTCACTTTATCTCTCATGATATTACTACATATTTAATTAAGTATGTGCATTTCTTCGATACTTATTTTCTGCGAATGACATCTCTTTATTGTCCAACATTCCATGTAACAAGGCTAACTTAATAACAATCATATAAAAGTTTCTCTTCAGCCCTAACAGATTGTTACTATATCATAAAATTTCAGTTGCATTCCTCTAGTTCAACAAGCCAATTTCGAGCCTATGTTTGATATCAAATCGATTTCTCCGTCATTTTTAATATAGATCTAAGTATCTAAACTAATTACTTAGTTGTATTTTTTGCTCATTCAATGTTACAATATTATAGTCTCGGGCTTTGCGTTGACTAAATTTGCATTACATATACTCTATTTTGGATCTTCTCAATCTAAAATCTTGAGATTCTAATATTCGACTCCTTAGCTCCAACATGGTATTTATACTTGCTCTTGTCGTATATTATAAGCAAATAACATGCTAAAGTATCTTATCCTAAATAACTCTATTCATACATCACTATGACAAAAAAAAAAATAGGTTCAATGCAGATCCATGATGCAATCAATTGTGATCAAAATCACTTATTAGGCTGTAACAAGTTCTGACATTTATCGCCAAAACTTGTATATATACGTAGTTATGCCTTAATTTGCCCATTTATGTACTGTATGCACACTTGTACCACACACATCCATTTTGTAACTATCCAAAACCAACATACATTTTTATTTATTAATTATTTATTTATGAAATTCTTGTATAATTAGTATAATATATTTGAATGAATAAATATAGTTGTATATAATTTAAAATAGATTTACCAAATTATTTTTAAATTTTATTATTGTTTTAAAGCCATTAAATATTTTCTTGTATTTCTTGCGAAGTCCATAAATTATTTCATGTGAGCCCAAGCCAATTCCTTTGGCCCAAACTCAAAATAATAATAATAATAATAATAATAATAATAATAATAATAATATCTAAACCATTATTCGAACCCAATACAAATCACACTAAATTACTAAGTAAACTTTTAGAAAATAATAATTTTCATTTTGAATATTCAAATCTATCTCCATCAATCAATTCGTAAAATCCATCATTAGTCGATTATATAGTTAAGCCCTTTTGACCCATTTGAATCCAATTTAAAACTTGTTTTAAAATTTTTTCGGTAGTCAACTATAATTATTAGTCATTTGACCAACTTTAAATCTCTCTTAAAATTCTTCTAAATTTATTCCATTTATGAGTCTTTTGACCCCAATTTAAATCTTTCTATAAAAACTTTCTAAATCAGTATTATTTATGAGCCTTTGGCTCACATCAAAATTCTCTTAACTCCTTCAAAAATCAAGTGCTCCCTAAATCCTATTTAAACCTCACCAAATCATTTTAGCTTCTTCCTCCAAACCAAATTCTCTCCTCTCTTCTTTTTTCGCGTGCGGATTGTTGTCAATAATTGCCGCAATCACCAGCAGTCGCTACCACCAACAATTGTTTTCCAACATCAAAGCGTCGTCATTCATTGGATCGTCGTCAACTACTAGAGGCACCATTTCGCAAGCCATCTTTGCTACTCAGACACGCACCACACTGTCTGAGCCGCCCCAACGACAACAATAGATGTTTGAGCACCATTCGCTGAAGACTCTGCAGGAACAATTCCTTTTCTTTCTTCTCCCTTGGAATCTATCATAAAGTAGGATCATCTCACTTCTTTAATTAGTTTATATCTTATCAGATTTACAAAGATAACCCCTTAATGAAACCTAGCTAAAATCTAGTTTTTTCATCTTATAAACCCAATGAGATGACTTTTTCATTTATCTGTTTCAATCTCAGTGGCCTATCACATTTAAAAAACAAACTTTCATACATTAAAAAAATATCTAAAATCACCAAAATCTAGATTTACATATTTTAATATTTATGTAATGACTTGTTATGCATATATTGATTTTGATCAAGAAACTTGAATGAGAATCTATTTGGCGAGCGCATTTTCAGGCTAAAAGTGAGTTTCTTCTTGAACTCGCTTTACCATGCACTATTACCATTAAATAAGAATGTTAAGTTTCAATTTTATTAAATATGATATTTTATATTGTAATCATATAAATTATTGTTTCCTTCGTCAAAAACTATTTATTATAGTTATTTCTTGTTTCTAAAAAAACGTTCTCTCATTTTACATTATTTTAAATTCCTCAATTATACAGATACATGTGATTAAGTGTTATTTAATTACATAAAATTTGGTAATCTCACATAATTCAAATGAAACATGTCAAAATTGACTAATCAATGATTATAAACAATGAATCAGAATGCTAATTTATGGTGATAATGATTATAATATTGTATGGTAGTGGTGTCTAGAAAAAAATTATAAAGAAAAGTCATTATTCAATTAAGGAATGTACTTATTGGCAACCTCTCACTTCCTTGCTCTTACCTGACAGTGTGATATTATAATATACAGTTAGAAAATCCCTAAAATTAGTGATTGGATTTATGATATTATGCTAAAATTAAAAACTTCATTCTAAATATTACTTGACTATAATGAACTTGAACTATATCAGAACTCGAACTAACTCAAGATCGGATATTAACTATAAATGTATTATACTAGACTTGACACGATCTTGATAACTGTAAATAATATTGGATTGAGGGACACTAATTGGTGTGGATATTGTATTTTGACTATACTATCAAGTTCTGTAACTGATTTTTATGCACATCGTGGGTGTGTGATAATTCACTGAATCACGCCATAATATTACTATTTCCATTTTGCAGGTCCTGATTAGCTCCGAATGATCACGTGACTATTTTTCTGGATCCGTACGGGAGACACTCGTAATACGAATATAACATCAGTTAGATTTTCCAATAATAAATGACATCTTAAGTTAAAACACTTGACATGCTTAGTAAATAATAATTGTGATTAGAATAAATATTATGAAAAACTTAGTTAATAAATTAATTCATGTTTTATATTTACATTTATATGCATTATTCATGTTTATTTTAGTTATTCTTACTCTTTATCTTTTCATACCTGTATTATTTTAATTTGGTCGTGATATGATGTGACCTAGGCGTGATGCCCAAATTTTGAGATAGATTCAGTGAGCAAATTGAATATCTGAAGTACTACAGAAGTTAGTAAGTGCAACATATTTTCTTTTCATCTTGTACTTATTATTTTTATATTGCTTCACCTGTCAAAACTTATCTTTTATTTATAGTTATTTCTCTTTTATTATTTTTGTTATTATCTATTGTAATCCAATTATCCAATTTCATCCATTGAATAAAAGTTTTAATTTTTTTTATTAAAATACTATTGTGATACTACTTAACGTATTTTTATGAATACACTACCGAACGACTTGGCTATCTAACATTCTGAATGGTGGGCCATTACACGTTTACTCAAGAAAATTTCATTTTCATTTTATTTTTAAATAGATGGCCAACATGTATCTTAATTATTTTTTTCTTCTAGTAAAAGTTGGATAAAACCAATAAACTGTCCTAAGGAGAAATAATACAAGGGTCCCATGGAGGTTTCTTGTATTTTTAGAACTTGAGACTAATTTTTAGACGCTCTAATGGTTAGGTCGACGTGACTGTCGCTCATTGACCTAAAAAAAATAATAATAGAGAACTTATCTTTCTTGTCTGGAGAGATTGAAAAAACAAGTTGTTCACCTATGTCTAGCCTAGTTTTAAGTTTGACAATGTCATAAATGTAAGAGATGTAACTTTTGAATTTTTTTCGTTGGTCCCAAGAGGAATAGGGGGTGTGTAACTTAGCCCTTAATTAATTACAGTCAGACCCTCTATAGTATTGGGGGTATGTAACTTAACAGTCCTGAAATTTGAAACTCTAAAAAAAACTCTCTGAACTGTTAACACTATTAGTGAAGATTAGTTATTTTTACTTTGCTTTTTTTTTTATTAAAGTGCATTCTTGTCCCTCAAATTCATATTCTATCATCATCCCTCTCTTTAACCAGCACACTCCCTCTCTCTCTCAGTCACTCATGCTCCCTCTCTGACTGAGAGAGAGGAATATAGAGATAGCGATTGAGAGAGAGGGATACAGAGGGAGAGAGAGAGGAGAGAAAGAGAGAGGGAGTGTGCTGGTTAAAGTGAGAGATGAGAGTAGAATACGAATTTGAGGGATATGAGTACACTTTAGTAAAAAAAGAGACTGAAAATAAGTAATGCTCACTAACAGTGTTAACAGTCAAGGGGTTTTTTTTTTAGAGTTTCAAACTTTAGGAGTGTTAAGTTACACACTCCCAATACTACATGGGGTCTGACTATAATTAACCCTTTAAGATAAGACAACAAGAATATAGAAAATTCTATTTACGCACAACAATTTACTCTTGACGCTCTAATTGCTGTTTACACCAAACTCCCATTTTGAAATACCACCAATTTGCTCTATGCGCCTAATTTTTTTTCTAATTTTAATCCTCCTCCTCTCTAACTCTTATTTCGTCCGATCCTAAATTTTTCCAAAATTTTTCGAGTCGGATATTAATTCCCAAGCTAAAATTATATTGGTCAGGTATTAATACCCGACCAAACAATCATTTGGTCGGGTATTAAAATCCGACCAGCAGTCGACATCTCTCTCATAAAAAAATTATAAGTAAAAATAAATTACAAACAAATACTCATAAAAAACTAAGAATAATTTTAAATTGTACATTAAATTTATCCTCCGACACTAATTGCATATTGGAAATTTACATTTGAATTAAAAAAAACTCAAACTCAAATTTCAAACTCTCATTTTACTTGTCACAATAAATTTGAAGAATTTAAAATTCTTCCAAATCTTTTTGTGAGCATGAATGTAAAAAATTTAAAAGGTTAAGAAATCAAATTAATGAGTTTGTGGGAGATGTATTTTTTTAAAAAAATTAAATTCCACTAAAATTATTTTTTAGAGTTTTAGAGAAAAAAACAGAGGAGAAAGATGATGAGTTGTAGTTCTAAATTTTAAAAAGTCTTAATTTGGGATTTAAAAGGATAATTTAGTAAAAAAAAATAAATGGTAAACTTATAATTATTTATAAGTTTTAAAACCGTGCGTGAAGAGTAAATTTCCGTGTGTAAATAGAATTTCC
This sequence comes from Dracaena cambodiana, assembly GCA_036321105.1. Lineage (NCBI taxonomy): Eukaryota > Viridiplantae > Streptophyta > Magnoliopsida > Asparagales > Asparagaceae > Dracaena > Dracaena cambodiana. Next base: position 40,699,743 of record JAYEPQ010000003.1, read on the forward strand.
CCAAGAATATAATTAGTCTGCACATCATATATACTTGTGCTTTTAAAATGGCAACTGCTAGCAAGCTTGTATCACCCTTATTCGTTCTTTAAGTTTGTAGGATTTCTATCGACTCTAACCAATTGCTCTTGACATCGACTGAGGAAGAGGCCGAAGTTTTGTGGTTTTGAATGAGACTTCACTCGCCATGGCTGCCCTTGGAAAGATAGAATAAGAACTATAAATGACCTCCTATAGTTGAGTCATTTTATAATAGGTTTCTATATAGGAAGAGTAGATGAAATTTGGGAGAGGAATCCAAAACCCCGCCTTGATAGCACAATGTATAGTATTGGTTGAGGTTCTTGTAAGTATAGTTTTTCAAATCGAAGGGAGAATAAAGGAAGACGAAGATCAACATCTTGATAGAACCAGACTTTTAAATGAGGGCGCCACTTGCAATTGCACGATGAGAAGTCTCGCTAGAAGGTTGAGAGAGATGACTCCAAAAAGAAACCATGAGGACTTTTAACTCGAAATTATCTCCTTATGCAGTGGGATTTTTCTTTTTTATTTTTTAAGTAATCCAAATGTACCCAAGGAATTTATACATGACTATTCTTGATTAACATTATCTTCAGAAATGAGACTTGTAATTTATAATCAAATGAAACGGTGGTTTTTTAAATTACCAGTGGACTTTGATTATACGAGTTTGTTTAAGTTTAAGATAAAGCCATCCTAGACATAACCATGATGAATTCAGTCTTAATTAAAGTTTTATTATTTTATCACCTCCTAATCTTAATTTTAAAAAAAAAAAAAAAAAAAAAAAAAACTGATTTTAGTCAAGTAAATGACGCTTGAAGTCAAAGTGCAAAATAACTTTATGCCCATTATTCTCTCATTGTACCCATTGGATGCATAAATCATGTCTATTTTTTTTGGCTTTTTTTTTTTAAACTTTTCTATGAATTATTAATTTTTTAATTATTTTTAAAATTTACATATTACATTGCAAAGTAGCTACTTTTCTTCAATTGGATCATTGCCCCCTAAGGCTGTGTTTGGATTGAGGGAAAATGAAGGAAAAGAAAAGAAAAGGAAAGGGAAAGAGAAAAGGAAGGGAAAGAATATGGAAATTGGTTTCTTTTTTTATGTTTGGTTAGAAAGAAAATGAAGAAGAAAATCTCAAGAAAATTTTAGAATAAAACAGTTTCTTATGTTTGGTTGTTCAATAGAAAATTAAAAGGAAAATATAATTCTAATTAAACTATATAAAATTTTTATATTAATTTACATATTATTGATATAATTTTTATTTTTTAAATAATTAAGCATATAATAACCAAATAGTCTAAACTTCACAAAAGTTAAAAATATCTTGGGACTAAAATTACGAGGAAATTTCTACAAAAATTTCTCTCCATTTTTCCTTTTTCTCTCAACTTTCCTTTTCCTTTTTCTCTCAACTTTCCTTTTCTTTCATTTTCTCTTGGGTTTGAGGATGAAAAGGAAAAAGAAAAAAAACCTAATACATTTTCTCTCACTTTCTTTCTCTTTTATTTTTTTTCTTTAATTTTTTCTCTAACCAAACAGTGGAAAGCAATTTTCTCTTTCTTTTTTCTTTTCTTTTCCTTCATTTTCTCTCAATCCAAACACAGCCTAAGTAATTGTGGGGACATTGAGCCTTCATCATCTTTGCGCATCTGGATCATTGCGACATGGTTGAAGAGACCATCTAACTGATTACCATCCTTGAACATGTCTTTCTCTTTTGCATATTCTTCGTCACTTGAGATAGGGAAAAATTGTATAAAGGTATAAAGGTATGTTCCCTTTGAGAGTGAAGAGAGGCTCTCTCTTTAGGCACTCTTTCATTGAAGTTACATTTGGCCTAGTGGCAGTATCTCGCAAAGGCCTAGAGAACCCTAATCGACATTTTCCAACATTCGGTGAGGTGCCAATAAGATTATGAATTCTTTATCGTGTTTTAAAGTCTTTTGCCATGGTGATATTCACTTAAGATGGAACTTCTTCTGATTCAACATTATTAATTGTAGAATGTAAAAAAAAAAAAAAATGATATTAATGTTAAGTGGTAAAATATGTACCATACAAACAGGATAAGCAAAAGAACCATGTTCAGGTGCAAAGTCTTGCGAAGAATACGAGTTTAGAAAGAGCTATGTATGGAAGCCAACAAGCAAAGCTGCAATAGCCTCGTGTGAGAGCCAGCATGCGAGGGTAGAAATAGCATTGGGTGGTAGTTGGAACGCAGGACTAGAATTAGCTTCACATGAACTAAAGACTAAAGTTAGCCTCGTATAAATGCGAGCCCTGCATTCTGAGGCATGCGTAGCCTGCATTTGACTAGTTCAATACCATGGAATAAGGGATGATTATACCCCATTTTCTCCACTTCATGTAGATTTGGATCTCTATCGTGGTGGTGGTTACACTGCCTCCATGATCCCCATGATCCCTAAGAAGCCTATAAATAACCTTGGAGGGAGAAGAAGATAGGGATGGGAGAGAGATTCTTAGCTTGAGTAATTCCATGCAATAAAGTTGCCTTTCTTCTTTCTTTGGAACCTTAAAGGCAAAGTGTTGCTGTTTCTCCTACTCGAATCTAGGAAGTAAATCTTTTTCAATCAAGGATCCAAAAGCAACATGATCGGAACATCAACAGGAAACAAGCTTGATAACCACCACCACTTCAAGAACTTGGCACGTAACAAAGGGGAGTGTGTAGCAAAACAACCACTTGTCGGTATGCCACAAGCTCCTTCCACAATTTTACAATCACAAGCATATGAGCATATCTCATAATCCCAGGATAACATAGTTTCTTTTAATGTTCCTAGTGAACCCACTACACTTCCAAAACCCTCTTAACCATGTCATCATGGACTTCCAAATCCAATATTTGGAATCACGTTGAAAAATTTATAAAGGATGGTTGTTTTTGGGTTCTCTTCATTGTCATTGCTATTACATTACAACGATCTTAAAATTACAATGAAAAGAAATTTACAGTCAAAATAAAAAAAATAAAAAGAGAGATTTATAGATTTATCTCTCTTTTTACATAATTGTGATGAGCTCTTCACATGGCTATGAGCTTTGCTTCAACCCTCGTTGACTATCCGACGTAAATGGAAGCAGCATGATAGTGGCCAGTTTGCTTATTTTCTTGAAATGCGCCTAGCACGTTGAATTGACTGGATGACAGTTTATACGCGCTTGAGAGCATGTAAATATGACCTTGGATCTCCCCAAAGGTGTCTTCCAAAATACCTCATGATGCCTATTTATAGGCATGAGATTGTTAGATCACCTACTTTGTAGATAAGAATGGAATTATAATGTAACTCAATCATAATCCATCTGATTTAGTTTAATGAATTTGGTCTTGATTTGATCAAGAGATTCAGTTAGTGGAAGATTTAGTAGAATCTCTGAGATTTCAGTTTAATTAGATTAGATTTAATTTGGATTTGTTTAGACCTGAGATCTCCATCCACTTTGAAATTTTATTAGGATTCTTTGAGATATTAACAGATGTGACCTCTGCTTATCAAATTTTTTCCTATCACCAGGCCTCCAAAGTTTTTGAAATCTCATCATCAGTTTGTAATGAGTTTAGAAATATTTTAAACTTTTTTGCTGTGATTTTGTCATGGGCTTGAACCATTCATTAACTGATGAGCTTGAGGGTATCCTTTGATCGATCTTCCTAAGAAATCTTCTTGGTAGCATTTAACTCTTTCTTTATAGAATATCCACTTGAGATTATCTGGTTTTATTACTCGAATCTATTAATTTTGTTTTTCTGTTGCACCGAGAAGAGTGAAACCATCGGCAGGCTCTTATATAACAGGAGGCAATTATGAGAATTAAGGCTTTAGAAGACTCTCGCACTCAAATTGCTCAGTGAATAACCGTCAACAAGGAAGAGCTGCATTATCATGCTATGATTATTGCGGAAGAAGTTCACTAACAGAATTTGAAGGTGATCTAGGAGAGACTGAAGGCTCTTGAGAGAGTTAAGACCCTCGTATCTTTTTTCTTTATTTTGGTTTTTTTAGCTCTCTTTCTATTTTGCAATGGAAAATAAATTTTGCGCATTGTTCCTTCTTTTGTCTTGCAAATATGAATATAGAAATATTTCAGTTGCCTTGAATTTAGTATATCACTCCAAACTTTTGTACGACTTGTAATTATGGTGATGGAATTTGCGAGAGCTGACAGTGACTTGATGGTTTTTAAAATGATGATGGTGTTGTGATTGGAGTGAGTGGGCAATATGTGAGTGGACTTGAAAGAGTGGATAATTGGTGGATGGTATTGAGGGAGATGGAATTTGTTAGGGGTGTAAGGATACCTTAGCAAGCTGAGTATTTTGATTGTGACAGATATAATGACCAGGTCATTAGCATAGGCACATTGTCGCACATGCCGAGGATATTGGGTCAACATTGTGAGTTGACTCGTTTGGTTGAAAGATAGAACCGGTTAGCTGTGACGCATAGTCACACATGTCGAGATGATTGGATTAGAACATGGGGTGACTCATTTGGCTAACAGATAGAGCCGGTTGGCAGAATTGCATAGTTACACATGCCAAGATGATTGGATTAGAATCATGAGGTGACTTGTCTGCCTAACAGACAAAGTTAGTTGGCAAAGGCATAGTCACACATGCCGAGATAATCAAGTTAGGATCATGAGATGATTCGTCTGGCTGACATACAATGCCGGTGATCGGGTTAGGGTAATGGAGTGACTCCTCTGGCTGATTGACAGACCAAGTTGGCAGAGGTGTATAATCACACATGCTGAGATGATCGGATCAGAATATATAGTAACATGTATGGCTGATAGATAGAACCGGTGATCGGGTTAGAATTATGGGGTGACTTATTTGACTGACAGACAGCAGTGATCAGGTTAGGATTATATGGTGACTCGTCTGATTGACTAATGTAGTATGAGAAAAAAATAAAATAAAAAAATAATAATTAAAAAAATATAAAAGGAAGTCTGGCCCTCGCTGACGCGAGGCTGGGAACTCAACCTTGCGGGCGCGAGGCCGAGAAAGAAAGAAAACCGAACAAAAAAAAATTTCAGACCTCGCGGACACGAGGCTGGGAACCCATCCTCGCATGCTCGACGCCAAAATCAATGAGAAAATGTGACAAAAAGATAGAAAAGAAAAGAAAAAGAAAAAAAAAGGATAGCCTCGCTCGAAGCTAGGAACCCAGCCTCACCGGCGTGAAGCCAAAAACGCAAAAGAAATCAAGGCGGAAAAAAAAGTGCAGGCTAGCCTCGCGGGCTAGGAACACTATGCATAATTCATGCATTTCTTTAATTGCTTCTTTTTTAAGATAATTCTCTTGATTTGATTTGATTGGAAAAGCCACAAAAAGACTCACTATAACAAAGTGCATAAAATAAAATAAACTTCCAGACAATGAGCATATCAGTTTCCTTCGTTGATATTTAAGAAAGGGGTTCATGTTAGACCATGAACTGTTTCACATAGTTTGTGAGAAATGGCCTCTGCATAAAAAATATTTGAGTATGGCCGCCCGCCTCACGCAAGCACTCCTTCGTGTGCAACAAATTTGGGCCCTGCCCCGTATTGTTTTTTATATTTTACAAACTCTAATTAGAGTTTAATTGATTTTTGGGTATAAAATCAAGACCAGACACAACGAATGTTGGATCAAATATAATTAAAAGAATATTCAAATATCTTATCAAGATTACAATAAGATTTTGTTTCTATCTACAAGAAAACTCGTTTAACAAACTGGAGCTTATAAATAACGCTCCAGAAGAACTCAAAAAGGACCTTTGATAATTCAAGTTACGCGCGAGAGCCTTGAAGTCTTGGGACCAGCAGAGAAAGAAACTTTTGGCCTAATATCTCTTTCGAGCAAGACTTCGAGCTTCCACCAAGATCAGAAGAGTAGAAAAACGAGTTCAAGAAATTTCTACCGCCTTCAACTATCGACGTTGGATCGTCAACGAGAAAAGTATCAATCCTCATAGCTGCCTCGATCCTACGATCTTTTCATAATAAGAGAGCGACGTGTTGTATAAATCCTCTCATCTTTTTTTCTTTTTAATTTCTTGTCATTGTAATAAAAAAGAGAAATTTTTATAATTTGTAATTTTTCTCAATGACAATGGAAAGATCCTCAATTTTCACTGAAAACCGACTAGCGACCACAGTCGGAGCAATCTCCTATACTGAAGAGGAGATGGTGGTCTAACTTGACGTTAACAAAATCGGAGAAATAATGGAGAAGCTGGTGATTGAGGTTGAGGTCGACGCAAAACGTTCAAAATCACCTGAACAAAAAGATGACCTGATAGTTTTGGATGAAACAGAGGTGTTGATCCATCAAAAGACACTTGGATTTTCAAACTTTGGTTCATCAAAACAAACAGTATCTCTTCCAAAGGGAATTTACTGCGTTCGACGTCTAAGGCCAACCCAATGTTGCACAAAGACGAATCCGAATCCGCAACTAGAATCGGAGGGCACGCGTAGGGCATTAAGAGCCCATTTTGCGTGCCAAGCTCAAAATCAGCCTAGCACAAGTCAAAAAGGCTGTCAGGCTCCAAAACCAGCCTAGCATGAAGTAAGGAGAATGCCAGGCTCAAAATCAACCTAGCACCAATCAGCTTGGCAAAAAACAGCATGACAAGAATTAGCCTAGCACTCCTCAGCCTTACCAGCCTAGCACTCCTCAGCCTGGATAGCCTAGTACTCCTTAGACTAGCACAAGACAGTTTGGAGAAAAATAGCTTGGTAAAAGTCAACCTAGCACTTTTCAGCCTGGCAAGAATCAGCCTAGCACACATTAGCCTAGCACTTTTCAGCCTAGCACATATTAGCCTAGTATGAACAAGACTAGACGCTAGCATGACATAAGTAAACTTGAAAATCAAACTAAATTTAAGTCAGTATGCAGGGTTAGTTCAACTAAGCCAGTGTGCGAGGCCAGATCAGTACACTAGGCTCATTCAGCATGCAAGGATCGCCCAGTACACAAGGCTAAAGTTAAGCCTCAGCATTGCATAAGAACAGAAGAACACGAGACTGCCAAACAATTTTATGCAAAACATTTCAAAACCAATGTTGGAAATAAAACCAATTTGGGGGTTAACAAATATAACTTCCATGGCTTCTCAGAGTAACCTATCTGGACAAATAAACCTCGCACAAGAAGTGGGCTATGTCCACAAAAGATGGTTATATTAGCACCGCAAGAAGCAATTTCGAATTTGCAGAGATATCTTACAAGTAAAAGATGGTGGCACGACCCTATCAATCCTGCTATTGTGAGGAGTTGATCGCAGTAATTTTGACTCACTATTGCTATTAAGCCCCAAGACCACCTGTATTTAGCCGGCTGTCAACACTGGTATCCGATATTTCAAAAAGAAGATGACCGCAAAAATAAAACTCTGACTCAGATCAAGACATGTCCACTTTCACATCGAATATGGTGAATAAAGATAAGAAACTAGTTGTCGAGAGGTGTGCCTCTGATACTGAAGCAGAGGAAACCTATCATCACACGCCATCAGGTCAGGCATGACGGCTCCCCGCAATTACAAAAGATTGGTAGGGGATCCTAATGAGGAATATGAAGAGTTTAGTGATTATTCGGCCATAGCAATCCTGTGATCACATGCTTCCTCTTGCTCCGGCAGAAGGACGGTTCACATGATCGAACGGTCGACCGAGATGAGTCAAAGGATTGAAGCACGACAATACCTCATCCAAGAGCAATAAAAGAGCATCGAGGACCTCAAAGCGATGCTTGCGAAGGTCTTAGAGAACACTCAAAAGAGCACAAAAGGCGGAGCTAGGAGTTCTTCCTCTTCTAATAAAAGTAACAAGGATAAGAGTGAATTCAACCGAGATACCGAAAGAAAGGATGAGGAAGAATATGTTATTGATCCTTACATCGAAAAAATAGAGAAGCTTCAAAGTCAAATAGAAGTATTAATACACCGGAAAGGATTACAGGAGATGGGGATTACGAGACCCTACCGAATAGAGTGGGATTTCACACCATTTCTGGTAAAATATAAGCTTTTGAAGTTAAAATCATATGATGGGAAATGATCTCCAAACCAGCATATGTACTATTTTCTTTCTCAGACTGGTCATCTAATGGGCAATGATCCAGTGATAACAAAGATCTTTGCGAGTACCCTGCAAGGGCTTGCATTCACTTGGTTTATGCAGCTGCATCCGGGAACTGTCAATGCTTGGTCTGACGAGGAAAGGGAGTTCTTACCTCGCTTCTTTGAAGACAATACCGAAGTATCCATCCACTCTTTTCTAGCAAATAAGCAAAAGGACGGCCAGACGGTTAAACACTTCATTGAGCATTTTTGCGAAATGTCAGTGCGATACCCACATGGCATGTCGCAGGAAACAATGGTGGAGACTTGCAAACACAATTTTCAGACAAGAATATTGGTCAAAATGGGAGCAGTAGAGTCAAAACCTAGAAGAATCTAGTTAAACAAGGATAGTAAGCGGAGGACATAATTTGACGTATTAATAAATACTATGCCCAGAGGAGGATGACCATGAATCAGCCACAGCCACAATCATAACATCCTAAGGGAACGGAGGAAATGATTAGCAAACCTGCTACAAATAAAAAAAACAGAATAATCGAGATTCTTTTATGATTTTAAAGATGAACAAGCAGTACATTTTTTCACCTACTGAATAAAAAGGAGATGCTCAGGTTACCCAAAAATCAGAAGTTAGCGGAAACTAGAAAAACAGATGATTGCAAGTGTTGCCTTTTCCATTAAAACATTGGGCACTCAACCAAATATTGCTATAATATGAAAGATAAAATTTAGGTACTCATTGATGCAAATGTGATCTAGTTGAGACCTGAACAGAAGAAGGTGTTCGTGAATGCAACGACAGTAAAATGACCGTCATAAATAAAAAATTCAAAAAAAAGAAAAGAAAAAGCGAAGAAAATGTACGAATTTTTGTTTCCCAATGCCACTAAGGTAATGAAAAGAGAAATTAAAAACTTCTCGCCTTACCATACTGAGTGTAAGAGTATGAAATTAAATAGCTCAAAGTAAGAATGCGAGGTTATGCCCACGTACAACGTGATACTAAGCCAGCGTAAAATCATCTAAGGCATTAAGTTAACTCAATACTAAGCCAGCATAAAGTCATCCAGATGCATAATTCATGCTTTTCTTTAGTTGCTTCTTTTTTAAGAGAATTCTCTTGATTTGATTTGATTGGAAAAGCCACAAAAAGACTCACTTTAACAAAGTGCATAACATAAAATAAACTTCCAGATAATGAGCATATCAGCTTCCTTCGTTGATATTTAAGAAAGGGGTTCATGTTAGACCATGAACTATTTCACATAGTTTGTGAGAAATGGCCTCTGCATCAAAAATATTCGAGTATGGTTGCCCGGCCTCCCGCCTCGCGCAATGAGCCTCGCCTTCGTTGCATGCAACAAATTTGGGCCCCGCCCCGAACTATTTTGTATATTCTACAAATTCTAATTAGAGTTCAATTGATTTTTGGGTGCAAGATCAAGACCAGATACAGCGAATATTAGAGCAAATCTAATCAAAAGAAAATCCAAATGTCTCATCAAGATTACAATAAGATTCTGTTTCTATCTATAAGGAAATTCTCTCAACAAACTGGAGCCTATAAATACTCCTTCAGAGAAACTAAAAAAAGACCTTTGGCAATTCAAGTTATGCACGAGAGTCTTGAAAACCTTGGGACCACCAGAGAAAGAAACCTTGGTCAGATCTCTCTTCAGTGCAAGAGTTTGAGCTTCCTCCAAAATCAGAAGAGAAGAAGAACAAATTCAAAAAATCTCCACTGCCTCCAACTATCATTGTCGGATCGTCAACGAGAAAAGGATCAATCCTCATAACTGTCTCGATCCCATGATCTTTTAATAATAAGAGAGCGATGTGTTTTATAAGTTCTCTCGTCTGTTTTTCTTTTTAATTTCTTTTTATTGTAATAAAAAAAGGAATTTTTATAATATGTAATTTTTCTCAATGGCAATGGAAAGATCCTCAATTTCATCGAAAATATTAGACAGAGCCGATGATCGGATTATGATCATAAAGTGTCTCGTTTGATTGATAGATAGGGCCGGCAGTTAGGTTACTGATGTGAAAAATTTACTGCAAGCGTACTGTATCGATTGTAGCGCTTTACAGGTTGTTCTCATAGAGATCTAAAGTGTTTTGCTATCTTGCTAATCCTATTATTCTAATGAGCTAACTAAGAGTTCTAAATTGATATCATGTTATTCTAATTAGTTTAGGATATGAAATCTATTAGTTGACAACCAAATATTATCTATTTATTTTTTTTCTTCCATAAAAATATGATCTTTTAGTTTAATTCCTACTTAAAGCATCCCAAGCATGAACTATCAAGTGGCGTGCAAATATAATCCATCAAAAAATCTACTTTTGAATAGAAATAAACTAAATCATTAGATTAATTCAACAAAACGAACAAAACCAACAACTCCAAACCCTAACTAAGTAAATACTTAAATTAAGTATAACCTATCAAAGTTCTAACCTATGAGCTCTTGCATTTTTATTATTTCATAGAAAAATCCTATCATTTTTTATTTTTATTTTAGAGAGAACACAAACAGAATAATATAAGGCTGATCCCTGTTTCATCTACATCCTAAAACTAAGCTAATTAGTTACACATACTCATAATTAATAAGATCATATTTTTATTCATAAAAGCAAGAAAATCTAATCTAGAAAGAAAAATTAATTTAATCTAGAAAGCAATTAAAGATCTATACTAGAAAGCGATTAAATCTATCTAAAAAGTAATGAAAAGTAATTGAATTATCTCTGGAGCTCGGTATGACAATCGTCACCCCTTCGGCAAAACTCTAATATTTATTAATCAAAGTACATCTAAAATTATATCTCAAAAGCTCTCTAATTACAAGGACTCATGAGATAATTATAACCCAAACACAATCCTGCTCCTACTCAAACTCAATACAAAAGATATTATCCTAATCCAACACAAACTAATATCAAAATATATAATGTTAATCAAATCCATAGGTATTAGAAACCAATGGTTGAGATTAGATGGCATAAAATACTAATCTTCGGGTCCAAAATCCGAAATTAAGTTCAGCACACCCGTAACTCACTGGATCAGATTTTTCATTCTATAGTGCTTCAGTAAAATGACCATAACTTTTGTATAAAAACTCAGATTAAGCTGTTCGTAGACTCATTTCGAAGATAAATCTGAGATCTACGAACTTTCTCCACATGAATTTTTCCAGTTCAAGATTTATCTTGGCTAAAAATGCTCTTGAATTTGCTGCTGCACTTGAGTTTTTGTCTTCACCAAAATTGACTTTCTTTCCTCGTATTTTTGACAAATTTGCATCTTCTTCTTCTCTTCCTTTCGAATCCTTTGTTACTTATAAAAACACACTAAATATACCCGAGTAGCAATTATTTATATAAAAAATAGATAAAATATAAGAGAACAAATGCAAAATATGATACTAATCACACTCCCACACTTATCTTTTGCTAGTTCTCGAGCAAACCTAAACCTAAACCTAAAAAGAAAAAGAAAAATTCTAGCTCACTTTTGTAGAAATCACAATTGCACTTAGCACATATAATAAGGCTTTAAACTCCTATATTACCCTAGTAGACGAGTTGTGTCTCGTGAGGTTTTGCAGTGAATATACCCACAAAATTCGTGAAGAAAATAAATTAAGAAATAAAGAAAAGAAAAATAAGGATAACTAAAAATCAAGAAAAATAAAAAATTTATACAAAAGAAAGAAAAATCCTTTTTTTTGATATTTTCTTTAATTAATCTAACTAATATACAAACTCAAGAACGCATTTAGATTATCAATTTTCAAGTCAAGCGTTATATCAAATACAGTTATCATTTTAATCAAAAATTTAAATCCTATCTTTCAATACCCACTAATAGATAATTCATTAGCTCATATATATTTACGTGCACGTGTGATAATCTACTTTGGTTTTGAACTCTAATTCTAACTCATGATTCATCTCTTCTCTCTAAATAATTTTTTTCTTATTTAATTTTTTCCCTTTTTTGTAAATATTTCACCTTTCATGTGAATATTCTTGCTTGCTTAGGCATATAGTATCCGATTACTCGGATCATACATTTTTTTTTCTTTTTTCATTTCCAAAGAATTATTGCCTTAAATACCAGGCTCATCTTCTTTTTTCTTTTTTGAGAATTATTGCCGTAAATACTAGGCTCATCCTTCTTTTTTCCTTTTTTTTTTCTTGTTTAAAAAGATAAGACTACTCAATTGTTATCATCTTTGTCCTTAACCTTATAAACTATTGTAAAGTGAAAAATAAATGTATAATTACCTCAAAATTACTATTAGCGAGTTTTATTTTTTTATAAATTGTAAGTGTATCATCCAATCTACTCTCCTATCACACTTCAAATCTAAATTTATTCCTTTATTTATAATTAGGTTGATTTATTGAAAAAAAATATTTTTGTATTTTTTACTTTTTTTTCAGATTTTTTTAGTTATCCTAAAAACTACCCAAAGTGTAAAATAAAGAAATCCAAAAATCTAAAAATAAAAATCCTAGAAAAAGAAAAAGAAACTAAAGATCCTACAAAAACACAAAAAATCTCCTAACCCACTCCAGCACACCTAAACTCGTATATGCCCTTATACATAACCCAATCGTGGTAAAATAGATATTAAAAACTATTGTACAAATGCTATACAAATAATGAGAGCCGTGAAAGGTTAAGATCTCAATATTATCATCCTATTAACTCATGGAAAGCAGTTATGACCTCTCGATTGCTCTCCACTTTCATAGTGTGTCATTTTATATTTTGATATGGATGAACTTAACCTTTTTTTTGTCAATTTTGCATTTAATCTCTCCATCTTGTTTTTGGTTTTTCTCAATTTATTCATACCCTTCTTTTTTTTATGCAATGGTAAAATTTTAAAGTTGGAAATCATACATTTATCATCCATATTCGACCCACGAGCATCTTTTATGGCAGTAAGTATTTTGGTTTTATCAACTTAGGAAATAACATACTCACTTTGATGTGGCAGAATTATGAGTTCGATTTTGGAACGCCCTTTCAAATTATTAGGTATCATGATCTCTTTTTTTTGCAGTTCCTTCCATTTTTCTAGTGTTTTAGGCTCGTCATGCAATTTTTCTTCAAATCTGTCATCAAAATTCTCAAATGTAAATGTCATACTAGTAGATTAATCATTAGTCAAGTTATTATGAAAGGATAAAAATTCTTCTTCACAAATTTCTTCATAATTTTCATCAAAAGAATCAAATAATAATATATCACTAGCAAGCTCATCATGAAACAAATCACCAAGCAAAATTTTTTCTTTATCACCAATTTCTTCATAATTATTTTTACAATGGTCTAAAGTAGGTTGATCACAGTGTTGAAGTATAGACTCATCATGTACAAAATTATTTAACTCATTTTGAATCATATCAACTTTAAAAGATAACTGAAGTGGTTGCCCGTTAGAGTTAGATATGTTCAAACAATTAGATAGTTGATTTTTAAAAAGTTTAGTATGAGAAATTATTTTGAGAAAAACTTCCATATAAGATGCAGTTTGAGAGAATGATTTTAACAAAATTTCTATACCTTCCTCTATTATACATGCTCGCTCCTCAGTCTCATGATTATAAACTTTCTTATTATTTTCGAATGATTTCATCTCGAGGTCATAAGTGAAATTTGAAGGTGGATATGATGGATCTGTGTATACCTTTGATGACAAATATAAAGTGATTGTAAGTAAATTCTCATGACATGCATACCTCACTTCTAATCTTTTTAATCTTTCATCTAACATGTTCAATTGAAAATCTTGTTCATGATTGAATTTAGAACATGAAGATAAATAGCCTATAAAGAAAAGATCAGATGGAGGATGCTCTTGATATGACTCTTGTTATATACAAAATTATAAAGATTCATCCATTCACAATTGTAATTTTGTTTATAGGAAGCACTCGTAGTTTCATGATATACGGTGTGAATTTAATCATGTCCTAGCGAACTTCCTATCTATGAATACTGATGATAATTATGATATGGATCAAGACAATGATGGCAACCAGTTTGATTTTGAAACATATTTTTTTAAATTTTTTTTTAAAAGATGGAGAGGGAAAGAGATAGAAAAGAAAAAAAAAAATAAAAAAGTAGATTTTTTTTATTTTTTCTATATTTTTTTTATATAACCATAGACCAAAAACACAGAACTGGAGAAAAATTGGGAGAGACTTTTACCTGAATTGCTGCCAAATGGCAACAATTCCTGCCAAATGGCAGCAAAATCAGGGAGCCTGGCTCCCTTCTTTTTGCAATGTGCTCCTGACACTTCTTTCTTTCCTTTTTACTTTCTGTATTTAAACTTTTAGATCTCTACACACTCAACACATAATGTTAACCCATAAAACATTAGAAAAATCTAGAAAATACCGTTGATCCCTGACAATGGTCCTAAAAGCTTGATATGTAAAATTTACTGAAAGTGTACAGTGTCAATTGTAGCGCTTAATAAGTCGTTCCCACGAGAATCTAATGTGTTTTGCATTCTTACTAACTCTTTAGTTCTATCAAATTAACTATGAGATTTTAAATTGAGAGCATTAGTTTTAAGTCCTAAAGTTTAGCCTAGGAATTCAAATCCATTAGAATAATAACCTAATAATGAATTATCTTTTTCTTGCTAACTTTTTAATTATGCACGATCAAGTAACACATTAAAAAGGCGGTCTTTTTAATTTGATTTTAATTAAGTGCCCCTAAGTATGACCTATCAAGTGATGTGCAAGTATAGATCATCAAAGATAATATCTTTCTTAAAAATAAATTATATCTAGTAGAAAATCTTATAGACAAAAGTAAAGAAATAAATTTCAAACTCTAATCTAAGCATAGGCTATCAAAAGACCAAATTTAAGTATAACCTATCAAAAAAATTAGATTTACAAATTTATTCTCTTCAATTTATTTATAGGAAAATCTTGTTAATAATTCTATAAATAAAAACAAAGAATATGAATTCCAAATTTTATCTATGTATAGATTATCAAAATATGAATTAAACATAATCTATCAAAGAATTATGATTTAAGAAATCTATTTTTTATTTATTTATAGAAAAATAATGACTTTATTTTGTTTTTAGGAAGAAGATGAGATAAATCTATGTTAGATCTATTAAACTAATTTCATCTATATTCTAGGGCTAAAGCAAATTAGTTACTCATGCTACTAATTATCAAAAACCTATATTTATTTATGAAAGCCATGCAAAATTCTATTTTCCTAGAAAGCATGATTAATCTAAGTTAGAAAGTAATTAAAGATCTACATTAGAAAGTGATTAAATCTATATAAAAAGCAATGAAAAGCAACGACATTACCTCCGGAGCTCGGTATGGCGGCCGTCACCCCTTTGGCAAAACCCTAATATTTATTAATCAAAAGTATATCTAAAATTACATCTCAAAAGCTCTCTAATTACAAGAATTCATGGGATATTTATAATCTAAATACAATCCTGATCCTACTCAAACTTAATACAAAAGATATAATCATAATCCAACACAAACTATTCTCAAGATATATAATCTTAATCCAATTCGTAGGTATTAAAAACCAATGGTTGAGATTAGATGTCATAAAATACTAATTTTTGCGTCTAAAATCCGAAATTAAGTTCAGCACACCCATAACCCGCTAGATCGGATTTTCCATTCTGTAGTACTTCAGTAAAATGGTCATAACATTTGCAAAAGAACTCAGATTGATCAATTCTTAGACTCGTTTCGAAGATAATTCCAAGATCTACAAACATGAATGTTTCCAGTTCAAGATTTATCTTGGATGAAAATGCTCTTGAAATTACTGTTGTTGCACTTGAGTTTTAGTTTTTACCAAAATTGACTTTCTTTACTCGTATTCTTGACAAATTTGCATCTTCTTCTTCTCTTCCTTTCAAATCCTTTGTTACCTTAAAAAAACAGACTAAATATACCCAAGTAGTAATTATTTATATATAAACATAGATAAAATATGGGAGAAAAATACAAAATATGTTACTAATCAGTTAGGACCAAGGAGTAAATCGTCTAGCTGACAACAGAGCCAACGATCGGGTTAGAATCATAGAGTGACTCGTCTTGCTGACAAACAGAGCCGGTAGTCGGGTAGGACAAAGGGGTGACTCATCTAGCTTATAGATAGAGCCAGTGATCGAGTTAGAATCATAGAGTGACTTATTTGGCTGACACATAAAGTAGGTGGTTAGGTTAGGATCATAGGGTGACTCGTTTGACTGATAGAAAGAGCCGGTGATTAGGTTAGGATAAAAAAGGTGACTCGTTTGGCTAACAGACAAAGTAGATAATCGAGTTAGGATCATGGAGTGACTCATCTAGTTGACAGACAAATTACGATCACAAGGTGGCTCGTCTGGCTGACAGACATAGCTGGTGGTCGGGTTAGGACCAAGGGTGACTCATTTGGCTAACAGACATAGTCGGTAATTGGGTTAGGATCATAGAGTGACTTTTCTGGCTGACAAATAGAGTCGGTGATTATGTTAGGATCACGAGTGACTCATCTGGTTGACAGACAAAGCCAGGGTGATGGGATTAGGATCATGGGGTGGCTCATCCAGCTGACAGATAGAGCCAGTGATTGGGTTAGATGATGGGGTGGCTCGTCCGGTTGAGAGACAGAGCCAGTGATCGGGTTAGGATCACGGGGTGGCTCGTCCGGCTGAGAGATAGAGTTGGTGATCGGGTTAAGATCACGGAGTGGCTCGTCTGGTTAACAAACAGAACCAGTGATCAGGTTAGAATCACAAAAGAGATTGTCTATTCATTTGAAGTAATATGTGTGAGATGGTTCAAATCTCACTGTCAAAGGTAAGAGGTTAACATAGTAGGTTTAATCGTATGAAGTGATATGGGTGAGATGATTCAAATCTCGCTGTTAGAGATCAGAGCTTAACATAACAAGTCCACGAATTTTTTAGCAAATTTCCAGCTATCAACGGATTTAGTGTGTATTTACCAATCACCATTTGCATTGGGCTAGCCATATTGTTCCTTCAATATGATGAGTTTGTCGAGAGTTTTGTTTGGCTTAAAGCCAAATGTTCCTTCTTACCTTCGTTGTTTTGGCATCAGGTTGCTAATATTCATATTTTTATCTCCAGTATGATTGGATTGGTCGAGGATTTTTCGCTCTTCTTGCCCCTTACCTCAAGAGTGTTGGGTTGTTCACTTGTTGCTCTCTATCAAAATATGATGGCGATAATTTTATTTGGGCTTACATACCAAACGTTTCCTCTTTCCCTCGCTTCTAGGGCTCTAGGCAGTTGATTTCATACTTTTACTTCCAGAATGATAGGGTTGGCAAGGATTTTGATTTTCTCTTCTCTTTGTTTTATTGGCATTAAGAAACTCATGCTTTTTCCTCAGCATAATGAGTTGTTGAGGATCTAATTTTCTCTTCCTTTTGCCTATGTGACTATGGGTCGTGATGAATCTTTATAATTAAATAAGAATATTGTGACAGATTTGTCATGAGATTTCCAGCAAACTCTTAGCTATCAACAAATTTGATGTGCCTTTACCAATCACCGTTTGCGTTGAGCTAGCCATATTATTTTCCTTAGCATGATAAATTATTGAGGATTTTGTTTGGACTTACATGCCAAACGTTCCCTCTTCCTATTGCCTCTGAGCTCTGGGTCATTGATATTCATAATCTTTCCTCCAGTATGATAGGGTTGATGAGAATTCAGTTTCCTCTCAGTCATTGTGGCCTTCGGGTGAAGCTATACTACTGTACATAGTATTTCTGCAGGAATTTGCTATGATAGGCAGCATCATTCTATCACCGTCTTGATTAATTAGATGGAAGCTCAATTTGAGTAGATCATCTCTACCATGAAGGGCCCTTCCTACTTGGGTTTGAATTTATCCATGGTCTTGTAGGTCATGATCATTAATCTTTTGACCGTTAAGACTAGATCTCCTTTTTTGAAAGTTCTTTGTTTAACTTTCTCTTAAACGCTTTCGAGATACGCACATGATATAGTTCAGTCTGTTGTTGCACTTTCAAGCGCTTCTCGTCAAGCGCTTCCAATTCTTGATGCCTTGATTCCTGTAGCTAACGTGACTTGTTGTGATGGAATTTGGATCTCGAGTGGTAAAACAGCATCGCAGCCATACAACAAGAAAAATGGCGTAGTTTTTTTGTTGGAGTTCGCGCTATGGTTCAGTAAGCCCACAGGCACTCGCATAACTGTTCATCCTAGTCAGGTTGGCTTGAAGAGACGGACTTTTGGAGGAGCTTCACATTGATCTTGTTGAAAGTTTCGGCCAGACCATTAGCTATTAGATTGTAGGATGTTGAGACAATATCTTAGATTATGAATTTGTTACAGAATTGGAAGAAGTCCTGACTAGCAAATTGGGCCCCATTATCATGGATAATCAACTGAAGTACGCCAAAGTAGTAGATCATATGGTGTTTGACGAATTTAAATAAATCCGTCTTTTTAACTTCTCTCATCGGGACAGTTTTAGCCCATTTGAAGATATAATTGGTTATCGCCAGTATGAACCATGTCCTTTGGGTCAGGGCGGAGTGATTGGCTAGAAGCTATGCAGTCATTTTTGACAGAAATAACTGAGTCTTCCTATGCAGACCTAAAGTTTTGTGGATGGTGGGCCCTACAAGTCCTGCCATGGATTTCTTCAAGCACTTCTTGAGCTTTCCTCTCAGCGAAGTAAGATATCATCGTATGATTTGCGATACAGGGCTTGTAGCACTGCATCATTGTAGAGTTAGTTGCCTTCTTCTTTGCAGAGGTTGCTTCTTTTGGATCTTCCGCAAGTCCTGGGGCTAAAACTCAATCTGACTTGGTGCACTTCGTTGGCCTCCAATACTATTTTGGGGCAAAGAAAACCACAGCTCCCTAAAGTGATGCACTTGCTTGACTCAGGTGATAATGCCAAAGTCGCGACGTGTGGTGTAAGGGCATCTGCATATATATATATATATATATATATATATATATATATATATATATATATATATATATATATATATATATATATATATATATATATATACACACACACACACACACACACACACACACACACACACACACATACATATATTATTGTGTTGTGGCACATAGCCGATATAAAAAGTTTGAATTTGTCAGCCATTTTGATTGCCACTTGATGACAGAGCTATTTTCGTCGAAAAACGCTCTTCCTTTCATTGTCATGGATCAATAAAAATTACAATAAAGAATATCCAAGTTACAATGATAAGTAAATAAAAGAAACAAATAAATGAGAGACTTAAACATCACGTCTCTCTCTTTTACAGAAAGTAGTGGGTTCTAGTGTGGCTATGCGGCATCGCCCTTGTACTCCGTTGACAATCTAACACCCAAAATCGGTCATAAACATGGAGAATAGCCTCTGGATGATGGCCTTCTGCAGAAGATATCTGATCTCTAATCTCTCGCCTTTTTTCCTAAATAATCCCAAGAATTTCCTGTTGGGTTATATTTATAGATTTTTGGGATTTCCTTCGAGATAAGAATGGAATCCCAATCAAATCCATCTCTGAATTCATATTTGAATACGAAATCTTTGATTCCAAGTGATTGGATATGATTAGAATCGAAAATCGCATTGAAATCTAGAAGGAAACCTAGTTTGCAAACTGAAATAGCCTCGCGTGCATGAGGCTGTCAACCCCACACGAGGCTAATAGCCTCGCACAGGGCTAGTAACCTCGCACACGAGCTATAGCCTCGCGCGGGGCTATTAGCCCCATGCAGGGCAGTGCAGCCTTGCACGCGCGAGGCTATTCTGCCCCGTGTGGCTTGTTTTCTTACTCTGCAATTTTTTCCGCCTACAAGATTCCCTCCAAAGTTTTTAAAATCTCATTTATTAATACTTAACGAGTTTTGAAATACTTTGGATTTCAAATTTTTGAGTTTCTATCACCCAAACTTCAATATAATTTGACTATGCGGGGTTAATAGCTTTGCTCAAAGTAGCCTTGAGTAGGAACAGTAACTCCCCCCTTTTGGCGCCTTCTTTTCCTTTAAATACTCTTCCTCTTCCCCTTTTTTTCCTTTATTTTCCAGAAGAAAACTCATTTGCCTTTTTTGAGTCCTCTTTAGTTCATCTCAATTTTCCTTTGATTTCTTGATCCAATCTTCGTCAAATGGCACCCAAGAAGTTTCTGGCAAGTCGTAGTGGTGTCGTCTCCACTCTCTGGCCGTCGATCGCCGGCGTTAGACGAGTTTTCCCCATTCTCGGAGGTAAGCCCTCTCTAATCTTCTCTAAATCTTATTTTTCTTCTTTATTTCGAGTAGAATCTTGATATGAGGTCTTTGTAGAGGATTCTAGCCATGATTTCGTAAGAAATCTAGAGTTCAAAACACTAGATTATTGCTAGCGGCTCGTGGAATGCGAGGCTGCTGCCTTGTGTAATGCGAGGTTGCTTCCTTGCATGTGTGGGGTTGTGGCCAGCGCTTCGCCCTTCTTCTACTTTGCGTTGCTTTAAATAGATTTTTTTCATATTTTCTTGATAATTCTTCTTACTCCTTCCTTTGCTTCTTTGGCATCATTTTGGTTTCCGAGGAGGTCCAAATGGTAGGATCCAACCTGGGTTCAGTGGTCCCACTCCCACGTTTACTCCAGGTAACTATGATGATCGTGAGACAGACTATCTAACTGTAGTCCATCCACTCTGCGGAAGGTGATGAGTGACGCTCCGCTTGAAGGTGCTGGGAGGGAAGAACTTGAGAAACCAAATTTTCTTTCTGGGGATTCAATACCTGTCTCAGAGGAGCCGCTGTATGAGGATGAATACAAATGGCTTCATGAAGCAAGAGATATGAGAATGTTTCTTCCGGATATGGTAAGGAGTTACTTGTTGACCTATCTGCAGATTTTTTTTGTGCCCCTCCAGATGGAGTGGAATCTTACCAAGAGTCAAGACGGCATCCCTATTGGTAACTTTGGTAGCCAAGGTCCTTACCAAGATGATCTTGGTAAGCTTGTTACTGTTTTGCTACTGGGTAGAGTAGCGAAGGATTTCTCTCTTGGAGAGTCTCCTCAACTAGCAAGTACTTTTCTTAATGACTTCTTGATAGTGAAGGGACAATAACCCTTCCACAACTTTCACACTCCTGGATGGATCCATTGTACGAACAAGATGTGGTGGAGCAAGATGATTTGTTTTGTCCTCTCTGAGTTTGAGGTGATACTCAAAGATATCAGTCTGTATAGGGCTATTCGCAATGTGCAGTATGATCTTCTACACAACGCCTTACTCTTCATGAGATGTTTGAAGTCTCTTTGTTATCGATGGGAGAGTTGCCGTGTAAAGAGATCATTTCAACAACACAGGAACTGCAATGGCTGAAGAAACAGGACCCCTCCAGGGGGTAAGTCTAGTACCCCCCAGGTGTATGAGAGTAAGTTTCGTACCCCTAGATTGGGACTAAGTTTTGTACCCCCCAGGAGTATTATTGGGAGTAAGTCACGTACCCCTTCAGGTGTACAAGATTTACTGGGAGGTGATGTGCCATTACTGTATCTGTTAGGAAGTTTCTAGAATAAGAAACTATGGAATCGCCAAAAGTTGTGGGCTAATTACTTATTTTAGGATGTTGATCATCCAGAGGTTTCGATGACAAAATTGAACTCTCTCAGCCGATCCGGTGTTGAGGCTCAGATAGTCTACGTGGGTGCTACCTCCTACACCACTGAGTCCACTGAAAACAAGTTTAAGGCGGGCACGAGCTTCCAGAGTTTTTATCACCAGGCACAAATGCCTAAGGGGCTAATAGCGGGCTTTCTTATACTCTGACTGAAGCATTGTGTCATTCCTTATGTTCCTCATGATACTATTGCCATTGAGATCATGTATAGCCGTCCTTCTTGCTCACGGGAAACCCCTTGGACTTTTGCCAGCCATGGTTTGTAAGATTCATAGTAGTCTTCGAGAACTTGCTACTGGATTTTGCCCAGGGAGTGACAAGAAAAAGAAGAAGACTAAGAGTGTTGATCCCGAAGCTGAGGCATACTCCCAACCCATGTAGAGTTGCCTTATACTTATCTCATGGCGTGGTTTGTGACACACTATCCGAGTCTGATGACTTTGCCTCCTGAAGACAGTATCGGAGGCTCATTCATTCAGAGGTATGAGAACTGTGACTAGAGGAACTACTACAGGCGTGCAATTCGGAAGACGGTACGTAGTCACCAGAACTAACATATCTACCATTACTTTCCTAATTTCTCTAGGGGAGCCTATGGAGAAGAATTTCGAGATATCATCTGTCCTGATGGCTACACCACCCTCCCTTCTGGTTGCTTCTGGTGGTTGATCAATATCAGACTCGGACATTTGTTGTATCGCCAAGGGTTGGTTTGCTTCTTAGAGCCATACCTCCCTAGCCGATTCGCTCGCCAGTTTGGGTATTCACAGCTCTATATCGGTAATCCCAACACTTTGTTGCATTCTTATGGTAATTTGTTTGAGGGCGCTAGATGGTGGTATCACTTTATAGCTGGCTGCACAGGAGCTTATTTTGCTTTGCCCCAGAAAACTTCCAACATTTACATGTCGCTCGGGTTCTATTCCTGGTACCATAGCGTTAATACTATGGCTACCCCTTTTTTGATCAACCACTCGTGTATGAAGAAAATTGAGGCGTTCTATTTCCAAAAGAAGGGTACTAAAGTTGTCCGAGTATGAGGTATGGATGATTTTCTTTTGGTTGATGATGATGATAATGTTGGGGCCGCACCTGCAGCACTGCTACAATTGATGTGCCTGTTCTAGGATGTGTTTCGGTTAAAGTTACCGTGCCAGCTCAGTCTAACTTTCGTGCATTGGCTGATGTTCCACTCCTACCTGCTACACGCGGTCGAAGAGATGTGACTACTAGAGGAGATTATGAGGCTGTGGCCAAATGCATTAGGTTGGTGAGTGCTCGTGCTTCTGCTCGCCCAGCAAAGCTCTGTCATTCTCTTACCACTGAGCTAGCCAAAGAGTTGATCTCCCCTCAGTGAGCCTCGAAGGTTGCTGGGGGTGCTACATGGATTCTTGCACCAGTTGTGACTACCGATGAAGTCACTCATGATGTCGCCGCATCTGCGACATCCACTCATGAGGTTACTTCTGACATTGTTGTACCTGCGGCAGCCACTTTAGAGGTTGCCCCTGATGTCGTTGTGCATGTGGAGAGTATTCGGGAGGCCATTTTTTAAACAACACCTACCACTGTAGAGCCAGATGTTGTTGTAACTAGCTTAGGCAGTGGTGTTATTCCTTTGCCTCCAATCATGGTGCCTGGAATGGCAACACCCCCTCGTAACCTGATGACTGGGTTGGTGTCTTCTTGTAAGTTTCTACCCCCAATGCTTTATTTTTCTGCCACTCTCTCCTATTGGTCTTCATATAATTGATAGTATTTTTAAGGCGTCGGCTCACCGCGACCTCGTTCTGCCTCTGATCGATCGCTCTCATCTAAGTGAGTTAACTATTCAAGGACTAGCAGCAATGGTGGGGGGTGAGGGTAACGATGTCTCCAATGTAGATGCCTATAAGGAGGACTACTTTGCTTCTACCCCTGACACAAGCAAGCATAGTCATCTCCGTCCTTAGGACATAGAACCAGTTGCATCCAGAGGTGTTTCTGTTCTAGCTACTTCAACAGGTTTTACAGGTATTTTTTTTGCGTATAGCCATCATCAACAGTTCATGTTCTATTGCATCTTCGTTACTCATTCATTATGTCTTCTCTGTAAATGTTAGCGTTCAGTCAAGCGATCCTCCAGCCGCTGTTGTTACCACTCTGCCTCTACCTGCGATGACAGGTGCAGGGGCTACTGCTATGTCGCTGTCTGCTGCTCCTAGTGCAGGGCCTTCACCAGGGTGCTTCCTGTATCTGAACCATCATCTATGTTTTCCTTTGAGGGAGCTGGATCCAGTACTGGGAATGTTCTGGAAGAGAGTCCTCCTTCAGAGTCGACTCACATCACCCCTATCATTGTAACTTCAAGGGGATCTCTGTCCAAGGTTCCAGAATCAGCTCGTCCATTATTGCAGTCATTAGCGCTACACCTCACGGCTGTTTTAAGTGGTGAAGTTTCTCCTAACATCGTAACACCCTCTTGAAGATGAAGTTTTTTCCGCACAATGTTTATGGACTTCTTGCGCTTGTTATGGTGGTGCGTTTTCATGTTCATAGATGGTCATCATTCAATTGAGCTTGGTCGCCCGATATTGTTGCACTATCTGACCAATATCGAAAATATCGGGGAACAGAACGAGTTGCTCCTTATCGAGCTCGTCTGATTATTTTAGACGAGCGGGTTCGATAGCTAGAGAACCTTCGATGAGCTTATGTTGCTGTCATAGCTGAGATTGTAATTGCCCGCAAGAGTGCAGAGCTATTTGCATGGCAAGAAGAATTCCGCCGCCAAGAGGAATCCTGGGCTGCTAAAGTTAATAATCTTCGGTCAAATCAAGAGGTTATCACTGGAGAGATAGAGCGGGTAAAGTTCGAGCTGGATTCCCATCAGGCAGCATAAACCGTGCTTAGGCCACCATACTCCACGCTCATGAGACAATTGCCAAATCCCAAACCATTCTTGAAACCACTCAGGTGAAGCAGGATGCAGCACTAAGGAAGCATGATGAACTTGCTCTTCGACATGGCCAGCTTCAATAGGAGGTTGATATGCGGAGCAAGGCAATCAAAGATGCTAGAGTGTAAGCTTCTCATCAGCTGGCCATCAATACGGATGAATTATGCCGTCAAGTGCTATTGACTATAGAAGAAACTCAGTGAACAGCTCTTGAAGAGGCATAATCAAGTTTTAAGGTTTTAGGCAACCCTTAAATCTTTCATCCTCTCTTAGTTTTTCTCCATTTTCAATAAGGTTGTATGGCCTTGCCTTCTTCCTTTGTTTTGTCAATAAACAATTTTGCTTCCATATGATACATTATTTACTGTTATGTAGTTACTGTTTGATCTTCTTGTGGATATCCTGGGAATTGTTGGAGAGATCTTTTGAGTACATGATGTTGCTTCCATAGCCCCTGTTTTTCTTTTAAAAAGACTCATCTGAGGAACATACAAAATTGAGATAGTACATATTGGGAATATGGAGTTGTGAATTTTGAACGATAAAGTTGCAGAACGTGGAACTTATCATGGGAATGGTGGGACTATAATAAGTTTAATTTTGGAATTTATAATAAGAGTGACTCACCCAGATAAAGGACAGAGTTAGGTTGATCGGGTTAGGATCAAAAGATTTGCAGGACAGAGGTATGGCTAACATACTTATAGAGTGATTCGCCTAAATAACAGACAGAATCGATTAAGCTTTGGAGCTGACTCGCTTGGATAACAAACAGAGCTGAGGTGATCGGGTCAGGATCAAAAGACCTATAGACAGAGGCATGGCTGACATGCCTACAGGGTGATTCGTCTGGATAACAAATATAATCAATTTGAGATTTGGAGTTGACTCGCCTGGATAACAGACAGAGCCGGAATGATCGGGTTAGGATCAAGAGACATGTAGACAGAGGTATGGCTGACATGCCCACAGGGTGATTTGCCTGTATAATAGATAGAATTGATTTGAGATTTGGATATGACTTGCTTGGATAACAGACTGAGCTGGGGTGATCAGGTCAGGATCTCGAGACCTGCAGACAGAAGTATGGCTGACATACTTATAGGGTAATTCGCTTGGATAACAGACAGAACAATGATCATGTCAGGATCATGATTAACTCACCTAAATAATAGACAGAATCGATGACCGGGTCAGGATCATGATTAACTCACCTAAATAATAGACAGAATCGATGACCGGGTCAGGATCATGAGTTGACTTGCTTGGATAACAGATAGAGCCAGTGATCGGATCAGGATCACGAGACCTGTAGACAGAGGTATGGCTGACATGCTTACAGGATGATTCACCTAGATAACAGGCAAAATCTATGATCGGTCAGAATCATAGGTTGACTTGCCTAGATAACAGACAGAGCCGGTGATCGGGTCAGAATCACGAAAATGATTGTTTACTGAAGTATTTATGAGATGTTTCGTGAAGTGGGCTAGAGATCAAATCTTACTGCCAGAGGTAAGAGTTTAACACGACATGTTTTCGATAAAGGTCATTTATATGGTAATGAGATGAATCAAATCTTTCTGTCAGAGGTAAGAGCTGAACATGACATGTTTATGACGAAGGTCGTTTATATGGTAATGAGATGAACCAAATCTCCCTATCAGAGGTACAAGCTTAACTTGACATGTTTGCGACGAAGGTCGTTTATATGGTAATGAGATGAATTAATTCCCTCCATCAGATGTATGAGCTTAACTTGACAGGTCCACAAGATTTTTAGCAAATCCCCAGTTATCAACGAATTTGATGTGCCTTTACCAATTATCGTTTGTGATGAGCTAGCCATGCTATTCTCCTTAGCATGATGAGTTGTCGAGGGTTTTGTTTAGGTTTAAATGACAAACGTTCTCTCTTCTCTTTGCCTTCCTACTGTGGGATGTTTAATTCTATACACTTACCCATAGTATGGTAGGATTGGCGAGGAAAGTATCATCTTCTCGTTACTCTAATGGCATTTGGGCAGCAAGTTTTCTATGAAGAAGAGAGTGACTATATGTAGTATCTCTTTAAGAATTTGCCATTGATAGGCATCATCATCTTCTCCCCATCTTGGTTGATCAGACGATAGGCTTCATTTGAGTAGATAGTTTCTACTACAAATGGGCCTTCCCACTTGGGCTCAATTTTTTTTTTTAGTTTTGTGGATCATTATCATTAGTCTTTTAACAGTTAAGACCAAATCTCCTTCCTTGAAGATTCTTTGCTTGACTTTCTTATTGAAAGCCCTCGATATCCGAGCTTGATATGACTCTATTTACTGTTGTGCCTTCAAATGCTTTTCATCCAATGTTTCGAGTTCTCGTAATCGCCGCTGGTGTTGCTCTTCTGTTGTCATCTCTGCAGCTAATGCAATTCGTAGAGACGGTATTTGTATTTCGAGTGGCATGACTGCTTCACATCTGTAAATTAAAGAAAATGGTGTAGCTTTTGTCGGAATTCAGACTGTGGTTCGGTAAGCTCACAAGCACTCTCCTAGTTTGTCATTCCAGTCTCATTTACTGGAGGATACAAATTTTTAAAGCAACTTGATGATGGTCTTATTAAAAGCCTCGGCTAGCCCATTTGTTGCCGGATTATAAGATGTTGATGCGATATTCTGAATTCTGAACTTATCACAGAATCGCGTAAATCCTTAGCTAGCAAACTGGGGACCATTATCGTAAATAATCCACCTGGATACACCGAAGCAGTATATCATGTGGTGCTTAATGAATTTGATTACGTTTGTTGTCGTCACCTCTCTCATAGGGACGGTTTTTGCCCACTTGGAAAAATGGTCGGTTATGACAAGAATAAATCTATGCACTTTAGACGACAGTGGGGTAATTGGACCAGTGATGTCCATGCCCCAGGCTTCAAATGGCTAGCTAGCGACGGAATTATGCTGATAATCCGGCAGTTGATAAATGAAATTAACATGTATTTGGCAGACGTGGCAGCGCTTTGCATAGTTAATGGAATCTGCGATCATTTTTAACCAGAAGTAGCCAAGTCTTCTTACACGGTCCCATAGCTTTAGTCCCGACTAATGGGCCTCACAAGTACCGTTGTGTGCTTCATGAATTACTTCGTCAACCTCTTCCCTTGAAAGGCAGCGTAGTAAAATGCCGTCATGCGACTTCCGGTACAATGTATACGACATTGCATCGTAATAGTATTTGGATATCTTGTTTCTAATCGAAGCCGCCTCTTTAGGGTTTTCGTGAAGGATTTCATGTAGGGCATAATCTATAAAAGGGAAGCGCCAATCACGAGGTTCGAGATCCACTTGGCATACCTCTTCTTCCTCAAGTAGCGCCTTTAGATGCACGAGATGTTGACCCCCAATTGAGATTTGTTTACTCGTTTTAGGTGGCACTGCTAAAGTTGTGGCCAAGAATGCAAGTGTATCTGCATACACGTTCTTATGTCTGGAAACATGATTAATACTGAATCTTCCGAATCTGTCGGCTAACCTAATTGCAGCCTCGAGATAAGGGATGAGGTCTTCATGCTTCATCTCATATTCTCGCGTCATTTGGTTGATGATGAGTTTGGAATCTCTGTATGCTTCTAGGCGCTTCACCCTTAGTCGCCGAGCTAATTGGAGACTGACAATGAGTGCATTGTATTCTGCAACATTGTTTGTGCACAATTCAGTGAGCAAATACCCCCTAGGTATCATATGCTTGTGGGGACTTATCAGTACAACCCCCACTCTGGTTGCGGTCTTCCTCGCTGCTCTATCAAAAAAGAGTTGCCAGGTCTATTCTTTATCGACCAGGTTAACTTGAGTGTTTTCGACCATGATGTCATTTTGGACTTTTGAATGCTCCGCTATCGGATGTTCAGCGAGGAAGTCTACTATCGCTTGTCTTTTTATGGCCTTCTAAGGGATGAAGTGTATGTCATATGGTGATAGGAGTGCTCATTTTGCTAATCTCCCTATGAGTGCGCTTGGTTTTGTCATAAGCAACTTCAACAGGTTAACCCAAGAGACGACATGAATCATCTGTCCAGCTATGTAATGTCGCATTTTCGCGAACCTAGAGCTAAACATTCTTTCTCAACCAGGTTGTATTTGTGTTCGGCGCCGATCATAATACGGCTAAGGTAATAAATGGCCTACTCTTGGCCTAGATCATTATGTTGCGCTAATAACGCTCCAAGGACATGATCCATCAATCTCACATAGATGAGGAATGGCTTCCCTGGCACCGAAGCTACTAAAATGGGTGGGTTTGTCAAATATCTCTTTATATCATCGAACGTCTGCTGACATGCTTCATCCCAGGTGAATGTTTCCCCTTTCTTCATGTGCTTTGAGAATGGTCGGTATCGTCCAGACAAGTTGGCGATAAACCATCGAATATAAGTCAATCTTCCTTGCAACCCTCTAAGTTCTTTTAGGTTATGAGATGGCTGCATTTCGTGGATCACCTTAGTTTTATCGGGATCGAGATAGATTCTTTTTGACGTTACGATGAATCCTAGGAAGTTGCCACTGGATATCCCAAGAAAGATTTGGTGGGGTTCATTTTCAGCTGGTGCTTCCTCATGAGATCAAATATAGTCCTCAGGTCATTCAAGTGATCATCCTTTTTCTTACTTTTAACCGCCAAGTCGTCCACATAGCACTTGATAGTCTTTCATAGATGTTCTCGAAAGATGACGCTCATTGCTCGTTGGTAAATAACACCGGCGTTTTTTAGTCCGAAGGGCATTATTATATAACAGTATATCCTTAAGGGAGTTCTAAAAGCCGTATGCTTTTCATTATCGGGGTGATCTTAATCTGATTATACCCGTAGAAACCATCTATAAAGAACATTCTCTCATAACCATATGTATTGTCTATCATAATATCAGTTATGGGCAATGGGAATTTATCTTTTGGACAAGCAGCGTTAAGATCTTGAAATACTATTTATATCCGGATCTTATTGTTCTTTTTGAGGACGGGGACAATATTTGCCATCCAATCGGGGTGTTGTTCCTTACGGACGAATCCCGAATCAACAAGTTTCTTGACTTCGGTCTCTATTACTTCCATAAGCTCAGGGCAAAAGTGCCTCTGTTGCTATTTTACTGGCTTTGATCCTAGCTTGATATTAAGTCGATGGACCGCGACTTCCGGATCTAGACCCGACCTATCTTCATAATTCCAGGCGAAGACATATGTATACTCTTTTATTAGAGCTAATAAGTCTTCTTTTTCATATGGAGGTAAGCTCTCGTTTACAAAGGATTTTGGATGGTTCTCCGTTCACATATTGATCTGGATTACTTTGTCTGCAGTGGGCGGTTTGCGTCGCTCAAACCGTAAGTCCCATTGGGCTTCCATCTGTTGGATGCATGGATCCTCTAATGAGATAGGGGAATCCTCTTCTTCCGCGTTAAAGGTTGCAGAAGTCATGTCTGATAGAAGAGCTTGGAATATGGCTCCAGTACTTATATCGGAATTTGAGTCTGATGTGGCCTTATTGTCTTTTAAGTCGGTTGGATACTTCCATTCTGATTCCAATAGCGTAACATAACGCAATCCCTTGCGGGTTTTATAGTAATAATCAGGACTCTTACCCTTCGGTACAAATGAAGGAGATTCCTTCTTTTTCCAAAGTTTAACCCTTACTTGGATGTTAAATCATAACCCATCTTTCTCATCATCCAATGGGAATTTGGTTCATAGGGTTCGAACTGACGTGATGGCTGGTCATCATTGTCTTTCAGTTTTGGGTCAGGTCTCGACTCAACTCTTCCAAATATTATGGACTGTTGGTCTAGCTTTCAAGGAGGCACCTCAAAAATAGCACCACTTGGGTCAGCTATCCTCGGTTGCGTAGTGATGAGTGCCATATATTGCATATTTATAACCTTCATATAGTCTATTTTGTATTTAAATAATACTACTCGGGTATTTTTAGTGTGTTTTTCAAGCAAACATATTCCTACAAGGAAATAGTATAAACTCAGAGCTGGATTAGGAAACCAAGTTTAGAGAGGAGTTAAAAGTGAGTAAAACTACAATACCATGATACTGCAGAGAGTCAAAATTGATTACAGTCATCAAAATAAAAGGAACAAGAGAAGATACTCAAGCAGAAAAAAATTAGAGCCAAAACATTCCAATTTTGCCGTTATTTGGTAGCATTTGCCGCTAATTGGCAGCTCCATGGGGTCCAATCTGGGTGAATTTTCTGTGGGGTCTTCGATATAATTTTGTAGTTTCTCACTTGTACTTAGATTAGGTTTGATTCTCCGAAGCCTATATATTGGTTTCAATAGATTTTTCACATCAAGTTTGCAGTAAATTTTTCACATCAAGTTTTTGGAGCTGTTGCTGGGGATTGACAGTATTTTCTTGCCTTTTCTAATATTTTACAGGCTAACAGTGTTTGTTGAATGTGTAGAGACCAGAAAGTACAGATACAGAAAGGAAAAAATGATCAGAAAAACTTCAGAGTTGCGTAGAAGAAACCAGAAGAAAATCTCTCTAGTTCTGTCGCTAATTGGTGGCAAAAACCACCAAATAGCGGAAGCTCAGGTGAATCCTGACCCTAGTTTATTTCCAGTTATGTATTTTGGTTCTCTGGTTTTGTAAAAAAATTAAAAAAATTAAAAATAGTAGGAACAGTAGAAATCACATCTTTTCTTTGATCATATCTCTTCCACCGTTTTATCTTCACCACACCTCACTTCTTGCATTAGTTTAGGAAACTCACGCATCCACTCACGGTCACTGGTTCATACCATATTGGACCCATGATCAATTTGGTCAACTAGTTAGATTTGATTTGTTCATGGGAGACAAGATTGACCAACCGATCCCGATCCTCCCGGATCGATATTACCCATTGTGCACATCACTGTTGTCATGCATCAAACTCCCACACGCAGCGAGTAATCACTATGAACTGAAACAACAGTACATCAGCATGCTTTCTAAATTCACTAGTTCTGATTCTAAGAATGCATATCTCTTTATCAATGAATTTCAGGAAGTGTGCGTGATGATTAAACTGCAGCACTTGTTGGAGGATTCAATTAAACTTGCTTCATTCTATTCCCTCTCAAAGATAATGCTAAGAAGTGGTTGTATAGTATGCCTACTGATTCAATTACTACATGGAATGAATTCGTTACAGTGTTTTTCAAGAAGTATTATCCCACGCACAAGATGACAAAAATTCGAAATCAAATTAATTAATTCCGTCAAGTGCTGGGAGAACCCTTCTGGAAATATTTGGGATGGTTCAAACATTTGTTAGCTTAGTACTCCCACAATGCGATAGAAAAGTGATGATTGTATCAAATCGTGTACGAAGTACTCGATTACACATCCAAAACTCTTATTGAATCCATATGTCAGGAGGAGTTCATGAGAAAGAATGAGGATGAAACGTGGGACTTTCTTGAGGACCTATCGTAGAAAACTATACAGTGGGAAAGTCCCGCTGAGAAACCTAATACATCAACGTCTACAAATAAGGGTGGGATCCATAGTGTCGACAGCTCGATAGCTATCGAAACCAAGATTGCAGCCCTTATACAAGGAATTGAGGCGTTGGAGACTCCTAGTGCTCCACTAATGGGTCAAGTAAATCAAACACAAGGTCCCACATGTTTTAGTTGCAGAACTCCAAATCATGTTATAGAGGAGTGTCCGCTGTTAGTGAATTATATGGGTCCGACACTTGAGCAGGCAAACGCCTTATATCTAAGACCCATGAATAATCCATACGCTCCTACATATAATCCTGGTTGGAGATTCCATCCAAATCTCTCTTGGGGTCGAGCATTATCAGGGAGCCCAAACTCTAACATGCAGCCTCCAGCCAATGGTTAGTTTGCAAGACCAAATGTGGGTGCTTATCAATATCCAAATACTTCAAATTATGGAAACAACCAGAACAGACCACAACCAATCACATCTACATTAAGGGTCTAACAATGATCAAGAAAAACGACTCTAGTCACTTGAGAAGAGTGTTGAAAATCTCCTCAAGTCCTCATCCAACCTTAACACACATATGCAAAATCTCATGAAAGTGTCAACTGATTTTATTCAAAGAACAGATCAGCATCTGCTCGTGAACTCTCAAACTATTAAGAACTTAGAGAAGCAGGTTGGACAATTAGCGAGTCAAAAGAGTGAACATAGCATGGGTACTTTTCCAAGTCAACCCTTAACTAACCCTAATACCAGTTTCTCTAACTCCAATCAGTCGCATATCAACCAAGTTAATGTCATTCACACGCTTCACTCTGGCAAGCTGGTTGGCAATCATGTAACCATGCCACCTGATTCCACTCTTAATGCACAGTGGGCTACACTCTCTGATTCCACGATTCCATCATCACTTCATGATTTATCATCATCTCAAGATCCATCCGCTAGCACAACAGAGGAGTTTGACTTCTCTAAATCTGATCCTCCTATCGACCATACTTATAAGCTGAAGGCTCCCTATACAAATAGATTGAAGAAAAATTCTCCTCAAATTGAGCACATTCTTGAGTTATTCAAGCTAAGGTCAATGTTCCTCTTCTTGATGTAATCTAACAAGTACTTGCTTATGCAAAATTCTTAAAGGATTTATGCACAAAGAAGAGAACAACAAATATTCCAAAGAAAGTCTTCCTAGCTGATAATATCTCTAGCATCATCTCTCAGTTTGTACCTGTGAAGTACAAAGACCCTGAAAGTCCGACTGTCTCCTGCACCATATGAACTACAGTAATTGAAATGGCTCTACTAGATTTAGGAACGAGTGTCAACTTGATTCCTTATTTAGTGTATCAGCAGTTAGAACTTGGAGAGTTGAGACCTACAAGGATTACGTTACAGCTAGCCGATAGATCTGTGAAAAAGCCGATGAGAGAGATTGAGGACATCTTGATTAAGATTGCGGAGTTTATTTTTCCAGTCGATTTCATAGTTCTCGAAACTCAACCTGTGGTGGATCCATAGCATTGTATTCCAGTTATTTTGGGACGTCCATTCATGGCCACTTCTAATACTGTTATTAATTGTCGGAGTAGATCGATGAGACTTTTCTTTGGAAACATGACACTTGATTTGAATATATTCAATCTAGGATACCAACCGAGTGATCCACATGACAAGCCCTTAGAAGTGAATATGATCCAAGGATTGTCCAGTGATCACCAAGAGAAAGAATTCTTTGATGAGCTAGATAGTTTAGTTGATGAAAACTTATTCTTAGATACGCTCGATGAGTCATCTAATATGTATCTTTCACTCGATGGGAACTTCCACCTGAGCCATTGATGACTGACACGAGTTCAGTTACGACCATCTATTGAGTGTCCACCTGAGTTTGAGATGAAGACCATTCTGAGTTATCTCAAGTACGCTTTCTTGGGTGAACACGACACACTACCAGTCATTATCTCTATAGATTTGACTGAAGCTCAAGAGAAAGCACTCATATCAATGTTGAAAATACATAGGAAAGTCATAGGCTGGACTATGGCTAATATAAAAGGGATAAGTCCATATATAATGCAGAATAGAATTCATTTACTAGATAATGCACGACCTATAAGAGATCTTCAGCGTAGGTTGAATCCGGTAATAAAAGAAGTTGTGAGGAAGGATATTCATAAGTGCCTTAATAATTGGATTATCTATCTTATCTATGATAGTGCATGGGTGAGCCAGTTCAAGTAGTGCCAAAGAAGTCCAGAATCACTGTAGTCAAGAACGATACAAATGAGCTTATCTCAATGCATTTGAAGACGGAATGGCGAATCTGTATTGACTATAGAAAGCTGAATGCTGCAACTAGGAAAGACCACTTTTCCTTACCTTTTATTGATCAGATGCTGAAACGGTTAGCCGGACATGAATTCTATTATTTCTTAGATAAATACTCTAGTTACAACCAAATTCCCATCACCCCGAAGATTCAAGAAAAGACAATGTTCACATGTCCATTTGGCACCTTTGCATACAGACGCATGCACTTTGGGTTATGCAATGCACATGCCACATTCCAAAGGTACATGGTGAGTATTTTCTCCGACATGGTTAAACAATTTCTTGAAATCTTTATGGATAATTTCTTTATTTTCGGAGATTCATTCCAAGAGTTTCTGCATCATTTAGAATTAGTTCTCACACGTTGTCATGAGAAACATTTGAAACTCAATTGGGAAAATGTCATTTCATGGTCAAAAATGGCGTAGTGCTAAGGCATGTCATCTCGAAGGATGGTATCGAGGTTGACAAAGTCAAGGTAGACCTCATCGTGAATCTTCCACCACTGCGATCAGTGAAATATATACTCCTTACTTAGTCATGTTGGGTTCTATAGAAAATTTATCAAAGACTATAGCAAAATTGCGAGGCCTTTAACACATCTATTAGCCAAGGACATGTCATTTGATTTAACACCTAATTGTCTTAGAGCCTTTGAGCAGCTCAAGAAGGCACTCACCACCACTCCTATCATTCATGCGCCATACTGGAGTCTGCCCTTTGAGTTTATGTGTGATGCATCTGACCATACTATGTTCTTGGACAACGTATTAATAAGCAGCCACGTGTGATTTACTATACAAGTAGGACACTCAATGATGCCCACTACACCACAGAGAAAGAGCTTCTGACGGTCGTCTTTGCACTTGAAAAGTTTCGTTCTTACTTGATTAGATCACGAATTATAGTGTACATTGATCATGCTACTTTGAAATATCTATTGACTAAGAAAGATGCAAAAGTAAGGCTTGTTCGATATATCCTCTTGTTACAAGAGTTTGAATCATGTATTATAATAAGTAAATTTAGATTTAATGAGATTATTTGTATATAGTACTAAAAGTATGATTAATACATGATTTTATATTTTTTATAGATGTTCATATTTTATTTAAACTAGGATTCGAATTTGAGATCAAATAGAGCATTGAAAATCAAAATATTGATGAAGGAATGGAGCAAAATCGAATTCAATCAAATTTGCACAATAGTTACAATTTCATAATCAGATTTTGTAAGGTATAATCTGAATTGGAAAATACATATAGGATTAGAGCTCTAAATTATCTTTCCAATGACTTCATAATTAGCTCAATTAGAGTTCAAATGCAAAATTATGACCATTTTGCTAAAGTACTATGAAGCACAACTAGCATTTTAGGCCCAATAATCACATTTTTCTACTCATTTTAAGACTCTAATCTTGGCCATTGAGATATATTGGTTATACTATTTTAAATAGGATTATTTAGGATTTTTATGAGCTTATAAATCTATAAATAGGAGGGAATTTACCTCCCTATTATATATCTATTTCCATCTCTCTGTCATCTTTCTTCTTTTTCTTTTTGAAAAGAAATCACTCGTTTTCAATTGTGAATAGCTAAATTCTTAGTGAAATATAGATGAGAATTCTTTAGTTTTTCAATTATGGCTTGTTTATATCTCTTCTAATTTTATTTCTTGATTCTTATTATTTTACGTGGCTCATAAATTGCAGTTTTGCATGTAATTCAAAATATTCTATCTTTAGTGCATGATTTATATTTTTTTCTTTTACATAGTCATATCAATATTTTAGATATAATTTATTGATTGGATGCATGGGATTATATTAATATTATATTGAATAAAAAGATCCAATATAATCTTATCTAATGTCTGATTGATTATAATTTTTGTGCATATTTGAAATAGTTTATTTCTTATTTTATGGTTCGTATTCTCTTTAAAAAGTGATTTGGATTTTGTACAGATTATCTGTGGGTATAGGAGGTTATGTAATATAAATATGGATAGTGTAGACACCAAAAAAAAAAAAAAAATTGAAATTGCGGGGCCTACCCGCGGGAGAAATTCCCGTGGGTGGCAAGCACCCGCGGCCCGCGGGAGGAATCCCACGAGTGCTAACCCGCGGGTTGTTTTCTGCTTCCGTTTTGCTTCTGTTCCGTTTTGCATGGTGATCCGAATTTTTGGGGATTTAATCGGATTCGCGGGAAGAATTTGAGCCGGATTAGAAGTGCTCCTCAGGATATAAAATTGGAAACGGAGTTCAGAACACAAAAAAAGAGGAGATTCTTTTGGAGAGGGAATTCTATGGTGAGGCAATTTTCCAGATGCCAGAGTCTAAAAATCCAGAGAGGAATTCCTCAATCCAGAGAGATCGGATCGTCAACGGAGTGCAGAATCAAGACTCCACCACTGCCAGAACCCACAAAAATAAAGGGAAATATAAATCAATCGATCCCCATTCTTGTAAACTCGATTTTCTATTTGTAATTTTTCTTTTATTGCTATAGTTCAAAAGTAAATTTGCAATACAAAGAAAGATTCAATTTTTTGGGCATACAAGAATTGGAGACCACAGTGGGAGTTTCGGCGGCGTAATCCTATCTTTAATTTTTTTTTCTTTTATTCGGAGCCTAGGCGTCATCGCCGGGTAATGATAAAGAAATGTGAGGCGTCATCGCCCACCAAAATTGACAAGGCGTCATCGCCTGTCAAAATAAATTAGGCGTCATCACCCACAAAAAAAAAATTTTGACAAAATGTCATCGTCTGTCTAAAAAAAAAGTGAGGCATCATCGCCTGCTAAAATCAACAAGGTGTCATCGCCTTTTAAGAAAAAAAATTATGAGACGTCATCGCCCATAAAAAAAATAAGACATCATCGTCTAATAATAAATAAATAAATAAAGCGTTATCGCCCACAAAAATTGAAAAAATTAAAAGAAAAAAAAAAAGAACCGTACAGTATGGGAGTGCCACCCGTTACTTGCAACCACGGGATGCACCCGCGGGTTGCAACCACGGGATGCAACCCGCGGATGCCAAAAAATGTTGCAGTGAAAAAGGAAAAAGAGACCTAACACTAGCTCTCGATCTCTCGGAGAGGGAGCTCGCGAGGCGGGGCTCGCAAGCAGTCATCCGCCCCCTCCGCCACCACCAAATCTGACGACTACGCCGAAGTCTTCAGCGGGGTCACCGCCTCCTGCTCCATCACCTTCGTCGATCTCCCACACCCCTCGGCCGAATGCCCGATGCCAATGGCATCGATTATTCGGAGAACTTCGGCTTCGCCGTTGACTACGAGGACTTGTTCGGGAAGACCACAGAGACTTCGGCTGCTTCCAACGGCAGGGTTCAAGTGGATACAAAATTTGACCAGCAAACGAAAGGTTCAGATCTCTCGTCTTTTGGTGCCAGAAAAGATTATGGGGCTTGTGGAGAGAAAAATAACTTCTCATCAAGCTCTAATCATTCAGATGATGATTCAAAAGCAATATGTCATGCCACAGAACAACCCATGGTAGCATAGTGGATATGATCAGTTGGAAGATGCACATAACCCAGCTTCATGCTGTTCCTGGATATGCCTATATGATCGAATTCATGCTCCTCACAAGATGTAAAAAGTGATAATTCTCCAAACATACAGACCAATGATCTCACTAATAATGTAAGACTGAACTATTTGGAGCCAAAAAAATAAAAAAAGCTCCGTCCAGCTCTTTTACTGACTATCCAAACAGAGATGGAGCTGACTTGAGAACACATCAGGAAGAGCATAGTACTAACAATGCTGCCGCAGAAGATGATCCTGTTGATGGGGAATCTCATTCACGCTCTTTTCGGGATCTTGTGGTTATATGCCCTATGCTGATCTGCTATCAACCTCCGGATGCAACCATCTAGAGTGCCGCCACCTTCAAGAGCACAACCGAAATTAGCTGGCAAACAAGAGAATACCAGGAGTCATCAAAATACACTACAGGGTTGGTGCTTCCAAAAGCCATGGGGTTCAGGGGATGACCAAGGATGATGAGGTAGATGCTAGTTCAGCCGTTGCAGCTTCTGTTGCTGCTATGAAAGAGGCAATGGAGCAAACGCAAGGTGAAAATTCAGTAGGATCAGTTGCAGCTGCAGCAGAAACATGAAATCCTCACTAACCCTATCATGCTGAGGTAAAAAAAAAAAGGCATGAATTGCCCAACGCCGTCGAGGCAAAAAAAAAGAGAACCAGTTTCTCGCCAACCCTATCATACTGGGGGTAAAAAGTATGAATTACCTAACGCCATCAAGGCAACAGGAAGAGAATAAATTTCTCGCCAACCCCACCATGCTGGGGTAAAAAGCTAACACCATCAAGGCAAAAGAAAGAGAACCAGTTTCTTAATAACCCTATCATACTGGGGGTATAAAAGCATGAACTACCCAATGCCGTCAAGGTAATGGGAAGAGAATAAATTTCTCGCAAACCCCTTCATGCTGGGTGTAAAAGTATGAATTGCCTAACGCCGCTAAGGCAAAGGGAAGAGGAAAAGTTTGGTATTTAAGCCTAAACGAAACTCTCGACAACTCACCATGCTGAGGAGAATAGCATGGTTAGCCCAACTCAAATGGTAGTTGGTAAAGACAAATCAAATCCGTTAATAGCTGGGGGTTTCTTAAAAATCCTAATCAAATAAATCTCTTGTCACGTTAAAATTTCACCTCTGACAACGAAAATTTTCTCGTCATTTTTCTCCAGCAGAGCAAGCGACACTCCAAAATATTTTTCAAGTTAAAATCATACCTCTGACATCATAATTCAAAATCAAATGAGATAAAATCCGATTAAATCTCCTGTCATGTTAAGATTTCACCTCTGACAGAAAAGAAAATTCACACTTCATCAAGTCCAATATTACAGCTTCTGATGAACTTGTTTTTGATATCGTTAAGTTAAAAATTACCTCTGACAAAAATCATCTCCCTATCAAGTTAATAGTTACATCTGATCATCCGATTCCAAGGCTAAATACGTTAATCGTCACCTCTGTTTAGTTAGTTTGTTTCTATCATGACCAGATCCTCTGAATAGGTTGAGCTCCAAGACACGTTTAATGTCACCTCTATCTTTCCCTGATCCGTCATACTAGATGTCACTGAACGATTAGGATTGTAATGAGCACGCTAACATGATACCTCTGCTTGACCTAAAATAAGTATGTCAACATCATACCTCTATTTGTCACCCAATGAGTACGTTAACATCATACCTCTACTTGTTATCTGATGAGTATGTTAAAATCATACATCTGCTTGTTATTGAATATGTTAACAGTTATCTCTGTCTACCAAATCCTTTAAAATGTCTGATAGTCAAAATTAAATAATGCAAAGTGTTTCGAAATTCAGTACGACTCAATACAGAACTTCGAAAACTTTGGAGGGGGTTATATAGACACCAAAAAAAAAATTAAAATTGCGAGGCCTACCCGCGGGAGAAATTCCCGGGGGAGGAATTCCGCGGGTGCTAGCCACCCGTGGGAGCAATCTCGCAGGTGGACACCCGCGGGAGGAATCCCACGGGTGTCAACCAGCGGGTTATTTCCCGATTTCGTTCCGCTTCTGTTCCGTTTTGCATGGTGATCCGAATTTTTGGAGATTTAATCGGATTCGAGGGAAGAATTTGAGCCGGATTAGAAGCGCTCCTCAAGATATAAAATTGGGAACGGCGTTCAGAACAGAAAAAAAAGGAGATTCTTTTGGAGAGGGAATTCTTTAGCGAGGTAATTTTTCAGAGGCCAGAGTCCAAAAATTCAGAGAGGAATTCATCAATCCAGAGAGATCGGATCGTCAACAGAGTGCAGAATCAAGACTACACCGCTATCGATCCCCATTCTTGTAATCTCGATTTTCTATTTGTAATTTTTCTTTTATTGCTATAGTTCCAAAGTAAATTTGCAATACAAAGAAAGATTTAATTTTTCAGGCATACAGATAGAAAGATCAAGAAAATATTTTCTAATGTTTATATAACCGAACTAAAGAAATAGACATAA
This sequence comes from Dracaena cambodiana, assembly GCA_036321105.1. NCBI lineage: Eukaryota > Viridiplantae > Streptophyta > Magnoliopsida > Asparagales > Asparagaceae > Dracaena > Dracaena cambodiana. The sequence goes on from JAYEPQ010000003.1 coordinate 40,740,450, forward strand.
ATATCAAATCTTAACCAATTTTAATATTAATTTTCTAAATCTCAAATAATTGCTCTTTTTCTAACTCTTATTCCGTCAACCTGTGTTATTCAATACCAAATTGTCCCTGTGAATTTGACCTCTGACTTAAGAGACTATATCATTGGCTGATCTCTTACACTTATGACTGTACAATTCAGATTTGATCAAATTTTTTATGCTTTTGCTAGGGACAATTTTTTGGTATTTTTACACTTTGATTATGTGTAAGGTGTAGAATTTAGGACTTGTTGATTTTATTCTGTATATAATCGCTTAGCATCGAGATTTTGTAGATAGATTGATTAGGACCTCTTTTGGAGACTTTCTTTCACTGACTATTTGATACTCTATTGTCTTTACCTTCACATTCACAATTTTCAAACATCATGAAAGAGAATGCAAGCAATTATGGAGGCAACAGACATTCACTTCGAGAATATTTATAGCTAGATAGGACCAGCTAACTATCTTACATCATCTTTCCACTTAATAAGGGTCAATTTGAGGTTAATATTGGGATATTAACTGGGATAATTCAATATTGCCTTGAATTTCATGGATTGACGAACGAGATCATCTACTTACATCTCTAAGAATTTAAGGAAGTCTATGCAACCTTCAACATATAAGATATTTATGCAGAATAAATAAAACTCAAATTATTTCTTTTCTTTCCGAAAGACCAAGATAAACTTGGCTCCACTCTTTACATCCAAATACTATTGGTCTGATGGGACAAGATGCAGGAGTTTCGAAAGAAATTCTTTCTAGAAATCAAACTAATTATATATGATGATAAATTATGACCTTTCGATAATAATAGAAAGAGACTTTTTTCGAGTTCTGAAAATGATTTAAACAATTTTTTGTTATCTTAACCACATCATGGGTGCAAGATATGGAGAACTATTAGGATCTAAATTCAACATCCAAACAATTTTTGGAGATCATGTGTAATACAGACTTTCTGAACAAAATGTTAACCAAGCATGGACTATTTGGACATACTTTTTAAAATTTCCTAGTGGAAAATAGGGGATACGATTGAGAGAGATCAATCAAAAACTACTATGATAGTTCAAGATGGGACCTCGTATCTTAGTGAAGGAGTTGTTATTAAGGTCAAGTTGCCTTACTTTACCAAAAAGTTGAAGATCTGCTGTCAACCAAGTCTGAATATATTAGAGCTATGAAATATGCAGTGGACGCGTGCAATATATGCGATTTGAAAGAACACACTACTCTTAATTTCTAACTGTATTGTCTTTTAAGGAAGTTTTTTACTAGCAGACTAATGTATTTAATACTTTTCCTCGACCAGACAACACTCCAAATGCAAATATATATAGTTCAGATTAGAGAAATCATCCAAATTCTTAGTGAAAGCCAACAACTCTTCAATAGTTTTTTACGCTATCAAATACGTCTACATCTCTTGTAAATCAGCAACTCTCTACATCATCATCCCAAACCAAGAATCTTAAAAAAAATTATGAATCAAACTCATGCAATTTCAACAACAAATATTTCAAATGTTACAATTGGATAATCAATTCATGTAGAATCAACAATAAATCAATAACCAAAATGCTGCAATATTGAATAAAATCAAGGCTCAAGTAAGTAACCTTAGCTCTGCATTGTAAATATAGGAAAAAGTTAAGCCCCCATCACACTAGAGCTTAGCAAAAAGAAAAGGATTGAAAATGTCAATCTAATATTTTATAATTCGGACGAGAATAATATCTTTGTTGCAACGATGAATTTAAGAAGTTGTAAGGTTATAGATAAGCCAACTTCAAAAACTGCTTAAAAGCAAGAGAAGCTTCGTAGTAAATCTACTTGTGATACTATAGGTTGTCAATCAATCAGTAAAAATATCAAAAGGGGTGACAAAGGATGTGATGGAAATTAGATATAATGATATGGTAGAATTTAATTTAGATAGGTTTTTAGATGAGGATTTTAGATAGAGTTTGGTTTCATATGGAGTTTTGATTTAGATTTTGATTTAGGATAGTACTAGAACAGAATTTTTCTCTCATCTTGATTGTTAAAACTTTCTATAAATAAACCTTGTAAGCAGGAATTAAAATTATTGAATAAAAATTTAAGAAAATTACTCTTGTGTAGATTCACTTGTTAAAATATCTCCTCATGAATCTGTTGAGAGTGCGTATGGATTCTCTTGGGTAGATTTAAATTCTATTTGTTCTTCCCCAATTCTTTCAGAAACGCTAATTTTCAAATTCCTAACCCCAATTTAGCTTATGTGTTGCATTAAATTGGAGTTAAAGCTAAAAATTTCACCTTCCATATTCAAAAGTTTCATGTTCGAGCAACATTACAAACATCAGTAATTCCAAATCATCTTCTTCTGACAGAAAATCATCGATCAAGTTCGTTGCAACTCAACACCTAAGTATACAACTTCACCTCATTATTATCATTGGCTTCACTGAGCATTGCCAATCAGGTTTAACCATAAACCCCAATAAGCACTAGTTCCTCTATCTCTATCATGTTCAGTTGAGAAACTTCGCGTGATGATACAGGTCAGTTCAATCCGAATATATTTAACTTTTTTTATCTCCACATTTATTGGGGATGACTACTTTGAAGTTAGAACAAATTGATGGAAAATGGACAAGATAATATAAGAGAATTTAATTTAAATAGATTTTTAGATGGAGATTTTAAATAGAGTTTGATTTCTTATTGAATTTTGATTTAGATTCTGATTTAGGATAGAATTAGATAGAATTTTACTTTTATCTTGATTGTTCAGATTTTCTATAAATAAACTTTAAAAATAGGATTCGAAATTATTGAATGAAAATTTGAGAGAATTACTCTAGTATGGATTCACATGTTAAAATCTATTCTCGTAGATTCGTTGACAGTGAACATGGATTCGCTAGATGGATTTCCACATTCTCTTTGTTCTTCCCAAATTCTATAATCTTCAATTCCTAACCCTAATTTACCTTCTGTACTACGTCAGAATGTATTAGTGTAAGTAAATAATTCTTATTTTTGGTTGATTTTTATATTCTGGAAACTAAATCCATTCCAAGTGGCTCAAAAATGTTCCAACCATATTAGGCCGTGTATTTCTTCTAACTTCAGATACATTGATTAACTGTAGAAATAGAGTGATCATACTTTCGTTTGGTAATTTGACTATAGAGTCTTAATATTTTTTATGTAGGTAAATAGGTTCTAACTGATAATGATGTACAAGAATTTGATGTAATAAATGCGTTGCAACAAGAACTCACCGCATTCTGAAACTTTTGATATCTCACAAAATTATGCATTATTTACTAGCATTACTAATACTCACAATATAGATACGATGTTTGAAGTCTTGCAGGAATGAGGAGTAAAACAAATGATAGGTTGGGAGCAAACAGACAACCTGCGAATTTATTTTAGTTGGTAAGACCACATGCAATTGACAAACTGTTTTTTTTTTTTTTTTAAGGAGAATGGACTCTTGTTGGATTCTGGTTAAGATTGAAGCAGGAAGGTTTGGACTTGTATATATAGATCTTTTGTACATATTTGTTTTGTTTTGAAACATGTTTTTGATGATAACTTCTCAGAATTTCAAGTGTCCTTTTCACACTATATATGGATCTTTTGTACATATTTGTTTTGTTTTGAAATATATTTTTGATGATAACTTCTCAGAATTTCAAGTGTCCTTTTCACCCTCTCATTTAATTTCTTTCTCAATTGATTTTTCATTTATTTCATATATATTAAGAACAATGCATGATCTCACATGGGAGTGGAAATTACATACTTTTCACAATGATTTAGGGAGTTGTTCAAATTTTGAGGTTTAAAGAAACTTTTAGATTATGTTATCTTTTTCTCTAGGATTTCTAGGATATTTTTTACTTTTCTTTAAAAATAGCAAATATTTTCTACAAAGAGTTAAACTAATTTCAAGCAAATAGATAACTTTAAGTTCAAAATTTGAGAATAACAATAGTTTTGAAACATGTTCTTAGATTCTTAGATTGAAAAACAAGATTTGGAATTAAAACGATATAAAGTAATTACATATGTACACAATACTGACACCATAATTCATTAATGCTAGAGATAAAGAGGAAAACTTATTAATAATTTTTTTTCTCTTGAAAAAAAAAAAAAGGGTGAGCCTAGAATGATCCTCTATAATAAAAAAATTAATAAATACTAAGTAGTTGGGTGTGTGTTCCTTGGAAAGTATAAGTATTCACACGAAGGGTTTTTATGAAAAAATAGCTGATGAGCTAATTAATTGGGTATTCATGCCTTGGGAAGTATGGATATTCACATAAATGGTAAATACTTGGTGAAAAAAAGAGTTATGATTTTGATATTGAATCTAAGACAGAGATGAAGCATAACACAATCACATGGGTACATAGCATCGGTAAGCTTAATATGACGAGTGTATATGATATGATCAAGGATTTCGTAAAAGAATGATAAGAAATATTTTATTTGAAATTAAAACACGAGAATCGAGAAATTAGGGGAGTTTTGGCACTTGCTTGTTGATGAAACTCAATGAAATGAACCCAAGAAGATTTTTCTTTTGCTTTATTTTTAGGTTATTCGCTTTCTTTATTACACACATTCTTATTTTTCCTTTTCTTCCTTAATCCCTCATTCATAGAATTTTGTGGATATATTCAATGCAAAACCCCGCGAGATAACACTCATCTACTAGATTAATCTAATGGTTTACAGGCTTGTTATACATGCTAAGTGTAAACAAGGTTCCTACGAAAGTGAGAATATTGTTTTAAATAGACAATCAAATTATTTGGTCAAAATAATTCGAGGGACTATCAATAAATTGGTTGGGCTATGATTGGATACTTAATATTGTTTATTTTATATCTTATTTATAAATATGTTATCATGTTTAAATGCTAAATATGTGCTAATGAGTAAATATGAATTTAATGAGATTATTTGTCTATTGTGCTAAAAAGATAATTAATAATGATTTTATATGTCTATATAGATTTTCATATTTTATCCAATTTATGGTTCAAATTGAGATTAAATGTAGCTTAGGAAGTCAAAATATTGATGATCGAATGGAGGAAAATTGAATCCTATCAAGTTTGCGCAATAGTTACAAGTTTAAGACCAAATTTCATACAGATATTACCCGAACAAGAAAAATATATGTAGATAGAAGTTGTAGAGATCTAAATTATCTTTCCAACGACTCCAGAATAAACTCAATTGTAGTTCAAATGTAAAACTTATTAGCATTTTACTAAAGTGTTCGTAGCATAACTAGTAGTCTAGGCACGAAAATCACATTTTTCTAGTTGCTTTTGGATTCTAATCTTGGCCATTGAGATGTATTGGTTGTGGAACTTAAAATAGATTATTTTTTTCAAAGAGTTTTCTGAGCTTATAAACTCTATAAATAGGAGGGAATGTGTCTCCCTATAATATATCTTTGTATCTCCATCTCTTTATAATCTCTCTTCTTTCTCTTTTGAGTAAAAATCACTCCTTTTTAATGGTGATTGGCTAAATTCTTCGTGAAAAGTGAATGAGGATTCTTTAATTTTTTTAATGATGGTTTGTTTGTATCCCTTTGAATTTTATTTCTCAATTCTTATTATTTACATGATTAATTAATTATAATTTTACGTGTATTTCAAATATTCTATCTTTTAGGACATGATTAATATTAATTTTAGAGATTCATATTAGAAATTTATATATAGTTTATTGATTGGATGTATGAGATTATGAAAATGATCTAATTTATTCTTTCTTCTCATCCAATATTTGATTTGATTTTAATCTTTGTGTATAATTGAAATAGTTTATATTTTGAGTATGGTTTGTATTTTTTTAAAATAGAGATTCAGATAATGATTCTGAAAGCAGATTATTTATGGGTGTAGAGGGTTATGACAATAAATATGGATACGAAGATCAATAAGATAATTTCCAATATTTAGCCAACCAAAGCAAAGAACTAAAAATAAATCAAAAATCTTAATCATTTTTCATAGTGATTTTCTTATTCTCGAAAATTGTTCTTTTCCTTACTCTTATTCCGTCAACTTGTACTTTTCAAAACTAAACTATCCCTGTGGATTTGATGTTAGACTTATCAAGACTATATTACTTATCAATTTCTTACACTTGGAAGTGTACGATTTAGATTCGATCGCCTACCATCATGAATCATTGTCAAAGCACAATGACATCGTTTTCTTTCCGTGCATCAGCCAACATAGAAAGCTCTATTTGGCCACAACAAACCATTGTTATATGGAAAATGATGAAAATGCAAATATTGTTCGATGGATTGAAGCCGAAGAACAGAGTTTGAATCTCTAATAAACTAAATCTACAATCATAATATAGTTTATAGAGATAGTATAGGTATGATGTTAACTTGATGAGTTAATTTCTAATCATCAGATATTTGGTGTTAACTTAATGATTAGATTTCTGGTCATCAGGGTTTGTAACGTAATGAATTGAAATTGGTCTCTTCTATCAGGGGTGGAATTTTAACGTCAAAGGTATTGACACTAGTGGATTTTGGAGGAATAGATATAATTTTGAATGTTGTTAGTGGTAAAAGTTTAACATGACAATTGATTTAGTTTGGTTTAATCCCACTGCAGAGATAGATTTGACTTCGAATTTTATCTCCACATATTTAATTTTAACTTGACAAGCATAGTGTTGGAACACTAAATCTAAAAGGCATGAAGTAATAAGGAAAATTTTACTGCCAATGGTAAGAACTAAATATGACTGGAGATCTAATAAGACATTGGGTTAATTATGTGAGGAATAATATCAGAGGTTTAATTTTAACTTAACAAAGAGAATTTGCTAGTATAGAATTTTAGCAAAACCTTAGCTATAAATAGATTTGGTGTTGTCTTTACCAGCAGCTACTGATTGAGTTGGGCTCATCATGCTATTTCCCTTAACATGATGGATTATCAACGATTTTCTTTGGATTACTTTTGTAACATCTCGAAGGTAGGATAAGAGTTTTAACCTCTTAGAACTGACTGGTATTTGACAATGTTACATCCCACAAGGATCAGTTTAAAGAGCTAAGTTTATGACAACAAAGTTAACGCACCACCAAAGTTGACTATTGCTTGGCAAGTGTGACTGTCAAGTAGCAACTATTGATGTTACTTGGCAGCTAGCTTAGAATGAGCTAATTTTCCTACCAGATGATCCCTTTAATTAGAATTGGTGTTGTTCTTTGGACTTCAATATTTATCGAGTAGATCTATTGACTTGTATTTAGTGCTCCTCTGAAGATCCAATGTATTTTTAGCATCTACAATGGCAAGTAGCCAAATCGAAGAATAAAAGAAAAAATGTTTCACAAAAAGAAATTGCAACAAATATGTTGTTGAAGTCAGATGGCCAACAGCCTGGTCATCTGACCATCCAACTTGTAAGAAACAGATAGTGCCCAATCGATCTTGTAACTCCTATAGAATTCAGCCTTCTAAAGCTAGTACAGATTAGTCCACTGATCAACCATGTAAGTTACATGCTAGGGCTTTTTCAAAGATGTTTTAAAGGCATATAAATACATTCTTTTGTTCTAGTATTTTGCATAATGATTTTGCTAATCTCTGGAGTAGTCTTTCCTTATTGTATGTTCACTATAAGAAAATAGGGAATTCGTATAAAGAAAAGTCCTCAATCTTGTGCTCTCTCCAATATAAGATGCAATCATTCTTACATGCATCTATTTTTATATAATTAATACCTAAATCCTGAATAATCTTCCTTATTTTATAATAAAAGTAGGGAATCAAGGCATCAGCTGGAAGAGATTCCTTGAAAAGTTTTAATAAATTATCAATTGATATGTCACTTAAGTTATGGAGATATTTTAGATGTAACAATTTCATAACAAAAGATAGTTTGGACAACTTCTAACAAGTTAAATATAATGGAACATCGACATTTCCGAGTAACCAGAAAAATCTTTTGGCTTTTTCATTTGGCTCTTGAGGATAACTATCTTTATCATTTGCTTCAATTGTCTTGTTTGAGTAACCACATACGTTATGAATTATTCCAATCATATTATCACGATCCATATTATTCTCTATAGATTCATCAATATTACTGTTAATATTTGGTGACTTTAATATTTCTTCAAATTTTTCCCCATGAACCACCCAAACTTTATATTTTTTTTTTTTCCGAATCCCTTCTTAAATAAGTGAGCTCTCACGTCATGTTTATATTTGTATATAGTTTTCCTGCATTTGTTATATGGACAACGAATTTTGTCTTTAACTCCAGGCTGAGAAAAAGTATAGTAGAAAAACTCATCAAGTCTTTTTATATATTCATTACTTGCTCTATTGTTAATGTCTATCCATCTCTTATTTCCCATCATTTTCTACATAAGTTCAAATGCAAACATATTATATATTAATTAGGATGCAAAAAATATTTTAGATAAGAAGAACTACTTTGGATTTATTACTTTGATTAGTTTCAAACATGTCAATTTACTTTTACTTTTACATCAATTAACTTTTTTAATTTAATATAAATCAGAAGATTATTCCTAAGTGTTTCAGCTTAATAGCCTATAAAGTTTTTTTTAGGCATCACTCTCGTGGACCGAGCATTTTTTTAGGCCCAACTTCTACTATAAAATATCTCCAGGTGCAATTAAGTTTAAGAGTTGGGAAATTATAAAGGCATACACCTAAGCGCACATTCCTTCTATGTTCGCACCCTTTTAAGAAAGAATCTGTGATTAATTATAACTAAATTCATTGTTTAAAAAAAATATATAATGAATGAATAACTACTTTATTTCTCAAAAAAAAGAACAGATTTTAGCCTTACTAAAAGTTGAAGCGATCATGTGTGTGGCTTTTAATTATTATATAGGAACAAATGAAGGTCAGTGCACAAGCTTTCCCTTCTGGTCTAAGTACTGGAAGAAACATATTAATATAAATACTTGATCATCTTATTAAATATAACATTATTTAATTATTTACAGTCAGATACCAATATACCATTATATGCGCTAAAAGTCACTTCATTCGATATGATAATCTTGTAATTCTATATACAATAACATCAAGTTTTTAAGCCATTATAATTCAAGCATCATCATTTCACACCGCGTTCGCAAACAGAATAACCAAAAAATAGTCCATATTTAGTTTAAGATGGAATTTATTTGTATATATGTCTCTACTAACTATAACAGAAATACAAAAGTTATCACTAAAATTTGAATATATAATAGGTATTTTACACTAAAGAGTCAGATATGTTTATTGTAATCATAATGAGTATAACATGACAACAAGATTTGAAGAAAATTATGTCATGTGCATGGAAATTATATATTAAAATATTTTAAATGTAAATCACTAATGAGAAAAGGACATCAAAGAGCACATGCGATATTACTGTCTAAAGATGATGTTATACTCAAATCCACGTCATTTACTGGCCTAGATTTAATAATATACTTGCATCTTGCACTAGAGTACATCCTAAAAAAATACAGTCCCAAACAAGAGCTGAAATATAAAACAAAAAATGGAGATGAGGCGGGTGATAGAAAGTGGAAACCCTTGACCTCTCCTCACAACAAATGCACTCCTCACATAGGTGGTTTTCACTACAAGAATTTGGATCTATAATGACGATTTCTTAATTACAAGTGGCAAAATTGTCACTGAAAACGAGTATTTGTGACAAAAATTAAAAGTTATCACAAATATTGTATTTTTAATAACGAAGATAAATAATTGTCATAAAAACATAAATTTTCGTGACAAAAAAAAAAAAAAAAAAAACTTGTCACAAAAACATAGTTTTCAGTGATGAGAACTAAATATCACTACTAAAATATGAATTTTCTAGTGACGACGATAAAAACTTGTCACTAAAACTTGTTACTAAAATATAAATATTTCAGTGACAACTAAGAACTAGACATAATTTTCAATAATGAGAGCTACAAATCGTCACTAAAATATAAATTTTTTCTGTAACAACTAAAAAAATTGTGACTAAAACTGATTATTTAATAACGAAAACTATATATTATCACTAAAACATAAAATTTTCATGTGACCACTAAAAAACGTGTCACTAAAATTGAGTACAGTAACAAATACTAAATATATGCACTAAAACATAATTTTTTTTTATGACAACTAAAATAATTGACACTAAACCTAAGTGTTCAGTGATAAAAACTATATATCGTCACTAAAATATAAATTGTTTTTGTGATAACTAAAAAATTTATCACCAAAACTGAGTGTTCAGTAATAAAAATTAAATATTATCATTAAAATATAAAAATTTTTAGTAACAACTAATAAACTTGTCACTAAAATTGAATCTTCAGTGACGAAAATTAAATATTGTAAATAAAACACAAATTTTTCAGTTACAACAAAAAAGAGTTGCCAATAAACATGGAAATCAATTACAACTATTTTTAATTGTCACAAATATTTTTTTGTAAGGGATTATATTATCACAAAATTTATTTTAAATTTTTAATTATTTCTATAAAATTATCAACTTACAATAACTGTGAGCCTTCAAATTTTCATCATACGTATTATATAAAATTGGTTTTTTACAACTCGGCCATCTATCCAGATCGTATAATATAATAACTCCTTGATCTTTTATAATTATAACATAAATAGAATTACAATTTTTAACATATACTATATATTTAATATAAACATTATCCTTGCCGTCTATCTAAATCCTACATAAAATAACTCCTTGATCTATTATAATTATAAAACAAATAGTATTATAATTTTAACCTGAATGTAAATTTAACCTAAACATCATCTCGACTGTTTATCTATATCCTATAATAAAATAACTCCTTAATTTATTATAATTATAATAATAATACAAATAGAATTATAATTTTTAACCTAATACGCTGCCGCAGCTGCAATTAAAAACTTCGAGATCTCCTCACCCACATGTCCACAATTTGCTCTTGCTCCACCCGCCCGCGACACTTGCCCGCTGCTCCGCCCGATCTCGTTGCCTAGCCCTGCAGTTGCAACCTCTTGCTGCCACAACGTTCTTCGCTAACTGACCCAGCCCCATATCTGCACCCTCAGCCTCGCCCACAATCTCGCCTCCTGTCACCGCAGCCCCCCTGGAGCCCCGGCCCCCATCCCCACAGCCCCCCTGCAGCCCCGCCACAGTCCCTGCAGCCCAACCCCCTATCCCCACAGATCCTCAGCTCCCAGCCACCATTTCAAGTTGATGCATATATATTGGTCAAGTTCTTTTATTTCATTGTCTGATCAGAGTTTTAATTTTTCACATAAAGATGAAATTCTCAAACTATATGTCGTTTTTTGTGTATGCCTGTGTGATTCAATGTGAAACATGAACATTGGCTAAGTGAGCAAGTCAGGGAGCGAATACTTCATATGGTGATTAACCAAACCTTTGCCTCCACCTAATTCATATTGCGAATAGCCATCTTGATGTGTACATCCTTCATCAGGTTACATTTAGCAGTTTTCATATTAAAATTTTCTGGAAATCATATTATTTACCATCTTTCCTATGTACTTACGAGAAAATAATCGTATCAACAAAGACGGGAGATTGTTAGGTCTTCTACAAAGACTAGAACATAGAAGTTAACCTCCATTCGCTTCACTTTTTCCATGTTTCTTCTTAGTTGTCAAAACAGATTGTTATTTTTTGTGGTTCTTTCTCAGGGTTAACGTTGAAGATGCATTGGAGAAATTTCAGGTGCACAATCTTTTACTTGGGAAATCTTTTTATTGATGCTCAAACTTTTCTTTCTTACTTGTACTATGTCCAACATCTTCTTTGTAACTTCTTGCATGTTGGTTTTTCTGTGATAGGCAATCATTGATGATGCATCCTATGTCCCACTACCACCTTCCGAAGAACAAAAGAAAAGGATTGCAGAACTATATGGAATAGTTCTTTTCCTTCAGTACTTTTTTTTACCTCATGTTCTGCTAACTGATTGTAGAGAATTCACCTTTGTAATTTTATACTCATCACTTAGTTCAGCAAAATCATGATAACTGCAGCTGCGAGTCACTTAATATCCATTATGGACTTCAAACATTCTTTTTGTAAAAAAAAAAAAATTACATCATGTAGTTATCCTGACATTGAAGATGCAAAATAGTTGACATAATATTTCATTTATGAATGAAGGGCCGCCGTTAGAGAACAGAAGAGGATTCAGAATAAGAAAGTACTCTCCCAGAAGAACGCGATTAGGAGGACCAAAGATAGCTGGGATTGAGTGGGTGCTGATCATGATGGATGATGCAACAAACAAGACTAACACATAAGAAGGTTCTATCTGCTGTTTATTCTCTCTGTTGGATGCCTCTAATTGCTTATTCTCTATTTTGATTCCTCTTTTTAGCTAAACCAGTGTGAAATTGCATCCATCATAATTTAGGTCAAAGAAGATTGCTCGATGGCAAGAATAGTCCATCGTGGATTGATTAAGATGACTTAACATTTCCCTTGAGAATAGTTTCTGGATTGATTGAGATTTTGTCCTCATACTAAAGATTTTTCTCAGCTACGGCAGTATCGGTCCAGTGCATGAGTTGTGCACTATATTAAAAAGAAATTATAACAAATCACCATGAATTGTTTAAGATTTTATATTTTGTTTTAAAAGTATGTTTTTTCACTCTTATAATAGTATTTTGATCGAAAACTAAATTTATTTCTCAGTTGTACCAGTATCGGTCTGGTTAGAGAGTTGTGCACGTCATAAAATAGAAATAATTATAGCCAATCATCATGTATCTTTTTAAAATTTTATATTCAATATGAGGAGTGTGTGTTGATACTCTCATAAACAAAATCATATTAAGTGGTTAAGGTTTTAATTTCAAACTAAACATTTTCTCAGTTGCACCAGTATCGGTCTAGTGCATGAGCTATGCACTATATGGAGTAGAAATTATATTAAATCACCATGGATCACTTTAAATTTTATATTATATTTTAGGAGTATGTTTTGACACTCTCATAAAAAATTCACATTAATTGGTTGAGATTTTGTCCTCATACTAAATATATTTCTCAACTGCACTGGTATCGGTCTGGTGCATGAGCTGTGCACTATATTGAGTAGAAATTATATCAAATTATCATGAATCACTATAAAATTTTGTATTTTATTTTTATGGTATGTTATGTCGCTCTCATAAAAATTTCATATTAATTGGTTGAGATTTTGACTTCTAATCTAAATTTTGTATTTTATTTTTAGAGTATGTTTTGTTCATTGTTACTAATTCCTTTAATTATTGTTATTTAATTGTAGGAAAAACCATATGAGTTTGTCCTGAGACAAACACAAGATAATGAATCTCAGATGTCTCGTGATGACATATTGTTTCATGTGCTTGGTGAGAAATCAGGATATTTTTAAGGAAAATAAGACATCTAATTTCTCACCAAGCACATGAGGCAATATATCATCACGAGACACCTGAGATTCATTATCTTGTGTTTGTCTCATGACAAGCTCGTGTAGTTTTTCCTGCAATTAAATAACAATAATTAAAGGCATTAGCAATAATGGTCAAAACACACTCCAAAAACAGAATACAAAATTTATGTTAGAGATTAAAATCTCAACCAATTAATGTGAAATTTTTATGAGAGTATCATAAATACTCTAAAAATATAATACAAAATTTTATAGTGATTCATGATGATTTGATAAAATTTCTACTCAATATAATATATAGCTCACGTATTGGATCGATATCAATGCAGCTGAGAAAAATATTTAGTATGAGAACAAAATCTCAATCAATTAATGTGAAATTTTTATGAGAGTATGAAAACATACTCCTAAAATATAATATAAAATTTTAAAATGATCCATGGTGATTTGTTATAATTTATACTCTATATAGTGCACAGCTTACGCACAAAACCAATACCGGTGCAGTTTAGAAAATATTTAATTTGATATCAAAATCTCATCCAATTAATCTAAATTTTTTATGAGAGTATCTAAACACACTCCTCATATAGAATATAAAATTTTAAGAAAATACATGGTGATTTGATATAATTTCTACTCTATAAAGTGCACAACTTACTAATCGGACCGATATCGGTGCAACTGAGAAATATATTTAGTTTTCAATCAAAATATCAAACCAATTAATATAAAATTTTTATGAGAGTGTAAAAACATACTCTTAAAATAGAATATAAAATTTTAATGTTAAATTTTTAAGGAATGTAAAAATATACTTCTAAAGTATAATATAAAATTTTAAAATGATCCATAGTGATTTGCTATACTTAATTGCACACCATACATATGCAATGCACTATAACTAATGTATGAAAATGAATGGAAATAAGTGAAACATAAAGTAGTATTTCTTTTGATTTTGCATCAGATCACTGTATCTCTCCTTACGCATTCAATTAGGTATGTTATTTTAACCAAACCTCATCTGTGCTGTCTTATTTCTAGTTCATTTACCAACTTCACTATGATTCTCCTGTTGAAGCACAGAACCAAAATTAAATTTCACATACATATGTGTAGGTTAGCGCTAAAATACCTACAGAATTGATTGTCTAAGGTAGCAAAATTCAGTATCATATTCAATTACACAAACTACTGCTACATAGAAATCTGGAATTTGATCAACTAGCACTCATTTCTCCATAAACACATACTTAAGACCCATACAATTGGTTAGTGCTAATGTGTTCTCTCTTCACCAATACAGATCCATATACATTGATAGGATATTTTAAAGAAAATTCTCATGTAACCAAATTCACACAAGGTAGTGATAATAGTGTAGGCTAAGTCTATTCAGCATCGCCGCAATCCTTAAGAAACAAGAATTAGTAGTTTTTAATGATCGGCATTCCAGAGGCCAAATACACACTCAACCTCTAGCATTAAATATAAAAGATATTAACATTAACTAATTTTATTATTACCAACTCAATGTATAATACTTAGCAAAAAAAAAAAAAAACTCAATGTATAATGTATTCAGAAGTCAGTTCTTCCAATATAGTCCTATCTAGTTCATGCTCTTTTCATTATCTTTTTCTCATCAATTATACACAGTAACAGTAACTCTTAAAGATAATACCTTAAGCAAGTTAGATTAATTAAATAGATATTTTTTCTAATTTTCCATCTCCTTTAAATGAGTAATTAATTTCCATATATGCTTCATCGATATAGATAAAAGATATGGGTACAATACGATATGGACATGGCTATTGAAGAGAAGTCAATTTTATATATATATATATATATATATAAGGGGAACAATTGACTTCGACTGTTAAATATTAAGTCATAAAGCATGGTGCCTAACAAGTATTTATGTTCTAGAAGACATTCTATTCATCTCAAATCTCCCTTTGCAGGGAATATAAATGCCGCGGATGATATGAAATGGCTCTATATTAGACCCGACAAGACCAAATTTATAATCAGGGAATAAAGCCAGCAGAACTTTAGAAAGTTGTCTACATTTGCTAAAATTTAGAACGAGCACCCTATCCCTACCTCAAGGGAAGGAAGATATGGCAAAGCAGTTTCTTAGTTCTCTCAAATCACAACTCAAATAACAAAATTGAACCAGCAAGCAAAAGAAAATTGATTTGATTACGAACTGAAGAGATTCCTCAGGCTATTGTGAAAAGGAACAATCAATAAGATAGATAACCAACCAGGATATGCAATATTAGCATGTATGTCGGAGTAAAAATCAGAAAGGAGTGCACTGAAATGATGCAGCAGAGGGGTAACTTGGTACCTTAATCGACTGGTAATCAAAAATTGTCTCAATTCTTTTCTGAATGACTCCGCAAACACGACAAACAAGCCTGAGATCATCTTCAAGCATGAAGGAATGAGCACATTCTTCTTCTTCTTCTTCTTCTTCTTCTTCTTCTTCTTCCTTAACAATACTTGAATCATCTGTTGGTGCTGTAACCTAGAACCAGAACAATATGGAATGAGGTACATTGTCAAATAAAGAATGTTCTTACTGAATTTCATTAAAGATCACACAAACTCAAGGAAGCAATCAACCTTTTAAAGAAATGAGAAATAATGGTTGCATGTTCCTATACAGAATTGACTGGATAAAAAGAAAAATAGCAGCCAAGTATCACGTAAACTAAATCACTTCTTTCTTGAATGATCTTTCATTTCCTGCAAAATCTTGAACAAGAGCTTAGCATACTACAAACACTTTGAAACGAGCCTAGTTTTTTCTAAAAGTTTAGCTTCAAGAAAGCAGGTTAGGAGTGTGATCTTATCATTATTTGATGAGATCAACTAAAGTACATGATTTGCGGGGCTTGGCAGTGCAGAGTACGGGACGCAGGGCTTGCAGGTGCAAGGCTGCGGGCAGGGGGGCTGCAGAGCGGGTCTGCGAGCTGAGGGTCTGTGGGGAGGGGGGCTGCAAGGCGGGGCTGCGGGCTGAGGCTCTGCAGGGACAGGGGGACGGAGCTGCGGGTGGGCTGCAGGGCTGCAAACGGGGGCTGCGGCCTGAGGATCTGTGGGGACAGGGGGCTGGGCTGCGGGGGGCTGCGGGAACTGTGGCGGGGCTGCGGGGGGGCTGCGGGGACAGGGGGCTGGGCTGTGGGGGGGCTGCGGGGACAGGGGGCTGGGCTGGGGGCCTGCGGTGACCGGGGGGCAAGGCTGGAAGCGAGGCTGAGGGGTGCAGATGTGGGGATGGGGCGGTGAGCGAAGATCATGGTGGAGCAGCGAGAGGTTGCGACTGCGGGGCTGGGCGACGGGATCGGGCGGAGCAACAGGCAAGCGTCGTGGGCCGAGTAGGAGGCAAGCGGTGGACGGACGGAGCAGGAGCAAATCGCGGAACGTGTGGGTGAGGGAGATCTCAGAGATTTTAACAGCGGCTGCGGCTGTGCATTAGGTTAAATAGATATCGGGGTATTTCCTGGTTTGTCCCTCAAATCTATATTATGATTTAGTCTCTAAATTTTCATATTTAGAATTTAGTCTCCCAAATTTCCTAAGTTACTACAATTTAGTCTACCAAATTTCCTAAGTTACTACAATTTAGTCCCCCTTCCCAATCCCCTAAATTTTTGACCTGATATTACCATTTTACCCCTTCTTATTCATTCTTTCTCTTTTTCTTCTCTCCTTCTCCTCTCTTTCTCCTCTCTTCTCCTTTTCTTTATTATTCCTCATCTCTTCTTTTCTCTCTTCCTTCCCTCTTCCTCCTTCTCTTTCTTCATTGGAAGAAGAGAGGGGGAAGAGAGAAGGAGGAAAGGAGGAATAATGAAGAAAAGGAGAAGAGAGGAGGAGAAGAGAGGAGGAAGAGAAAAAATTAATAAAGAGAGGTAAAATGGTAATATCAGATTAAAAATTTGGGATTTAGGGAGAGGGACTAAATTGTAGTAATTTAGGAGATTTGGGGGACTAAATCCTAAATATGAAGATTTGGGGGACTAAATCATAATATATAAAGATTTTAGGGACAAACCAGTAAATACCCCATATATATTAGGTTAAAAATTACAATTTTAATTCAATTTGTATTATAATTATAATAGATTATATTTTATCATAGTATTTACAAAGACAGCCGAGATGATATATATATATATATATATATATATATATATATATATATATATATATATATATATATATATATATATATAATTCTTTTTGTATTATAATTATAATAGATTAAGGAGTTATTTTATCATAAGATCTGGATAGACGGTCGAGATAACATTTAGGTTAAATATATATATATATATATTAAGTTAAAAATTGAAATCCTATTTGTATTACAATTATAAAAGATTAAGGAGTTATTGTATCACAGGATTTGGATAGACGGTCGAGATAAGATGTTAAAAAACCAATTTTATATAATATGTATTACGAAAATTTGAAGCCTCACAGTTATTGTAATTTGATAATTTTATAGAAGTAATAAAAATTAAAAATAAATTTTGTGATAATATAATCCCTCAAATTGTATGTGACAATTAAAAATAGCTGTAATTTATTTCCATATTTTTGTGGCAAATTTTTTTCGTTGTAACTGAAAAATTTGTGTTTTAGTTACAATATTTAATTTTTGTCGCTGAAAACTCAATTTTAGTGACAATTTTATTAGTTGCATCTTGATCTTTGCCATCTCCATGGAGTTACCGATTCATGGCCTCGTACCAAAGGTCTACACTTCCGCCAGCCTTTTTTCTACTCAACTGCTTGGCACACAAAACTCCAAATAACCTTTATCTAACATATATGCAGTATCTAAAGAGATGATTATACTCCTGATAATGAGAACTAAAAGAAGCTAGGATACATGTTGCAGCTTCCCTTTCAAATCTGCACCTTCATCGGCACAATCTTAATCGTCCATTAAATTGGTGGGTGTTTGTTTTTGGGTATAAAGTATCCATCAGTGCAAATCACAGGAGCATCATGTGTTCTAATTTAGAAAAGAATTTTTAGATTGCATAAAGACGGTCCTAGTAATTGTGTACGAGAAGAGAATCCAAATCGCTTCCAGACATCTGCGGAGCTTTCTATTTGGGGAAATTTCTATGATTTTACCTAAGGTGTTTGAAAGACAAGATATGAAAAAAAAATGAAAAGAGCTAAATCCTTACAATTCGACTCCACTGAATCAGTGCTTTTTTCGTGAACTGATCATCACTTCTACCTGGTTTATATTCAGTTCTGACATTAGCTTTACTCTTACGTACGCAACTTGAAAAGTAAGTATAGATGAATTCAGATAGCCAAACTTGTTGGTCCGTCTGCTTGAGTTAGGATCAAACTATCTAAAACTAACTATCAGAGTTTCTTGCATTCAAATTGTCTCTTAATGAGGTCACAGTCAGTATAAGTAGGTGACTCCACCTGAATTCGAGTAATCAAGTTTACCGAAATAAGAATATTTCAATTTTTGAGAGCTCCCAGGCATAGTTAATCTCAATCTTGATCGAAAAAATCTAGATTGTAAACCTGTGCAGAGAAATCTTACTCCCCCCTCTTATTTATTGCAGATGGGAAACTCCAATGCATAATGTGAAATGATAAAATGCATGCGAAATCTTGTAAGAATCCATTACTAATTAGGCTACATAATCATTTTTAAGAATCATGCCAATATGGTACCCAATAAATCCTGCAGAATCTCAGCAAATTGAATTGATGAATTAGGATCTATGAGTACAAGAGAAAAACTAATGCATTATCATAATTATCTTATCCTTTGCTGCATTAATGTTTTCTTTCATTCTTTTTGAATTGTAAATTTTTTTTTTTCCTTTTCTGGATTTAATTGTTGACAAGATGGCATATGTCAAGTATATTATTTTGGATGAACTGTTTTTAGTTAGAATTAGTAAACTGTTTGCAGTTAGTTCTGGTGTAAGTAGGACCTCACAAAATACCTGTGGCTAAGAGTAAAGATAGCTAACAAAGACATCACTATACTTGGACCTTTGTTTCAAATAACACAATAAGAAGTTGTTGCCTTTGGTTTTGAATGAAAATGAGCTGGATTCAATGCCTTTATTTGGGGGAAATAAAAAATATGCATGTCATAGTTATATAGGAGGGTGCCCCTTGATTTAAGGAATTAAAAAAGGGATTCCATTTGATAGGCTATAATTAAGATCATAATTCTACCCCTTTTCTTGGGTTTTGGGAGGAAAAAAAAGTTCTTTACAAATACTCCTTCTCCTCTTTCTTGTTCTCCCCTCCAAGAACAGCAGGTAATTTTCTTTACTTTCTTCCTTTCTATTTTACTTGTTACATTACATGATCAAAATTGCAATAATATTGTTTCTTGTCTGGTAGTTCTATTATAACAAAACAAATCTTTCTCTATATAAATCTATCAACTTTTGAGATGCACAAGGGTGCATGCATGTATCGGATATGTTTTATTTCATTACTAAAGCAAAACTCCAAAGGTATGTCAATTTTAAAAGGCTTGCTTGCTAGAAAATATTTAGTTTTTTAATCAGTAATTAGCTGGGAATACTAACAATATATAGTAAATATTAGGTGCCATTATATATTAATTATTCTGTGTTTGTTTGTCTATATTTTTATTTTTTTTTAAATTTATTATTATTAAATAGGTTCTTATAATTTATTGCCGCCCGGTTTGTTTTCTAATTCATAGTGCTTTTCTTGTCTGCTCACATTTCTTAATCACATTAGTTTAATCATTATCTGTTGAATCTTGATCTCAGAAACAATTTGGAAATTTCTTAACTAGTTTTATTGCCATATATATATATATATATATATATATATATATATGTGTGTGTGTGTGTGTGTGTGTGTGTGTGTGAAAAATGGAAATGAGCTGACAGCTCATGCAAGTTACCTGAGCTGTAGTTCATTTCCACAATCTCTACTAATTTTTTTTAAAAAAAATTTTTTTGATTATGATCTCGACCTCCTAGGGTTCACTCATACCCAATTTCTTGGGTTTTAGTTTTGATTTGGTCCTCCATCAAATTAACACAAAATTAACGATTTTCAATGAATAAAACATTTTGTATGCACTTGATGAATGGTAAATGAATTCCAAAATCTATGAAATTTAATCTAAAAGAAGTAAAGAGGTAGAGATAGTAATTGTTAAAAAAAATTAAAGAAAAATTATTGGATCATTATAGTTTTGCCGTTAGCTCACGTAACTTTTATTGAGCTGGCAGCTCACCTACATTTATATATATATATATATATATATATATATATATATATATATATATATATATATATATATATATATATATATATATATATATACAACTTTTTCGATTCTTTAACATGTTTTCATAACTTGGTCATTGCCAAATCATGTTAGATATTTTCTTTCATTCTATTTCGCTATAAATCAGTGTACATTCATTTATATTTTTCTTGAAAAAAAAACATATTTTTCAATATTTTCCTTCGAGGATGAGAAGCAGAACCAATAAAAATTGAATGAAGGATATATTTAAGGACAATCTGAACAAAACTGTCTGTGCATTGATACAGAAAGGTCCCATAAACAGAAATAATGCAAGCTGAGAAGAGCAACACACAACCTTCGGCTACCACCAGCCCAAGGAAACTGCAAAAACCAAGGCCCATCCTAACCAAGCAACTGAGCCAAGTGAGCCAGAAGGCCAGCTGCCTCTGCTCGCCGACAACCCATGCTGGCTCATTCAGGTGCCGGCACCACAGGAGCAATGTGCAGCTTGGCAGCCAGTCAACTGAGTCCGTGCTCTCAGAGATAGGGGAGAAGACATCTCCTAAAGTCTAGCACCTTGAGAGCTTGATTAATAAATATATATGCTGTACTTGCTCTTTCAAGACATATTTCTTTGTGATTATCTCCCATTTACATGCAATATGCAATAAATTTAACAAAGGAGTATATGTTCCTTTGAATGAGAACTTAATTTGTAATCTGTTCATTATGTAATTTAAAAACTTGAAGCCTCTGCTCAGGTTGAACATTATGCTTGCTGGTTGTTATTTGGTTTTTTTCTTTTTTTAAAGTTCCATAAATTTAATTTTAAAGCAATGAAAAGTTTGAACTGGTTCTATGTTCTGTTTGTATAGGAAGGATGAAACGGGCATGGTTACATTTAATAATAACCCTCAACTTTTGGGCAAAATAATAATAATAATAATAATAATAATAAATAAATAAATTTGAATATTCATTTTCAATAACTTTCAAACTCCCAACTCTTAATCTTTTTTCATTACAATCCACAATTACAATCTACTTTTAAGCCTATTTTTAAAATTGAAAATTAAATTTTGATTATCCTCTTTGATTCCCTCAATATCTTCATCTTCTTTTAATACACAAATTCAACACTGTTTAAACCAAACTTCTCTTCTAAATTCATTCTTTACCTACTTAAGCTCTCTTAAAATTCTTATCTCTATCTTCCCCTCATACCTCGTCATAGTATTTCATCGAACTACCACATGAGCCGATGGACCTTTGCTGGAGCCGCCACCCCCTCGTTAAAGCTTAGTGGAAAAACATTCATTTTCTTCCTTTTCTTTATCTTCATTATCTGAGTTGGCTAACCTGTTTTTATACTTATTGGTTAATTTATCTTATTCTATTTTAGAATTAGTTAGTATTCAACAATCCTAATAATTTAAAACAATATTCAACATCTAACCTAATAAGATGGATTGAGGCCCATTATTGATTTTACATTCATTAAGACTAATTAACCTTAAAATCAATTGTTAATAGCTTTATAAAAATTAGAAAAATCTCTATAAATCTCTTAAGTTTATGTTAGACTATTTTTAATATTTATATAAAAAGTTTATATATAGATTGCTAGTTGTGAATGTTAATTAATCAATAATATGAAAGTAATCAAGTTTTTTTAACTCATTAAATATGCTAGTCTCTATAAAATATAATTTTCAATATATTTTTAAGTTGTAGAAAATTAATTTGTTAGCACAAACATAATTATTAATATTATTGCTATTTTTTACGCTCTTGTCATCAATTTCTTATGAGAACGGATACTTGTTAAATCATATAGAATAACCAGATTTCCAGAACGATCAATATATGCAATATTTGGTAGAATCACGTAAAATCAATAATGGTGGAAAAACATTGTTTATGTTATCATACTATGTCGGCATTTAGGAAAATTGTTTTGTATTCTAGTTATATATTTAACGAATGTGTTTAGCATGGAAAGCCTCCTAGCATTCATATACTTACATATCCGATTTATCTCTATAATGTCCAAAATCAATAAATAATTGATTTAGTATTGTGATTTATTCAATAAAGTATAAATCAAATAAAAATCTTTAACAAGAACAACTATATTGTTAATAAACTAATAAAATTGAATTGAAGTATTGTACTTCTTATGAATTATATACAAACTATGATTTTGGAATTAACATAAACTATGCTTATATAACACTGGGTTCATGTGAAAACTAAAAGATAAAAATATAATTTGTTCCAGTTGTAAACATATTAAGTTATACAATTGAATCTTTCACATACTATTGGTGAATGGTTATTTACTGGATAACAATGGATTATTTCTGTTGACCGATGGCATGTTCGACTCAGTACCAGACAGTCTATGTGATCATTTCTTGTGTCTATACAGAAGAGAAATGAAACAATAGTACCCTATTAGTTGACTTTCCAATTACATAATATTCTTAGTGAAAATACTCTTGTTATAATTGTAACTAGACTATGTGTGTGTGCATGCACGCATGCGCATGTGTATATTGTTTAGTCTCTATCTGACGATTTGAATATGCATGTTCAGAGTCTGAGATGGACCTTGATGACCTATTACTAAAGACTTAAAGTATGTGCTGAAATAGTTGAAAATCAGTAATTACTTATGATTTACTTAGTCTATATTATATGTTTTTTTTTTCATATTTTCGAACTTATCATTCCCTACTGGAAATTATCTTAAATTATCTTATAATATTCTTTTATTTTCTGTTATATAATAAACTTTATGGTATAATAAATACCAGTTTATTTATTTACATATGTTTATTCTTTGTCAGTCTGATATGATACTATAGTTTAGACCGATCGAATATGTTATTGGTATCGGTTGTACATACTCATATACTGTACATTGAAAGTGGAGCGTGATATTATCTTCGACGATCAACGATATAACACCTTAAATAGAGATTTGAACAAAGTGGATATGAAGTCGATATTGGTATATCATATTTGGATTTGTTTTCTTCTTCCTGATATTATATGAATACATGTATCAGATCCTAAATTTAATAACCATATTTGACAAAACCAAATACAAATATGGATAACATCAAGATATTCAGTGAATATTATTAATATGACCATAGTTTTTACTAAAATGAAAATTCTCTATAATTATGTTCTTACCTTACAAAAATTTATTAGTATGTTGTGAAATATTTAATCAACCTTCTTCTTAATATTATACATTATTAGTCTCATGTATTTGGATATTATTCAAAGATTCAAATATGTTAGATATGGTAAGCGCTATCTACATTCATACCATAATTTTAAATGTAGTGCAAACAAATATTGATATTTATCCATGGGTATGTATTCAAATACATATTGAATTATTTGTAGTTGATTACACCTCTAACCTTAAGGAATGTACAATGAAGGTCGAGTTGTTGCATATTTCGTTTATTCATCAAAAAATATAGAATTTTTCTTGATTTTATTAGGTTTCATTAGGAAACTATGGTTATTATGGAATTTCATAACATTTGGAGATAATTAAAAGCCAAAATCTAAAAAATGTATCCAAAAGGCAAAATCCAGATCTTATCAAAATATCACTGTATTTTAATTTTTATTCCAAACTAACATACATATTTCGTAATTTCATAACATTTGGAGATAATTTAAATACAAAATCTAAAAATTGGATCCAAAAGGAAAAATTCAGATCTTATCAAATTAATTTTTTTTGACAATGTTTAGCCAAACATAGAATTAGCTCCAACTTGAACATACAATATGATCCGATTGCCATTTATTTTAGATAGTTTTTAATGATGAAGAGGATATGAGCTATCTGATTTTATCCATTCAAAAAACTAAATCAACAAAGAAACAATTGAACTTCGTAGCAATCTAGTTGTTAAAAGTATGCTAATATTTTCCTCCCAACTATTAAATGGCATTTGCAACAAATAAATTACGTTCATTGCATTTATAAAGTCTGAAAGTATTAAATTCTAATTTTCTAGTTTGTAGTATTTCAATTTTTTCACTATTGCTTTTGATCCTTGTATACTCTCGTTCTTTTATTTGTAACTCTAGTTATCAAATGGTGAAAACATATTGGTTAATGTAAATATAGTCCAATTTAAAGAGAACTCATGTAAGTCTCTATATTGTGTGTGCAATTATTATTCTTTCTCTTCAATTATAACTCACAAACTCTGAAATTGAAGGATTTGTACAGTAAATCCCATTTAACTGGTATCAAAGTGTCAAGTTCAAGTGGAGCAATGATTGATATAGATGAAAATATCAAGATTAAAAAGTTTGATTCGTCAAATTTTAATTTTTAGAACTACAGATAGAAGATTATCTTTATGGTAAAGATGTAACTAACCGCTCATAAAAAGAAGCTGGTGATAATGTTCAATGCAAATAACTAAAAGTAATTAGATAAAAAAAAGTCCTAAAAGTGATGCAACTATCATTATTGTCTAATGCTGCATTCAATATCGTGAAGGAGACCATTACTTTATTATTCCAAATTTTGTGCTATTCATCTCTTTCTTTTGGATTTAATAGTGCCAAATTAAGACTATCAAAGGCTAATTTAGACACCAAAATGACTTTCGATGAACGTAACTTTAAATTCGTAACTCCAAATGACATTCAGTCTTCGTGGTTATTGGTTTTATAATATTTATGATTTTTAAAAAAAATTAGAAGTTCAAAAATTATTTTCGAGTTTTACTAATTTTAAAAGTATTAAATTATTCATTTAATTATTTTGAAATTTTATTTCTCTCATTCTTGACATCGAAATAATAAACGGATAATTTTCTAGTGTTTGTCTTATTGAACACTACGTCATATATTAATTCGGCCATATTCGAAAAACGTTGATCAGAATCATAAATATTAAATTAGTTAATTAAATAAATTATTAATTAACTAATTTTAATTAAATAAATTATTAATTAATAACTATTAATTTTCTTCTTAGTAGGACAAAATGGGTTCTTATGTGTCAAAAATGAAACCAAGGTGGCTAATAAATAAGTGATATGTCAAAGAGAGAGATTGGTGGAGGATAATGTGTCACATTTAATCCATGCGAACCAAAATTTATATTTATTTCTCTCATCCTCTTTATTTTGTCTAGGGATGAACATCAATCTCGACTCTGACCACTCCGATGGCTTTAATCAGATTCAGTTGAAGTTTGGTCAGAGTATAAAGAATTATATAATCGGAGTCACATATGTGAAATAGCATTCGGTCGGAAGTGATCAGGGATATTGTCAGAGTCAGTCAGAATTCGATTCCAACTGCAATTCTAAATAAGAACAGTAGCAAGGTGGAAGAGAAAGAGTACTATTCATCAAGGTATATGCATCAGTCATGCACATACATGATGCATGCAATCATAAACAAACACATTTGATGGTGAGTTATTTGCCTCGAGCCTGGAGCAGCAAGGTGATTAGAGCTGACAACATGAGGTGATGTATCGTTCTTTTCAAGGCAACACTGATAATGAATTTATAACAAATTAATACTTTTCGACCACTCTTTTATGGTAAGAAACACTAAAATCATTTCCTAAAACAACAAAGAAAATTAAAGTGAATCTCTCCATACTATGAATAACGATCCATTATCTAGAGAACTCTTTTATGCAAATCAATGCTTTTCTACAACTCTTTTTTATGCCGAATAAATGCTTTTAAACAGCTCTTTTATGGTAGGAGACTTCTTTATGACAGGAGAGGCAAAAAATTATTTTCCAAAATAGTAAAAAAAACAACCATATGACTCACTTCCATTGCCATGATTGTCGATTCCTTAACTTGAAAAAAAAAAAGGTGAACTATAGAAAAATAGAAGCAAAGAACACAACAAATAAATCAAAAGATACAAAAAATATCATAGAACAGTGGAAGTGGTGAGGGTGGCAGTATAGATGGGTATGATGAGCAGGAGATGAATCCGGCGGTGGTTTTCATGGGTTTTGGTGATCAAGAATCAAGATCTGACCAACTACGTTGAAATCCGACCACATCTGACCAATCTAGAGTTAGTTGGAGCTCGGTTAGATTCTAGTCGACAAGTGAGCTGAAGCCTTGCTTCTTCCGTCTAGTCGGGATCAGTTAGATTTCTCCGATATCTGACCTATTCCATCTGGTCGAGATGGAGCATCCTTTTTGATATAGAATCTGACTTCTGTTTTGAACACCTAGCGGCACGTCATGGCTCAATGCCATGGTTTTGGACCACGTTTCGGGTATGTATGGGCATTTGTATGATACGAATAACAGCGCACATCTATATATCAGTAGTAGTTTTAAATATCTTACTAATTATTAATGTATTTAGTTTTTAATATCTGACATATGACCTAAATGAGATTTGTTAATTATTATCGATAAGCATATCCCTCAATATTTGATTTAGTTGTGAATCTAGATTTATTAATATTATTTCTTATTCATGCAATCACGACCGATATTAGCATAACATGTTCATAATTACATATTATGTATATTGTGATATTACAACTTCTCTTTTTCTTTGTATTACTTGCTGGATTTAATCATCTGGTTTTGAACTAGGTTTGGAAAGTGAAGAAGGAGATCCAACTCCAACCGACAATCCACACTTTCTCGAACAGATTGAGAGACAGTAAAAAATAGAGTACTTTTTAGTGATCCCTTATATTTTTGTTTATATTTTTTTTTGCCTAGGCATTACTTTTCTCTTTTGTTCTTTTGATTTTTTTGTGTTCATATTCAGAGCAGTGTGTCATCTTATGCAATCAACTCTTTTTATAAATATAATCTTTTCAATTCAGACATGTTATTATTCATTTGAATATGACAATAATTATGGTTATTCCAAAATCCTATGACTATTGGGTTATTTAGTGTTATTTTAAGTAGTGTACTCTATTGGGAAGCAACTAAAAAACGGGAGCGTTACAGTTATGACCTCCTTGATGACGGCATTGTCCAACTATCTATTAAAAGTCATTTGTGATGAATAAAGTAAATATTATGCATCTTACGTATTTAGAAGATGCTTCTTTGGTGGA
Source organism: Dracaena cambodiana (assembly GCA_036321105.1). NCBI lineage: Eukaryota > Viridiplantae > Streptophyta > Magnoliopsida > Asparagales > Asparagaceae > Dracaena > Dracaena cambodiana. The sequence goes on from JAYEPQ010000003.1 coordinate 40,768,428, forward strand.
GCATCCTAATGAGTTTAACTCTATTAAACTTAGTTGATTTATGTTTCCATTAATTAAGATGACAAAATAAGGGCTTTAATCATTTTATTGTCCTTACTCAAATGTTGGAATGGTACCATCACTATAGTGAGTGGTTTAGCAAGGACGAACAAGGAAGAGTTTGATGATGGGCGAGATCTAGTTTTGAGTTAAGAAATTTGTAGAGGGAATTGGGTCTGACATCTTGAATTAAAAATCAAGAATATTATGGATCATGAAAAGAAGACGGGCACACTTTATATGACCATGAGTAACCATGATGTGGTTACACTTATCGATATAAAAGTAAATACAAATTTGTTGTAACGCCCCCGTTTTTTAGCTGCTTCCCAAAATGGAGGACGTTACTTATTACTTGCACTAGACAACCCAACAATCATAGGATCTTAGAATAACCGTAACTACTACCACAATCAGATGAATAAATAACATGTTTGGAATTGAAAAAATTTTATTTATATAAAAGTTCATTACATCAAATGGCACACTGCTTTAAATATGACCACAAAAGAACCAAAAGAGCAAGCAGTGCCCAGACAAAAGGAAATATAAACAAAATATATAAAGATTCTCCATATAGTACTTCGCTTGCCTATTGTCACTTGATCTGTCCAATGAAGTATGGGTCTTCAACTGGGGCTGGATCCCCTTCTTCACGTTCCAAATCTGGGTTCAAAACCTAGGGGATTAAACCCAGCAAGTAACACATTTTAAAATAGAAATTGTACACTATCATAGTATAGGAATATAAGTGTGCATGAGTATATTTATGTCAGTGTTGTTCATGTACATATAAATTAAACATGAAAGTAAGCATAAATAAATGCATAAATAAATAAATATTACAATAACTAAATAAACATGACAATAACTGCTCTATCTATTTAATCTTATATTCTATTGGTCTCAGTCATCGTCCAATTTAATTGTAAAAACTGTATTAATGGATAAAATAGCGCTATTCTCCATTGTCATATAAGTGCCCGTGCATACCCGATACTCAACCACAATATTCATGGCACTGAACCATGACATGCCGCTAGGTATTACAATCAATTTTCTTACTGTATTATAGTAACTTACATATCATTCTGGGTAACAATTATCAATTGGTGATCCAGTAATCACCCAGGCCGCTGCAGTAAAAGAATCCCGGCCCTAACAATGTAATTAATCCTTATACGGTAAGACTCTTATCCATTATATAATTTATCCCATTTCCGTGTTCATAATATATTATGCACATGAAAATTTTATTTTACATTTATTTGTTTACTTTTCTTTTTCCTTCTTTAATTGTTTTTCAATTCATAATAACATGCTTGCATTTCCATGACTGTACATGACATGTAATATCATAACACATGATTTGCAATATCAAAGCACATAACTTGTAGCATGATAAATTAACACATGATATATTAGTGCACATGATTTGTAATATCAAGGCACATGACTTGTAGCATGATAAATTGATACATGATATATTAGTACACAATTATATTACAATGCATATAATTAAGATTATTTCAATAATCTAGTTTCATTCTCAATATTAATCAATAATCCAATTTGGGAACCAAGTACATTATATAATAATATTGTATTATTTCTATCTATCAATTATTCTCAATTAAGGTCCAAACCCACTAAATTCCTATTTATTCATATTATTATTATTATTTTATTTTTCTTTTCCTTTTTCTGTCCAGCCCCGGTCCAAGCCCACTATTTTTAAATTTATTATTATTTTTTTTTTGGCCCAAGTCCAATCCAGCCCACTTCCTTTTTTTATTTTTTTATTTTTACTGGGCTGGGCCAGACTCAGTTCCCTATTTTTAATCTTTTCTTTTTCTCTTCTTTTTTTTTCTTCTGGGCTGGGCCAGGCTAAGTCTGTTTGTTTTTTTCTTTTTCTCTCTACTCTCGGCCCAACCCACCAAATCATCTTCTCAACCTTCTCTCAGTTACTATTGCTTCTTCCTCTTCTTCGTTCCCCTCTTCTTCTTTCTTTTTTTTCTATTTTATTTTATTTTATTTTTTCACCTATTTGCAAAATTTGTTGTAAAAAACATAATTGTAAAGAAGAGCATACGCATATCAAAAATAAAATTTCTACTCCAAATCCAAATTTAATTTAAACAAAATGGCTAATATTTAGTTACGTTGCAATAATATAACCAAGAGAAAAATTATATAATTAAAAGAAAAACAATCAACTCGATCGTGCACTAGTAAAAAGAAGTGTGTTACTTATATCGGATTTTCTTTAATCTTCTTCGATTTGTTGACTCCGTTTCTTCCCCTTCTCCTTCTCCTTCTCTTTTTATTTTTATTTTTAAATTTTCTTCTTGGTTCTGTTGGGACAACTAGAGAAAAAGAGAGAGAGTAAAGAGTGAGGGAGAGAGGGAGGCAGAGAGATTAGGGAGAGTGGGTGTGGGCTTTTATTTTTTATTTTAGTTTTTTTCTTTTTTTTTCAATTGGTTTTTCATACGGCCACCCCCCATGTTTGATGGTGGCTTGTGAGGGCAGCCAGCTCATTTTTTTAATTAAATTATTTTATTTATTTATTTAATAATTTAGTAATTTCGGTTCCGTGTAACGTTCTCCGAATGCTATCAAATTAATATAGGGTATAGTACCCAATGAGAGGAACACTACAAAATTATCCGTTTGTTGTTTCAATATCCGGAATAAATGAACAGAAATTCTGAAGTAATTAGAAAGATGATTTTAATATTATTAAATTAGCAATTTTGGGAGTATTTTTTGGCCTCGTAATCTCCAAAAATACTAAATATTAAAAAACTAATAATCGCGAATACCGAATGTCATTTGGATTTGTGGATTTAAAATTACATTCACCGAAAGTTATTTTGGTGTCCAAAATTGATTTCGGTGGACTTATTTGGCACCACTGGTCTCAAGAGAGCAGTACAAATAGCTCAAATTTTGGGGTATTACATCCTACCCACCTAACAAAAAAAATTCGTCCTCGAAATTTCAAATTAGAAGACGTGCTTGTATTCACGGGTACCTACCGATATAAAAATAAATTCAATTGACATACCTGATCATGAGAAAATGTATGGGTATTTTGTCCTAATGTCCCTTTCAAGCTCCCAAATTGAATCTCTTGGCGATTGTGTGTCCCACGAAACAAGAACCAAGGGTATCACTTTGTTCTTAAGGATCTTCTCCCGTCGACCGATAATTGCTATGGGATACTTCTCATACTTTAGGTCTGATTTCAAATTTACCTCGGACAGATCTACTACTTTGTGCTCTTCACCCAAACATTTCCGCAGTCGTGATACATAGAACACATCATGAACAGTTTCTATCTCTGATGGTAATGATAATCGGTAGGCAAGACTTCCAATCCTTTTCACGATCTCAAATGTTCCGATGTATTTTGAACTGAGCTTTCCTTTCTTACCAAATCTAATCACACCTTTCATCGGGGATATTTTAACAAATACTTTATCTCCTACTTCAAACTCCAGTGGTTTTCTGCGTTGATCTGCCCATTTCTTTTGTCTATTTTGTGCCGCCTTCATGTGTTCTCTGATAACCTTCACTTGCTCTGTTACTTGAGTAATCAACTCTGACCCCAAAATACTTCGTTCTCCAACCTCATACTAACATAATGGAGATCTGCATTTTCGCCCATACAAAGCTTCAAATGATGCCATTTTGATACTCTCCTGATAACTATTATTATAAGAAAATTCCACCATATACAAATAGTTTTCCCAAGATCCACCAAAATCCAACACGCATGCCCTAAGCATATTCTCAAGTACTTGGATAGTCCGTTCTGATTGACCATCTATTTGTAGATGGTAAACTGAAGATAAATCCAAATGTGTTCCTAGACTATCCATTAATTTCTCCCAATAGTGTGATCTGAACATTGTATCTCGATCTGACACAATCCTGGCTGGGACTCCATGCTATCTCACTATTTCTTGCATAAATCTTCTGGATAGTTTTCTGTTGACTGACCAACTCTAAATGGAATGAAATGTGCCGATTTAGTTAGTCGGTCCACAATTACCCAAATTGTATTATCGCCCTTGGTCCCCCTAGGTAAGCCTGTAACAAAATCCATTGATATTTGTTCCCACTTTTACTCCGGTATTGCTAGGGGTTGGAGCAATCTAGCTGTCCTTTGATGCTCAGCCTTCACTTGCTGGAAAGTAGAACATCTAGATACATATCTGGCAATCTTCTTCTTCATGCCTAGCCACTAGTAATCTTTTTTATATTCTTATACATCTTATTGCTTCCGGGATAAATAGAATATATTGATCTATGAGTTTTTTGTAAAACTCTATCTCTTACTTTCCTCTTAGACACCCATAATTTTTCTTTGAACCTAATGGCCTTGTCTGTTTGCATTTTCATTTCTGATCTCTTGCCTACTTCTATCTTATTCTTTAATCTCTAAAAATTTTCATCTTCAACCTGAACTTGCTTAATCTGCTCTATCAATGGTGACTGCAACTGTATCTCCATAAATTGTGTTGTCTCTCCTGGTAAAATTATTTCCAATTCCATCCTTTTCATCTCCATTAAAAGTTCTTTCTGCTGAGTTAATCTCTCCACTGCAGGCCTCCTACTCAGTGCATCTGCCACTGTATTAATCCTTCCTGGGTGATACTTAATTTCTAAGTCATAATCTGCTACTAACTTCAGCCATCGTTTTTGTCTCATATTCAGTTCTTTTTGAGTGAATATATACTATAAACTTTTATGATCAGTATATACTTCTACTTTCTGTCCTAGTAAATAATGTCTCCAAAGCTTCAAAATATGAATCACTGCTGCTAGCTCCAAATAATAAGTTGGATAGTTTCTCTCATGGGGTTTCAACTGCCTTGATGCAAACTCAATCACTCTCCTATTTTGTGTCAACACACACCCCAATCCCTGTTTTGAAGCATCACTATAGACCTTCATTTCCCCAGAATTGTCTGAAATTGCCAACACTAGTGCTGTTGTCAGTCTCTATTTTAATTTTTCAAATGCCTTATTACATTCCTCTGTCCAGACATATTCTACTCCTTTCATAATCAATTTAGTTAGAGGAGACGCGATTTTTGAAAAGTCTTATACAAACCGCCTATAATATCTAGCCAACCCCAGAAAACTCCGAATCTCAGATACTGATTTCGGTACAGGCCACTCCATTATAGTTTCTATCTTCTTAGAATCAGCTGATACACCATCTCCTGAAATTATGTGACCCAAGAAAGCAATCTTATCCAACCAAAGTTCACATTTGCTTAGTTTTCCATATAACTTTTACTTTTTAAGAGTTTGCAAAACTGTTCTCAAATGCTCAGCATGTCTTCTTTATTCTTGGAGTAGATTAATATATCATCAATAGATACTACCACAAATTTATCCCGATACTGAGCAAAAATATAGTTCATCAGATTCATAAACACTGCTGGTGTATTAGTCACTCCAAATGGCATTATCAAATATTCATAATGACCATGTCAAATTCTAAATGCAGTTTTTGAAATATCTTCTGTTCGGACCCTTACCTGATGGAATCCAGAACGAATATCTATCCTCGAAAATACCTTGCTCCTCCCAATTGATCAAACAGATTAGTTATTCTTGGTAATGGATATTTGTTTTTGATTGTTACTGCATTCAAATCTCTATAGTCCACACATAGTCTGACTCCCATCCTTCTTTCCTGCTAATAATACTGGAGCTCTCCAAAGTGAAACACTAGTCCTTACAAAACCCAACTTTTGTAACTCATCTACTTATCTCTTAACTTCTTCTAGTTCTGCAACTCCCATTCGATAAGGTGGCCTACAAACTGGTTCAGCTCTAGAGATAATATCAATAGTAAATTCTACTGTCCCCACTGGTGCTAGTTTAGGTATCTCTTCTGAAAATATATCTAAGAATTCTGATACTACTGGATCATTCCTTCTCCTACTTCCATAGCCTCCAAAACTCCTCTTTTTGGGGACACCTTAGATTTAGCTAGTTCTAGAGATTGATTTTCACCAATAAATTCAAACTCCAAACAGCCAGGAATCTGAAATATTACCATTTTTCTCCTACAATCTATCACTGCATGGAAACTACTCAACCAATCCATGCCTAAGATAACATCATATCCGGCTCCGTTGATAACTAACAAGTTGGCATAAAATTATCTTCCCTTAATCACTAAGGGACATAACCTATATTCCTTATTAGTCATGATATTACCGTTCTCAGTCTTAATGTCCCACCCCACAGGTAAGATTGCAAAATCAATAGAATTGCGAAAAACAAACATGATAGAGATAAAATAGTGTGAAGCTCCAGAATCAAATAGAGCAGTTACTGGTGTATTGTCAACTAAAATCGTACTTGCCACGACTCCCTCGGTGGTCTGAACCTCCTAAGCATTCATTAGTCTAGCCTTTCCCTGTCTCTTGTTCGCGGCAAAATCCATGTCTCCTTCCATTGGAATAGCTTAATTACAATGAAAGTGAACAATAGAAAACGAACGAGAGGATTTATAATTTATCGCTCTCTTTTACAATGAAAAGTGGATTCTCGTAGCGATGTGATCTATCGAATAGCTCCTTTGGACGATCTGACGTGGAAATCTTCTCTCTCGATGAAGATGACGGCCGACTCTTGATCTTTTTCTGCTGGTCTTGATGTGTTCAAGGCTCTCACGTGTAACTTGAACTGCATAAAAACTCCCAAAAGATCTCTTAAGGCTTCCTCAAGAGGGTATTTATAGACTTAGGCCAATATAAGAGTTTTCAATTGACTAGAATTGGCAAGTAGTTATATTCATCAAGGATTCTAATCAAATATCTTAATTTTGATTTAAATCTCTTGATTTTGGGTTCTGATTGAACTCAATTTGAGCATTGGATAAGCCCAAATCTCAATCACAATCAATTTAGAATTTTAATGAAATCTGCTCACGCGGAGTTAATGCGGAGCTAAATTTGTCAGAATGCAGAGTTATGAATTAACTCCCCGTTTTACTCAAACGCGAGGCTAAGATAGCCAAAATGTGGAGCTACGAAGTTAGCTCCGTGTTCTGTGTGGTTATTTCCATTTTCTGATTTTGGAAATTTTACCACCAACAGAAACCCCCTCCAAAGTTTTCAAAATGGCTTCGAACTTGGGAAATTTTGAAATACTTTGGACTCTTGGTTTAATGCACCTGAACGCGGAGTTGATAAGATCAAGTTATCCCCGCGTTTTGAGTTGAACAATGCTTATCACACGAAGCTAAATAGCCTCGCGTTTTTGCTCAAAATCGCTTCGATCCTCGCGCTGAATACCAAGGGGCGGGTTTTGTCATTTAATTAGAGACTTCTTCTTCCTCACTCTTCACTCTTTCGGGAATTATCAAGAACTCAGGAACTTCAGGCGATTAGAGCTCTGCGACCGATTATTCGTTGCCAAATTTCTTAGATTTTCCACAAGATTTCCAGCTCAATGCACCCAAGAAGAGCGTTTCCTCTCGTGCCTCCTCGCCGTCAGCAGCCGGCGCAAGCAGCAGTGGCAGTGGCCGCGGCAGCGGCCACAGCGGCGGTCCAGTCTACGCTGCGCCAATTGGAGGTAAGAATCTCCATTTTTCATCGGAGTGATTTAGGGGCAATTTGGCTCGGTTTTTACTGGCCAATCGCCTTCTTCACCGGCAAAATTATCGCCGTACTCCAGCCAGTGGCTTGGAGAAGAAAAAAGGACCTCTGGTCCTTTTCTATGCGAAACTATCGTGTTATCTTCGCATTTTGTATGCGAAGCTATCTTCATTTTACTGTCGCGTTTCTACGCGAGGTTATCATCTTAGCTTCGCATTTTATCTTACGCGAAGTTAATGATATAGCTTCGCATTTTATCTGACGCAAAGTTAATGATTTAGCTTTGTGTTTTATCTGACGCGAAGTTAATGATTTAGTTTCATGTTTTATCTGACGCGAAGTTAATGATTTAGTTTCACGTTTTATCTAACGCAAAGTTAATTATTTAGCTTCGCGTTTTATCTGATGCGAAGTTAATGTTTTATCTTCACGTTTTATCTGACGCGAAGTTAATGATTTAGCTTCGCATTTTATCTGACGCGAAGTTAATGTTTTAGCTTTGCATTTTATCTGACGTGAAGCTATTGATTTCATCACACGAAGTTATTCCTTAATTCCGTGTTTCTGTACTTAGAAAAGTTTTAATCTTCTTTTAGAATTTCTTCTAATTTTGTTTCTTCTTTTTGCAGTTGGTTATTCAGTGGATCCTCTCACCCACAGGCATCACTTTGGGTTCGCTGGGGGTGCAAACCTAGCAACCCAGTTCCGCTTCACCACTGACCTCCTTGCCTTCAAGCCGGACTTGAGAGAACACAGGGAGAAGCTGATCAGATACAGCCCTACAACTATAAGGGAGATCATCACTGATGCTCCCTTCGAGGCAATGAACTGAGAGGCGTTAGAGAAGCCAGCGTTCCTCTTCGGAGATGCGATGGAACACTCAAACGAGCTACTTTTTGAAGAAGAGAGCAAGTGGCGATACCAGGCGGGTGACCTGCTCATGTTTCTGCCTGACATGGAGTGCAGCTACCCTCTGGTGTATCTTCAGAGGCTATCTTCCCGTTGTGAGTTAGATTGGGAGCTAACTTGGGACTACGATGGAGTTGCGACTGGTAAATTCGGCACAGGTGGGGCTTACAAAGATGGTCCCACCAGATGCATCACTAGGCTCCTTCCAGGTAGAGTTACCAAGGAGCACTCAATTGGAGAGGTCCTTATTCGGGCAAAGACCTTCTTGAGTGAGTTTGTCGCAAAAGATGGCCAATACCAGGCGAAGGACTTCAGAATGCTTAACTGGATCCACTCTTCGGGGAACATGTGGTGGTTCCGGCTCGTTAAGTACGTGCTGGATACCCATGAGCAAGTCCTAAAGGAGAGCGGTCTATACAAGGCCATCAGGAATGTTCAATTCGGGTTGCCCCAAAGCTCATACCATCTCTTCAGCCTTTTGGAGATGTACAATTCCGAGACCGGCACTTTTTTTACACCAGTGGGTGAGCTGGGACTTGCTCTCCAAGAGATGTACGAGATGTCGGGCTTATCTATGGGTGAGGTTCCCTACGAAGAATATACCCCTACTGCCGAGGAGCTGAACATGCTAAAGGTGAGGGACGAGTGCATCTATCAAACATACTGGGAGATGATGTGCCACTATCATATCTGTACCGACCTTGCTGGAGCACAAAATCAATGCATCGGCCACAAGAAGTAGGCGGATTATCTTTTCTTGAACTTGAAGGAGAGTCTCCCTATGGTTTGCGGATGCAAGCCCATTGATGTTGAAGAGATTAAACAGCGCATCTCAGATCTGGAAGCCACCACTTACACCACCGAGTCCAATGAAGGAGGGTTCAACCTGGACACAGTCTTCCAAAGTTTCCACTACCAAGCCCAGTTCCCCATATCTGATAGGAGTTTACTTGCTGGTTTCTTGATATGTGGCTGAAGAGATGCGTCGTCCCTTCATTGCCCAAGGAGGTCACTACGAAGAGCGTTGTCAATCCTGTCGTTCTACTGGCTTACGGACGACCGTTCGAGCTTTTGCCGGCAATGGTTAGCAATCTCTAAAGCGGGCTTCGAGCCTTCTGCAATAGCTTTATTCAGGCAGAGAAGAATAAAGGAAAGGCTGCCAAAGGAAAAGCAGCAAAGGAAACTGCTACGGTAAAGACACCGAATCCTAGGGTGGAGATAACCTATATATATTTGATGGCGTGGCTGGTCATGAACTGCCCGTCTCTGATGAGCACTGTAGATTATTGTCCAATCGACAAACCGTTCTTCGTGGAAATGTATGAACACTCCATGTGGAAAAGTAACTACATATCAGTAATCCGGAAGACGCTTCGTCACCACCAAAACTATAAAATCTTCCGCTGCTTCCCAGATTTCCCCTGTAGAGAGTATGGTTTAAAATTCAAAGATATCTTGGGAGCAGATAACTTCACTAACTTATCTTCATGGGCATTTTGGTGGCTGCTGAATATTCGTCTCGGGCATCTGGTGTATTGGCAAGACACCATGTGCTACATAGAGCCGTACATTCCAAACCGTTTTGCTCGCCAATTCAGATATTCATAGCTCTATGTAGGAAACCCGAATAAGAAGCTGGCGTACAAAGGAAACTTGTACGTGAGAGCACGGGGCTAGTTCCATTTTGTTGCCGGAGGGACCGGAGCCGAATTCACGTTGCCCCAAAAATCGCCAGAGCTGAGTATGACGTTAAGTTTTTGTACATGGTAAAGCATTACCAATGCTGATGTACCTCCATCAACCATAATTGTTGAAAGTAGATAGAGGCCTTCTACTCTCGTCGTAAAGGGCCCAAGAGAGTTAGAGTAAAAGGAATGGAAGAATTTCTTGACACAGCGGCCAAACCATCTGATGGGGGCAGTTCAGATGATGTTGATGATGCCGACGGCGATGATGACGCTGGTGCTGGAGGTGCTCCTCAACCTTCCACCACTCATTTCCGAAGCCCAACCATAAAGCATCGTTGGATAACTAGGGATGAGCCAGCCTATAAAAAGAAGAAGTTGACCGGGCAAACTCTAATGGTTATTCCTAAAGAGGCAGCGGTCCAGTTCGCAGCGGATCTTCTCGTTTCAACTCTGCCGTCAGCACCGGCAGTGGAAGAGAGGCCAATTGAAGCTCCAAGTGCTGTTGAGGCCTCGAACCTGCCAGCTGTAGAACTTACCGAACACACTACGATGCAAGCTCAAGGTAGCGAAACGGGTGTACTTCTAGAGACAGCGACTCCTCCCTCAAGTCCAACTACAGAACTTGTATCTACTGGTACAATTCTGACCATTTGCCCTTATTTGATTGTTCCTATGCATATGTTTGACATTTTTGTTTGTTTTTTTTTTCGTGAGCTCCAGGTAGTCAACTCCACTTGTCGATGCATTCGACTACCAGAGTGGAGTCCAAAGAATTGGCCGATTACTCGGGCACCACTGGCTCGGTGGGCGGACTAGGTAGCTTTGCAGAGGCGTTTGGTGCAGACTATTTCACTCCAGTCCCTCACTCTGCTCCTACTTCAACTCCTTCGATTAATGAGCTGGGGAGCGATGATAGGACAGAGGTCGTCGCTACTATGGCTAGAGAAGCTCCTCTATCTCCAAGTCTACCGTCACCGACACCAACACCGGCCGTTTGCTCCTAAGATACTTTTTTGGTCGTCATTGGCGTGCCTCCAGCTCCTCAGCTAGCTATTTTAACACCATCAACGATCATGGTAGTTGCTCCTCCTACTGCTCGCTTGCCAACTGCGGAAGAGGATAATTTGATATTCTCTTTTGAAACAACCTCCGCTACAGGGGGGCATTAGGTGGAGGCACTCCTTCAGAATCTAATCCTCTTAGTGGAGTTGCTCGAATGACTGGCACCAGCGGGACTTCTCTCCAGGTTCCTAATTCTGCTAAGTCTTTATTGGCTTTACTGGCTCCTCATGTCATGGACCTGGTGCAAGGACGGGCTTCCTCTTCCTCTACCCCTATGGAAACTGCAGCTCCTCCAGTCACATCTCCCTTAGCACTGTCTATGCTTAATTTAGACACTGCTGATCCTCTTGAGAAATTCTTCAATCACAGTGTTAATAATTTTGTACGGCTGCTAAGGAGGTGTATCGGGATGATCCTGGATGGGAGGGACTTACTTGAGCTTGGACGCCCAATGTTGACCAGCTATCTGGACAACATTGAAAGGGTTGGAGGGCGTGACTGAGCAGCTCCTTACCGACCCGCCTAGAAGTTTTAGAAGAGCAGGTGCAGACGCTAAACACAGTTCGCCAAGCAGATGTGGAAGCGATCACTAAGATTGAATTGGCGCGGCTACGAGTAGAGTTGACGGCTCGTCAGGAGGAGCTGAGGCGTCAAGAGGACGACTGGTCTCGGGAGTTGGCAGAACTACGAGCCAGTCAGGAGTCAGTCCTCTGGGGGCTAGAGATGGTGGATTTTGAAATTGAGGGGAGTCAAGCAGCCATTCTCAGAGCCAGGGAGGCCATTGCAAAAGCTCAGGTTATTTTAGAAGCCAGCGAGTCTCGACTAGGGGAGTCTATGAAAAGACGAGAGGAGTTGATCCTTCAACAGGGACAGCTCGAGTAAGAAGGCATGATGAGGAGCCGTTCTATCAAAGAATCTCGTCAGCGGTTGACCCAGCAACTTGCTATAAATGACAATGATTTACGTCGGCAAGCTCATCACTCAGTAGAAGAAATCCGTCGTCGAGTTATTGATGAGACGACAAATAAGTTGAAGCTTCTGGGAGAACCTTAACTTTCCTGTTTTCTTTTCTTTTATACATATTTTATTTATTCATTGTAATAAAGGAACTCAGCCATTTTTGAATTCTTTTTGTAACTTTAGCCATATTCTTTTAATTCATGAATAAAGATAATTATTTTTATTCTTTTATATGTTGGCTACAAACTTTTCTTGCACAACAAATGATGACATAAATAGTTCATAACTTTGGTACAAATAATCTAAGGCTCATCTGCGTAACTTAGATTACTGATACCAGAATGACCGGGTCAAGATTACTGACCTCGGTAAAAGCTCTTCAATAGAGCATGCTGGTAGTTTGGCAATGGCATTTAATTGCATTCACCAGAATAATCAGCTTAGAGTCATTGACTTGGACAGAGGCGCCTAATTGCACATAACTTAATTTGATAAAGAAGTTCAAGTGCTCACACGCGTAATTTGAACGTGGATGTGGATGGTTATACTCTTAGGGATAGAAACCAGATGTGACAGTTATACATAATACTTTTTCAAAAATTTGCTGTTGATCGGCATCATCATTCTGTCACCATTTTGGTTCATTAAGCGATAGACTCCACTAGAGTATACTGTCTCCACAATGAACGGTCATTCCCACTTGGGCTCAAATTTATCCTTAGTTTTGTGGGTCATAACCATTGGCCTTTTAATGGCCAGAACCAAGTCTGCTTACTTGAAGGCTCTCTGTTTAATGTTCTTATTAAACGCTTGCGAGACTCGAGCCTGATACAACTCAATTTGTTGCTGAGCCTGGGGACGCTTCTCATCCAGCGCTTCTAGTTCTAGCAATCTTTGTTGATGTCGTTCCTCCGTCGTCATTTTTGTGGCTAATTCCACTCTTAATGATGGTATCTGGACTTCTAGAGGCATGACGGCTTCGCTTTTATATACTAAGGAGAAAGGGGTACCTTTTGTAGGGGTGCGGACTGTAGTGCGATAAGCCCACAAACACTCTCCTAGCTTTTCATTTCAGTCCTATTTGTTGGAAGAGACAAATTTCTGAAGGCATTTAATAATGGTTTTATTGAAGGTTTCGGCCAATCTATTAGCTGCGGGGTTATACGGCATTGAAGCGATATCCTTGATTCTAAACTTATCACAGAATCATGATAACTCCTGGCTGATGAACTATGGTCCGTTATCATGAATGATTCTCCCAGGAACGCCAAAACGGTAAATGATGTGATGTTTAATAAACTTAATCACATATGTCGTCTTTACCTCTCTCATGGGCACGACTTCAGCCCATATAGAGAAATAGTCGGTTATCGCAAGTATGAACTGGTGTTCTCTGAATGATGGGGGAGTTATTGGCCCCACGATATCCATCTCCCATGCTTCAAAAGACCAACTAGCAACAGTATTATGCAAGTATTCTGAAGGTTGATGAATGAAATTAACGTGTACCTGACATGCATGGCACCATTTAGCGTATGCCATTGCATCGGTAATTGATGTGATATTTACTGCAAGCGTACAGTGTCGGTGTAGCGCTGTACAAGTCGTCCCATAGGGATCTAAGGTGTTTTTGCGTTCCTTAATATTTCCTTAGTCTAACGGACTAACCAAACATTCTAGTTTGAAGTTGAGTTAATCTAAATAGCCTAAGATCTAGAATCCACTAATTTCCAACCATGTTCTTACTTCTATTATCTTCTTCTATCATAAAAATTCGATCTTTTTAGTTTAATCTTTATTTAAAGTGCTCTAAGTATGAGCTATCAAGTGGTGTGCAAGTATAACTCATTAAAGATACTACTTTTCATAAAAACAAACTAAATCTTTAGATTTCAATGAAAAAGATAAAATCAACAACCCCAAACCCTAACTAAGCATAGGCTATCAAGAAACCTAATTCAAGTATAACCTATCAAGGCCTTAATCTTCGAGTTCTTGTATTTTAATCTTTTTATAGAAAAATCATGTTTTTATTAATTTTATTTATGAAGAAAAATATTAGAAAGCAATTACATGGTGGATTTTAGCTTCATCTACATCCTAGAGCTAAACTAATTAGCTACTCATATTTTTAATAAACAAAATCAAATTTTTATTCATGAAAGCAAATAAAATCTAATCTAGAAGGCGAATAAATCTATACTAGAAAGTAATTAAATCTATCTAGAAAGCAAATAAAAAATTAAAAGCAATGGCTTACCTCTAGAGCACGGTATTGTAGCCGCCACCCCTTCAGCAAAACCCTAATTTTATTGATTTAAAAACGAGTACAAAACTTCAGGATTCTCTTAGAATACAAGGATAGGCTAATATATAGGCTTCGAAAATCAAACCCTAATTCTAGCATAACTGAAAAACTACAAAATTACAACGAAGCCACCGACGAAATCTCAGCATGTGGATCCACTTTAGGACCGCTAAATGGCTGAATAAACCACTATTTGCGGGTTTATTTTGAGCAAATCGCTTGAAATTTCTTCCACATGAGTCTCGTGTCTTGTTTATTTGATTTTCTGGATTGTATTTTACTTTGAGTCTCTGAAGCATCGTAATCTCGTAGTTTTGCCCACTTTAGAAACTTTTCGAACTCTGATTTCCTACTCCAACTCTGATTTCATGCCACCTCCTTGTATAAATCGGATTACCTGAAAAAGATACTAAAAATACACAAGTAGCATTTATTTATATACAAAAATAGATAAAGTATGGGAGGAAAAATGCAATATATGATACTTATCACACCCCCACACCTATCTTTTGCTAGTTCTCGAGCAAAACCTAAATCTAAAAAGAAAAAGAAAAATCATAACTCACTTTCACAGGAATCGCAATTGCACTTAGCACGTGCAACAAGCCTTTAAACCCCTAGGTTACCCTAGTAGACGAGTGTTGTCTCGTAAGAGTTTGCAGTGAATATACCCACAAAATTCAAAGAGAAAATAGATTAAGGAATAAAGAAAAGAAAAATAAGGATAATAAAAAATCAAGAAAAATAAAAAATTTATACAAAAGAAAGAAAAATCTCTTTTTCATGATATTTTCATCAATTAATCTCACTAATATACAAACTCAAGAACGCATTTAGATTATCAATTTTCAAATCGAGCGTCATATCAGATACACTTATCATTTTAATCAAAAATTTAAATCGTATCTTTCAATACCCACTAACAGATAATCCATTGGCTCCTATATATCTACATGCACGTGTGATAGTCTACTTTGGCTATGGACTCTAACTCTAACTAATGATTCATCTCCTCTCTCATAATTTTTTTTTCTTTTTTTCTTTATTTTATTTTATTTTATTTTATTTTTTTAAGAATATTTCACCTTTCATGCGAATATTCATATTTTCTTAGGCGCAACATATCCGATTACTCGGTTCATACTCTTTTCTTTTTCTTTTTTTTAGAATATTTCACCTTTCATGCGAATATTTACGCTTACTTAGGCGCAAAATACCCGATTACTTAGATCATACTCTTTTTTCACTCTCGAAACTATTGCCTTAATACCAGGCGCACCCCATTATTTTATCACTCTCGAGGCTATTGCTTTAATACCAGGCTCACCCCATTATTTTATTCTCACTTTTTTTTCTTTTTTTCTTTTTTTTATTTAGAGAGAAATGATTTACTCAATCATTATCATCTTTGACCTTAACTTAATAAACTATTGTGAAGTGAAAAATAGATGTATATTTGCCTCAAAACTGCTGTTAGCGATATTTAGTTTTCGGATTTTAATTTTTTTCATAAAATTCAAAGTGTATCGTCCAATCTACCCTCCTATCCAATTTCAAATCTAAATTTGTTCCTTTATCTGTAGTTAGGTTGATATATTGATAAAAATATATAAATTTGTTGTCAAATTTATTTTTTATTAATTTTTTTCAGTTTTTTTTTATTTTTTTTCAGTGTTTTTTTTAAAAAAAAAATTTCAGTTAGTTACCCTAAAAACTACCCAAAGTGTAAAATAAAGAAACCCAAAAATCTAAAAATAAAATCCTAAAAATAAAAATAAAATCCTAAAAATCCTAAAAAAAATAAAAATCTCCTAATCCATTCCCCCACACCTAAACTTGTGTATGCCCTCATACACAAACCAAGTATGGTAAAATAAATATGAAAACTATTATACAAATACTATACAAATAATGAGAGTCGTAAAAGTTACGATCTCAATATCATCACCCTATTAACGCATGGAAAGCGGTTACGACCTCTCGATCGCTTCCCACTTTCATACTGTGTGCGTTTTAAACGTGAAGTTGGTGCATTATTATATCTCATCAGCCTCCTACGAGTCACGAAATTACCTGTCTGCTTCTTATGTCGTCCTCACTTTTTCTTTGTCCACATGCAAGCATTAATAATTGGATTAAAGAATTCTTTATTATAAACATGCCAATCATCGTTAGTAACAAGCATACATGTAGAAATATCATGAGGTGAGAAGAGTGCAATATGATCAAGTGAATGTGGTGGTGGCTCTTCTAACTCATGAAGTAATGCGAGCTCCTCTGCAAACAAATCCTCAAAAGTTTGCTAATAAATTAATGGCACACATGCGTAAGTATCATCAAATATAGAATCTGTATGTGCCAATTCATCTAATAATATGAGCTCATCTTTGAACAATTGCTTAAATGAGGGTTTATCATCAGTGCAAGAGGTCAAATGAGAGTGCAAATTATGAACCATGTTGACCTCAATGAGGGAGCTCATTGCGTGCTCATTCACATTAAATATGTTCAATGCCACAGTCATATTCCCAAACGATAACTTCATGAGGCCACTTCTACAATCAATTAACGCATTTGATGTTTTTAGGAATGGTCTACCCAAGATAACTGAAATTTGATTCCGTGGATTGGAGATCGGCTCAGTTTCTAAGACAATAAAGTCTACAGAAAAGATAAACTCGCCGACCTTAATGAGCACATCTTCAACCGTACCAAATGGTCTCTTGATCGAACGATCAGCTAGCTGTAATGTGACCTTGGTAAGTTGAAGTTTTCTTAACCCCAGTTGCTGATAAACAGTGTAAGGAAGCAAGTTGACGCTTGCCCCTAAATCAAGCAATGCCCTATCAAATGTAGTGTTTCCAATGGTGCATGAGATTGTAGGAAAACCTGGATCTTTGTACTTGATAGGCAAGGAGTTAGAGAGGATATGTGATATATTTGCAGCAAGAAAAACTTTTTCAGGAACGTTTCTTGCTCGTTTCTTAGTATACAAATCCTTGAGGAATTTAGCATAAGTAGGAACCTCTTGTAGAATATCAAGGAATGGAATATTAACCTTCACCTGCTGAAATATTTCAAGAATCTTTTCTACTTGCGGTGAAGGCTTCCTAAAGCGATTGGGATATGGTACTTTCGGCTTAGGAACAGGTTCTTCTAAATGATCATGTGACTGTAATTGAGGTGATGGAGATGGTCGTGGAGAAAGAGGTGGAAGAGATGATGTAGCCTGCGAGATAATAGGAGTTGGATCAGGAGGCATGGCTACATTATTGTCCACTTGCTTGCCAGATCTAAGCGTGTGAATGGCATTGCATTGGTGGACATGCGACTGATTGGAGTTTGAGGAACTGGCATTAGGGTTCATTATGAGTTGACTTGGAAAGGTACCCAGGCCACATTCACTCATCTGACTCGCTAATTGTCCAACATGTTGCTCTACATTCTTAATAGATTGAGAGTTCACGAGTAGTTGCTGACCTGTATTTTGAATAAAATCAGCTGACACTTTCATAAGATTTTCCATGTGTGTATTAAGGTTGGACATATGCATGTCAAACTTGGAATGAGACTTGAGAAGATTTTCAACGTGCTTCTCAAGTGACTGAAGTCGTTTTTCTTGTTCATTATTAGACCCCTGTTGTGAATATTAGTGATTTTGTACAGGTGACCTATTATGGTTGTTCCCATAATTTGAAGCGTTTGGGTGTTGGTAGGCACCCACATTTGGTCTTGAGAACTGACCAGTGGCTGAAGGTTGTATGTTAGGATTAGGGACTCCCTGATATTGCCCTTGACCCCATGAGAGATTCGGATGATTCCTCTAACCAGGATTGTATGTAAGAGTGTAAGGATTGTTCATGGGTTGTTGATATAAGGCGTTAGCCTGTTCAAGTATGGGACCCATAGAATTCATTAATAATGGACACTCCTCCATAATATGATTCGAAGTTCCGTAATTAAAACATGTGGGAACTTGAATTTGATTTACCTGACCCACCGGTGGCGCACTAAGAGTCTCAAATGCCTCAATTCTCCTCATAAGGGCTGTGATCTTAGCTTCGGCAGCTATAGAGCTGTCGACACTATGGATCCTACCCTTATGTGCAGAAGTTGATGCACTGGGCTTCTCAGTGGGACTCTCCCACTGCATAGTCTTCCACGATAAGTCCTCAAGAAAGTCCCATGCTTCATCCTCATTTTTTCCTCATGAACTCCCCCTGACACATGGATTCAAAAAGAGTTTTGGATGTGTAATCGAGTCCTTCGTACACAATTTGACACAACCGCCACTTTTCTATCGCATGGTGGGGGCACTGAGCTAAAAGATCTTTGAACCGTTCTAAGTATTTCCAGAAGGGTTCTCCCGACACTTGATGGAATTGATTGATTTGATCTCTAATCCTTGTCGTCTTATGCGTGAGATAATACTTCTTAAGAAATACTACAACGAATTCATCCCAAGTAGTGATTGAATCAGTAGGCATACTGTACAACCACTTCTTGGCATTATCCTTGAGTGCAAAGGAGATGAAGCGGAGCTTAATTGCATCCTCCGATAAATGTTGCAGTTTTATCATCACGCATACTTTCCGAAATTCATTGATAAAGAGATATGCGTCCTCTGAATCAGAACCAGTGAATTTAGGAAATATAATGTACTGCGGCTTCAATTCATAGTGATTACCCGCTGCGTGTGGAAGTTTTATGTATGATGGAAGTGATGTGTGTAACGGGTAACATTGATCCTGAAGGATCAGGATCGGTTGGTCCATCTTGGCTCTCATGAACAAATCTGATCTCACAAGTCGACCAAATTGATCATGGGTCCAAAGTGGCATGAACCAGCGACCGTAAGTGTATGCGTGAATTTCCTAAACTAATGCAAGAAGTGGGGTGTAGTGGAGAGATAAAACGGTGAAATCGATATGATCAAATAAAAATGTGATTCCTAATGTTTCTAAATTTTTTTTTATTTTTTTACAGAACCAGGGGCACAAAATACAGAATTGGAGAAATTTGGGACTTGAGTTTACCTTTATGGCCGCTAAATAGCTAAATAGCGGCCAAATCAGAGAGTCTGACTCTCTGGTTTCTGCTACGCGGATCTGAGCCTTCTTCGATTCTTTTTGTCTTCCTGTATCTGCACTTTATATTCCCTGCACACTCAACACACATTGTTAACCCGTAAAACGTCAGAAAAAGCAAGAAAAATACCGTCGATCTCCGGCAACGGCGCCAAAAACTTGATGTGATATTTACTGCAAGCGTACAGTGTCGGTGTAGCGCTGTACAGGTCGTCCCAAAGGAATCTAAGGTGTTTTTGCGTTCCTTAATCTTTCCTTAGTCTAACGGACTAACCAAACATTCTAGTTTGAAGTTGAGTTAATCTAAATAGCCTAGAATCTAGAATCCACTAATTTCCAACTATGTTCTTACTTCTATTATCTTCTTCTATCATAAAAATTCGATCTTTTTAGTTTAATCTTTATTTAAAGTGCTCTAAGTATGAGCTATCAAGTAGTGTGCAAGTATAACTCATCAAAGATACTACTTTTCATAAAAACAAACTAAATTTTTAGATAATTCAATGAAAAAGATAAAATCAATAACCTCAAACCCTAACTAAGCATAGGCTATCAAGAAACCTAATTCAAGTATAACCTATCAAAGCCTAAATCTTCGAGTTCTTGTATTTTAATCTTTTTATAAAAAAATCATGTTTTTATTAATTTTATTTAAGAAGAAAAATATTATAAAGCAATTACATGGTGGATTTTAGTTTCATCTACATCCTAGAGCTAAACTAATTAGCTACTCATATTTTTAATAAACAAAATCAAATTTTTATTCATGAAAATAAATAAAATCTAATCTAGAAGGCGAATAAATCTATACTAGAAAGCAATTAAATCTATCTAGAAAGCAAATAAAAAATTAAAAGTAATGGCTTATCTCTAGAGCACGGTATTGTGGCCGCCACCCCTTCAGCAAAATCCTAAATTTATTGATTTTAAAAACGAGTACAAAACTTCAGGATTTTCTTAGAATACAAGGATAGACCAATATATAGGCTTCGGAAATTAAATCCTAATTCTAACAGAACGGAAAAACTACAAAATTACAGTAAAGCCACCGACGAAATCTCAGCATGTGGATCCACTTTAGGGCCACTAAATGGCTGAATAAACCGCTATTTGGTGGGTTTATTTTGAGCAAATCGCTTGAAATTTCTTCCACATGAGTCTCGTGTCTTGTATATTTTATTTTCTGGATTTTATTTTATTTTGAGTCTCTGAAGTATCGTAGTCTTGTAGTTTTGCCACTTTAGAAACTTTTCGGACTCTGATTTCCTACTCCAACTCTGATTTCATGCCACCTCCTTGTATAAATCGGATTATCTGAAAAAGACACTAAAAATACCCAAGTAGTATTTATTTATATACAAAAATAGATAAAGTATGGGAGGAAAAATATAATATATGATACTTATCAGTAATCATCCTTGGCCAGTAATATCCTAGCCTTCTTATGCGGTCTCCAAATTTTGGGTCAGGTTGATGGGCTCCACATACTCCATCATGCGTCTCTTTCAGCACTTTATCGGCCTCTGCTTTTGAAATGCAGCGTAGTAAGAGACCGTCACTTGACTTTTTGTATAAAGTCTGAAGTGTGGGATCATAATAAAATTTTTGGGCCTTCCTCTTTATTGAGGCGGCTTCTTTTGAATCCTCTGGCAGCATCCCGTATAAGGCGTAATCCACGAACAAAAATCGCCAGTCACAAGGTTCCAGAGTTAAGCCTACTTGGCATACTTCCTTGGCTTGGAAGATCGTATCAGGATGGAGAAGTTCTCTACTTACAATAGTGATAGTTTTAGCTGCTCCTAGTGGGATTGCCAATGTTGCAGCTAACACTACAAGAGCGTCCGCATAGACATTCTCATGTCAAGGTATATGGTTGATATAAAACTGTTCGAAATAACCTTCCAACTCAATGGCTAATTGATGATAGGAGATGAGGGCTTCATGTTTGACTTCATATTCGCCCGTCATCTGATTGACGATGAGGTTAGAGTCTCCATATACTTCTAGATAATTCACCCCCAGTTGCAGAGCCATCTTTAAACCAATAATGAGCGCATTATATTTCGCCACATATTTGTGCACGGCTCGGTTAATGAGTAACCATTAGGAAGTATGTGCTTATGTGGGGAAATCAGTACCACCCCCATTCTTGCAGTAGATCGTCTTGCAGCACTATCAAAGAACATTTGCCATGGCTGTTCTTTGTTAATCGTGTTGACTTCTGACATCTGTTTCGAGATATCCCCTGATGGTTTAGAGTTGGACCAAATTGGATGGTCTGCGAGGAAGTCAGCGATCGCTTATCCCTTCATGGCTTTTTGGGAATAAAGTGGATGTCATATGGTGATAGCAACAATGTCCATTTTGCTAATCGACTATTTAAAGACCCCGATTTTGTCAAAGGGATCTTCAGAGGGTTGACCCGTGATATGACATGAATTGTTTGCCCTGAAAGATAGTGTCACATCTTCTGGACAGCGAACACTAGGGCTAAATATTCTTTTTCAATTGGGGCATACCGATACTCGGCTCCAATCATTATACGACTTAAGTAATAGAGGGCATGTTCATGACCCTACTCATTATATTAAGCGAGTAACGCTCCTAGTGCGTTATCCATGGCCCTTACATATATAAGGAACGGTCTTCCAGGGACAGGTGCCATGAGGACAGGAGGTTTCATAACGTATTCTTTACGATCATCAAATGCTTATTGACATGCTTCGTCCCATATGAAGCAAACCCCCTTTTTCATAAGTCTGGAGAACGGCTAGCATCGTCTTGATAAATTGGAGATAAAGCACTGGATATAGACCAACTTTCCTTGTAACCCTCTCAACTCTTTAAGGTTCCGGGGAGGTGGCATCTCTTTGATTGCTTTTACTTTCTCGGGATCAAGAAAAATTCCTTCTGAAGTAACTATGAATCCAAGAAACTTTTCACTGGACACCCCCATGAAAGACTTAGTAGGATTTATTTTCAAGTGATGTCTCCGCATGAGATCGAAGACTGTTCTCAAATCTTGAAGATGGTCTTATTTATTTTTACTCTTGACCGCCAAGTCATCTACGTAACACTTTACAGTTTTACACAGATGTTCTTTGAATATAATGCTCATCATGCATTGATAGTGGCACCGGCATTCTTTAATCCAAAGGGCATTACTGTATAACAGTACACACCCAACAGCATTCTGAAAGCTGTGTGCTTCTCATTATCGGGTGCATTTTGATCTGATTATAGCCTGAGAAACCATCCATAAAGAATATCCTCTCGTAACCGCAGGTGTTATCAATCATCACATCTGTAATTGGGAGTGAAAATTCATCCTTAGGGCATGCGGCGTTCAGATCCCGAAAATTGATGCATATCCGGATCTTACCGTTCTTCTTACGAACTGGCACTATATTAGCCACCCAATCAGGATGTTGTTTTTTACGAATAAATCCTGACTTTATGAGCTTGTTAACCTCAGCGACTATCGCCTCCATTAATTCTGGTCAAAAATATCTTTGATGTTGTTTGACTGGCTTGGCGTGTTCATTAATATTTAACCGATGCATGGCAATCTGAGGATCGAGCCCGGGCATGTTTTCATAACTCCATGTGAACACGTCTATATATTCCTTGATAAGGGATATAAGTCCGTCCTTTTCTAGGGTAGTTAGCGTGTCGCTTATGAAAATGGGCTTTGGATTCTCTTCCGTTCCCATGTTAACTTGTACTAGCTTATCCTCTGTGGGCAGGTCGCGCTGTTCAAAACAGACATCCCAGAAGTATCCATATGTTTAGCCCAGGAATCATCATGAATATCAATTGGTTCCTCGTTGCTTTTTAATGCGGCTAAAACCATATTTGCTGTTAGAGATTGAAACCAAGTGCCAGTACTTAGATCCAAATCATGATCTAACGGATAAAGATCCTCGTCGGCCAAAGAGCTCTCTTCTTATTTGTATGGCGGGGAAGGAGGGGTGGATAAATACCCTAACTCCCTTCGAGTTTTCTGATAATAATCTGGGCTCTTCTCTCTTGGTCTAAACAAGGGTATAAGATTTCGTCGCCCTTTTCTAAAGTTTAATTCCAGTTTTTGGGGAAAGTTATAACCCATCTTTTCCATCATCAGTCAGGATGTTTGCTCGTATAAATGAAAGTGGGGTGATATTTGTTCATCACTTTCACTATTTTGCCTTTGGTTAGGCGATGCGATCACTTTGCCGAAGACAATTGGCTTTTGAGATACCTGTCGTGGAGGTACTTCAAAGAAATGATCTCGTCCCTTCATTATTTCAGACCAAGAGAGGAGGGATGATCTGATTGGTAAATGATATGCTACCAGAACTTCAAGTTCGGACAGGCCATCCGCTTCAGTAGTAGTACAGGAAGGTTCAGACTTTGTAGCGACAGCAGGCTCGTAAACTAATTTTATATTTTTATTAATAATCCACTCATTCTCAGCTACATTAGTTACATTACTATCGAAATTCATATTAAAATTTATGTGAGGGTTTATCTCATAGTCACCCCATCATCTTTTTCCGGAGATTCATATTCAGTGTCTACCTCATTGCCGCTGTCGTCGGGTTCTTGAGGCTCTTTGTGGTTCTCATAGGGGACCTCATGAGCCGGCTTGTAAAGCATAGCATCAGTGAAGTAATTTTCTAGCCCTTTGAATGGTTGCTTATCTGCAACTAATGTCCAAACTTCTCCTTACTCATCACAGTATTTCATACATTGATGGAGAGTCGATAGAACTATCATATAAGCATGGATCCATGGTCGCCCCAATAGAATGTTATAAGACGTGTCTGCATCAATAATGTAGCACGTAACTTCTGTTCTCAAATCTCCGATCTGACATCGAAGTCAGATCTTCTCGAGGGGACAGCTATCATTGGCGTTAGACCTGTATATCGTAATATTTGTTGGTGTCAGCGATGGGGCAAAATTCCCAATAACTGCATTAATTTTCTAGGAATGACATTTAATACAGACCCCGGATCGATTTGAATGCGGTCCACTTTTGTGGATCCTACATATCCGGTGAAATATAAAGGTCTATTATACTTTATATTCCTTACCTGCATATCTTCCGGGGTAAAGGTTATTTGTGGGACCTGCCTCCTCACTTGATGACAGTGGGGGCAGGAATCCTAATCTTCATCGGCTGGCTCGACAATTTGTGCTAGGAAAGATTGTGAATCTACCAAGGCCTCTCTTAATGTTTTCCAAGTTGATTTTGACAATCGCAATAACTCGTAGAGCGTAACCCGAGCTGGAATATTAGCCAACTGAGCTATGATGTCAAATTTGAACGTGGCATCCTTGACTTCTTCATCTTTTCCATGACTTTTCTGGAAACAAAGCCCTTTTTGCTTTGCAGGCTTCACGAGTTCCTCGTATATATTCTTAGGGTCTACTCTTGTATAATCTTTGAGGTAGGCTTTGCCGGATCGAGTGCCAGAGGGACCTGCCTCATCTTGATGAATGGCCATAATTTTGTCCTCCTCTTCAGAGTCTGTCAATACTCCTGCAATTATTTACTCTTCTTTAATTTTTTGCAGAAATAGTATTACTAATCCGCTTTCTTCTTTGACTACCTGATGCGGTCCGTTGTTCGTCTTGTAATAGATCAGGGTAGACCCACATGACTTCTCCTCTTTGTGTTGTCACAGGGGTAAGTCCTCTCTGTGCCATTTCATATGGGTCATGATTCTTCATGACTAGTTTCCCTGCTGGTATCGGAGTTACTCCTGCAGGGAACTCATGGGTTCCTACCACCAGGGATGCCATATTAGCGGTAATTTTCTTCTTTTCCTCTTTTAGCATCAAGAATCCGGTTTCTATCACTGCCTGAATCCTGTTTTTCATAGGGTAACAGTTCTTGGTAGGGTGTCCAACGTTCCGATGGTATAAGCAGTAATTTGGGTCATTAGTTTTTCCTGCATCTTCTAGCTTTTGGTTCTCTGGTAGCTTTAACATTCCCTTCCTGAGGAGTAGGTGGAATAGTGTGGGCGTCTGTTCCACCTTGAAAGTATAAGTCCTTTCATGTCGGGACCTATTTTGCCCCGTGCCTTTTTGGTTTTGAGCCTTTAGATTTGGAGGATTTGTTTGTTTTGAAGCGGCATCGGATGTCATTACCGCTTTCCCCTTATTCTTATTACTGTTTTGTGGATGTGGCCTATTATTTCCAAGATTCCTTACTTCACAAGATTCTTCCACCCGGGATCAAGTCTTCGGCTTGCGCTCCTTATTTAAGCAAATTTTTCCAAGTTTTAGATTCCACGGCTCATATTTTTAAGAGCACGTTAGTTTTAAGGTTGTGCCTGCAAGTTTCTACTAGAGTTTCCTCGACAATTCCGTGTTTACAATGTACGGACTTCTCCCAGAACCTTTCTATAAAATCTTTCACCTTTTCTTGTTCCCCTTGTTTATTGCAAGGAGATAATGAATCGATATTTCGGTGTCATCCACAAAAAAACGTGCAAGAAAGTGCTTTTCAACGTCATACCAGGTATTGATAGTACCTGGGGGCAACTACATAAACCATATAAAGGCAGACCCTCGCAAGGTACTTGTAAATACTTTGGTCATTACTGGTCATTACCCATTAAATGCCCTGCTTGAGACAAGAAGTAGTACATATGTTGGCTGGGAGATCATTTCCTGTCATACGGCTCCAACTTGAGTGGTTTACACTTTTCGGGGTACGGTGCCAAATCCCACACAAGCGGGTATAGCCTCGAAATCTCTGATTCCTTCAATTCCTTCTTGTGCATTAAGGCATCAAGTTGGCTCTATAACTTCTCGATTTTTTTTCATGAGGGTCATGGAAAGAATATTTATCTTCACCCACATGTGCCGAGTAAGCCTTTTCTTCTTTTTTTTTCTTCATTCATCTTAAATGGAGTTTCTTTTTATTTCTTTCGCGGTGATTCTGAAGAAGTTTTGGTTTTATCTTCGACTATTTTTTGGGTATTCTCGACCACCTTCAAGAGCATTATTCTGATATTCTCAATCGTTTTTTGTTGCTCTCGGATCATTTGTTCTTGGGCTTCGAATCTCTGATCGATGTCGTCAGATTTTTCTACCATATGTGATGCTGATTTTTGTGGTGTGGATGACGCCGAAGAGCGGAGTGAAGCTATGGCCAGCTTGTCGCTATCGTCGTCACAAGAACCTTTTACAAGTTTCTTGTAGTTTCGAGGGGCGGCAGCCCCTGATTTAAGTCGAGTAAGATGATGAGGTTCTTCGTCACTTGATTCGGAATCAACCTCTTTATCTACAATTCTCTTACCCTTTCCAACCATGTTAAAGGTCACTGCTTTCCATTCTTTTACTTTAATTTCTCGGGGAGCATTTTTTGTCTTCTTTGCAGGATTTTTGTCGACTCGGTTAATCGGTCGAATACCGACACCCTTTTCTTATTGCAGCAACAGTTGTTTAGTACAGCAGACACTGCTGTCATAAGCTGCTCGCAATGACAAATAGGGTCCGGTTGAACTTGATTTATACTCCTCTTCTTTGTTAAATACTCTATGAGGTCAGTGGCCTTAGACATGGAGTTGTGGGACCCACTCAACTGTTGAGAGGGTCCAGGGGCCCACTCAAGTTCCTTGGAATCATTGATATCAAGTTCTTGTCCAACAATGCGATTATCAACCCTAATTTTGTATTCAGATTGTTTTATGCGGAGCTGGATATTAGCTTCGCGTTTTGGTACGCGGAGCTGAGAAATAGCTTTGTATTTTGATACACGAAGCTGAGAAATAGCTTCACGTTTTACACTAGCCTCGTGTTTTATGCTGACTTGGCATTTCTACAGAAGTTTAACTTCTGAAATATTAGCCTCGCGTGGAGGAGAATTTTTGCACACTGGCTTATTCTTGCGATTTACGCAAGTTATATCTTTACGTTTAACGCGATTTTTGCGATTAACGCAAGTCTGATAATTATCTTTACGATTTACGCGATGGTAAGGAGTCTTGCGATTAACGCAAGTCTTACTAGCTTCGCGATTTATGCTTAGCTCAGTTTTAGCCTCGCGTGGAGAATCACCATCATACGCTGGCTCTATCAGCAGTTTATCTTCGCGAGTTATGCGAGTTTCTCTGGTTTTAAGTCCAGAACCAATAGCCTCGAATGGAGAATCACATGCTGGCTTGGTCATACTTTCGCGTTTAACGTGAATTGACTGGTCTTGCGATTGACCCAAGCCAGTTTGCGAGATACAGTAGCCTCGCGTTCTGCTGCTCCATTAGCCTCACGTTTAACGCGATCTTTGAGGGCTTTTCGCCTTGCTCTCCAATTTCAGTTGCGGAGTTGGGCTCTGTCAAACCAATTTTCAAGCCTTCTTTGGCAGTAGAGAAGTCATACTCTGTTAGGATTTTCTGCCCGAACGACGGCTCTATGGCCGCGGTCTCCAAGGGTCCCCAATTAACAATGGATTCTTGATTACCCGATTTATGGGTATTGGAGCGCACGCGGTGATAGCGTCACATTTCAGTTAGATTGCCTGATTCAGAGAAGAGGTACTCCTCGTATTTCTGCTGGTCGATTTCCACGACGAGTATGTTAACGTCGGATCCAATCCTCTCGACGTCAGATTGTGTCACGATCTCTTTTTCAGTAAAAGAGACTTCTCCCACTATGGTCGCCAGTTTGTTCTCAGCAAAATCCATGCCTCCTTCCATTGGAATAGCTTAATTACAATGAAAGTGAACAATAGAAAACAAACGAGAGGATTTATAATTTATCTATCTCTTTTACAATGAAAAGTTGGTTCTCGTAGCGATAGAATCTATCGAATAGCTCCTTTGGACGATCTGACGCGGAAATCTTCTCTCTCGATGAAGATGACGGCCAACTCTTGATCTTTCTCTACTGGTCTTGATGGATTCAAAGCTCTCACAAGTAATTTGAACTGGACAAAAACTCTAAAAAAATCTCTTAAGGCTTCCTCAAGAGGGTATTTATAGCCTTGGGCCAATATGAGAGTTTCCAATTGACTAGAATTGGCAAGTGTTGTGTTCATCAAGGATTCTAATCAAATATCTTAATTTTAATTTAAATCTCTTGATTTTGGGTTCTGATTGGACTCAACAAGCCCAAATCTCAATTACAATCAATTTAGAGTTCTAATTAAATCTGCTCACGTGGAGTTAACGCGGAGTTAAATTTGTCTGAACATAGAGCTATGGATTAGCTCCGCGTTTTACTCAAACACGAGACTAAGATAGCCAAAACGCGGAGCTATGGAGTTAGCTCCGTGTTCTGCGTGGTTATTTCTTTTTTCTGATTTTGGAAAATTTACCACCAACATCTCTATCCTGCTCCTCTTTGGGCTCTGGCATAGGCTTGTTGTTGTGTCTCCAAGGATCTCTTCTGGTTCGGTCCTTCAGTCCTCCGATTCTATGGTCCCACAGCAGCTGGTCTCAATGCTGGCTAATAAAAAACTCCGCCTGCTAGTTGTTGCCTTGACTGTGTTCTCAGATAATTAGTTATCTGATGATCCACTGACCCACATATCAGACATAGCCCCAAAGCTCTTCTTCACTACTTTTGAACATGCCCCGGCTTATTATAAAAATTGCATACAAAAGGACCTCTTTTATTAACCACTGCTTGTCGCTTTGCCGGAGGGCCTCCAAATCTCTGGGAAGAACTTGCTCCCTGATTAAATGGCCTTTTAAATATCGTCGGCCTTCCTTCCTTGACTACTTGCTCCAGGCGACACGCTGCTTCAAACATCTCCGAGTAAGTCCTATAGTTATGACCTGCTAGATGCTTCCTTAAATGATACCTCAATCTTTGTTGGAACATATGTGCTCGCTCCTCTTCATCAGCTACTAGGTTTGGAGCGAATCGACTGAGCCTCACGAACTCTACAGCATAGGCGTCTACAGTCTGATTTTCTTATTGCAGTGTCAGAAATTTCTTTCTCATTTTCTGCCTTACTGATGCATGGAAAAATCTGGCATGAAATGCTTTCACAAACTCTCCCAGGTTAGGGGTCCTTGTGCTTTACTTCTTCAGCAAGCAACCACGTTCTAGCTATATCAGTCAATTGTATACATACTACCTCTACTTGATTTTCTTTTGAATTTCTTGCAGCCCTCAGAAGATTTTCCATATCCACAATCTACTATTCAGCCTTCAGTGGTCCTTCTGTCCCAGAAAATACCAATGGCTGCAGTCTCCAAAAGTCCAACACCATTTCGATCCTTTCTGGCTCTTTAGACTGCAACATTCTTTATAATATCATTGACATAGTCTCCTACGTCTGTACTACTCTTTGGACTAGGCTCCTAAGATCAAACGTATCATCTATCAGACTTGCACTCGTACTCGCAGGAGATCGGGTCGATATTATTCTGCAACAGACCAGATAAGAATTAATAAAAAGAATTCAAGAGAGATACCTCAAACGAATAGAAAACAATAGGATAGGCACGATGCTAGATCTGATAGGTATCAAAGAATAAAAAATAATTATTATGAATAAGTCATAGATATGTTCTATGTGGCAGTAGTCTTATGGTCTTCCACCTAAACCTAAGATCTGATACCACCCTGTAACGCCCCCGTTTTTCAGCTGCTTCCCAAAATGGATGATGTTACTTATTACTTGCACTAGACAACACAATAGTTACAAGATCTTGGAATAACCGTAACGACTGCCACAATCAGATAAATAAATAGCATGTCTGAAACTAAAAAGATCCTTCTTATTGATTGAGAAAGAAGATGAAGGTAGAATTCACATTTCTTGAATGAAAATGGAGATTTCGAAGGTGTGTAGTGAGTGATCCTTCCATGCGGAAATCTTAACAGTGCCTCAGTTTGCTATGAGAGTGAAAGCTGCTCAGAAAGGTCTCTTAGAGTATCCGGGTTGCAACACTATTTATAAGATAAGCTAAAGAAGTTTGATGATCAGACTCTAAGACCTAGTTCCGGTTATAGGTACTACCCAACTCAGTAGAGAAAGGTCTTACTTAAGTCAAACCTTAAATTGCTAAGCCGCCCTCTATCTTTGAGCCTTTTTGAGTGGTAGTTGCCTTCCTACCCATTGTTCCAGTTTCAGGTATAAGAGTCGGAGTCAGACCGTATTAGTCTGTAGCTAGACTCGGCCTCCTAGAGTTGCTAGAGCTAGAGAGAGTCAGACCGCTTGCTAGAGCTCAAGGATAAAAGGCTAGTCGAGAATCCAACTGACAGATGGCAAGATCTTCATTCTTCAACCTTATCCCAAATGCCAATTGAAGCGGTGATGCGGAATTTCATTTGGACAGGGGATATACGCAAGCGAGGGTTTACTTCAGTTGCATGGGCACATGTCTGTTCACCGAAAGAAGAAGGAGGATTGGGGCTCAGTTCGATTTCGATAACAAACAAATAGGGCATTCCTTTGCCGCTTCACTTGGGATTTCCTTACAAAGACAAAGGAGGCTCACTACTTTGATTTCCTTCGAAACCGTTGGCTAAACTCCATGTAGTCCCCAAAAACGAAATTCGTCTCCTCATCCATTTGGCCGGGCATTAGGGAAAGTTCTTCTTTGCTCCAGTCTGAATCAGTTTGGCTACCTGGTGACACATCTTCCGTTCGATTCTGGCTGGTTAGGTTTCGTCATAGCAGACAGGCTTGATATTCCGGTTCACGTCCGGAAAATTCTCAGCGCATATCCGATTATTATTTTGATAATTCATGGCACTTCTCGGCTGATTTCGTGCTTTGATGTTCAAATATCATCAAGCAAATCTTGCTGGTCTAGATTGCTCCAGGATCCGCAGATAGGAGGTGGCGTTAGTCAGTTTATGGAGAGGTCACCTCTCGTTTGGCCTACATGCGACTCTGCCCATCATTCCTTCGGGTGGACTGGGGTCGATGGATATGGGCTAAATTCATTCCGCCTAGACGTCATGGCAAGCTATTCATGTAGTTGGTGACGTTATACGTCGACAAGGTTTTATCGGCCCGACAATGTGTGCTCTTTGCCAGAATAACTCGGAATGTATTGATCACCTCCTTACGTTGTGCTCATTTGCGGTTTCGCTATGGCATAATCTTTTTCATGCATTTGGAGTGTCACTTGATCTGACAATTGGATTTCACTCTTTATGCCAACAAGCAATGCATGTCTCTTTCAGTCCACACGGCTCTTTAGGACGGGCGGTCCGACAGAAGAAAGGGCGGGTGGAAGGAAGCTTTATTCGGGGGATATTCTTTGGGTAAACCCGGAGGGGCCGGACCAGGACTTGAAATAGCTCCATACAGACAAAAACAGCCAAAATACTAGACTCTTCTTGCCGCTCAAGACATCACTATAGATAGATTTAGAATCAAGCATTTTGTAGAAATTCTTCCAGAACAATGTAAGTTTAGAATCATCTCCCCCTGCATCTTCATACTCTAGGTCCAATCCTTTGCTATCCCACTTCTAATCCAAATCTCTTCATTCCGCTCCCAGGTCCAATGTGCGAGTAGTACGCCCCTGATTCCTCTCCCTGTGGGCCGATGGAAAGAAGTAAAGTGGAAGCTTGAGAAGGTGACCAAGCTATTGGAATCCATCTTCCGAAGTGCCATCTGCTTGACACTGACCGGGAGGGGCGAAAGAATGAAAAAATGATCCAGCACCAGATGAAAAAATGATCCAGCACCAGATCCATCGATCATAAATCTTTCTAGAATATGGCTCCCTCCACCCATGTTGAAATCAAATTCTCTGTCATCCACTCCTGGATATCCCATGCTTGGAAGCTAGAAGTCACCTGCGCTGACTCAAGGCACTTTAGTCCCTATCCATCCAAAGAACCTAGGTGCCCCACCTATTTGTTCTCCTGAAGCAACGAACTAATCTCCACCTCCCGCCGACTACCAACTAGGAAAGCGGATTCAACAGATGCAAAAGAAGATGGCGATGGGGATCCGCTTGGGCTTGGTCCCTTCGTAGCCCTCTCTTCACCTTCCTTGGAATCGTTCTTTACAAGTACTGGAAATGGGGACAAAGAAAGTGACTTCGGAGAATTCTCCTTCTAATTACAAAACGTCGAGGGGGTAGGCATCTCTCTTCGAGCGGCAGTGAAAGCTCGGATGGTGTTAGCGCTTCTTGTGTGGCTAACAAAGCGGGATCAGCCTTCTATATTGTACGATGCCAGTCAGTCCGTCTTCTCGGGTGACGGGCTCCTTTCCGAGTCAGTCAATGAAGATGAGCTTCATGCCACTTGAACGAAAGAGGAAGCAGCGATAGCAACTCGCCCTGAGGGAGATCAACCAGCAACTAGATTGACTGGCACGGAGCCTGATTCACTCGCCCCCGGAATGTCTTCTTTTCGCCCATTTAGTCTTCGCCTCGGTTCTAGGAGCAGCTATTGAAAAAAGGTATGGTAGTGATCTCACTCCACGCATTTCACACTCTTTTCATCCAACTAGAAATTGATTAAGAGAAGAAAAGTTCAGAGAATGTTGGAAAGTCGTACGCCCGGTTCACCGGAAAGACGTTCTACCACTGCAGGGCCCAATCATAGTCAAAAGAAGAGTTTGATCCTGGCTCAGAAGGAACGCGGGATATATGCTTAAAACATGCAAGTCGAACGTTGTTTTCGAGGAGCTGGGCAGAAGGAAAAGCGGCTCCTAGCTAAAGGTAGCTTGTCTCGCCCAGGAGGTGAGAAGAGTTGAGAACAGACGTGGCGAACAGGTGCGTAACGCGTGGGCATCTGCCAAACAGTTCGGACTGACATCCTGAAGAAAGCTCAAAAGCGCTGGTTCTATCCTGCCGGCCAAGCAACCTATGTGGGAATAGTGAAAGAAAGAGAAGGGGAAGAAGCGGGGTAGAGGAATTGGTCAACTCATCAGGCTCATGACCTGAAAATTGTAGGTTCGAATCCTGCTCCCGCCTTGAGATGCTGTTGAGCTTGTTGGGATTTGGAATTATTAGCGAGCAAGCCCACACCTGAAGCTGACTAGGAATTGGATAGTTGTTGAGATAAAGATCGTATCATGTCAGTCTGGCAAGAGAAGTCGTATCGAGAAAGTCCCGCCCAAAGAGCGAATAGTCCTTTGTTTCTCGCGGGTATCGCCACGCGGCTTAACCCCGATCACCCCCTCAAGAATAGGACGCAATAATAGAGCAGAATAGGAGCCAATAATAGAGCGCACATCAGAGACTACTCCCCTTTTAATAATAAGGTAGGGTTTGGAAAAGCCCCTTTCTTAAGAGATTAAGAGTTAGAGCAATCCTCACTCGACAGCTCAAAGCTTACCAGTACAAAACCATGTGATCCGTCCTCGTTTACGTACCCCACTGGCTTCGTCATACCCTTACTACTCCTCATTCACTGGCTTCTACTTGTCTTTTACTGGCTTATTTGTACCCAGCTATATGATGGAACTTCCCTCGGCCAATCGTCACTCGATAGCCTAGCCTAGTCCTTGATTAACTTGATTGACTTGATTGATCTGATCAGACGCTTGCTTTTTTCCAGCAAAGGTACCGTTGACAGCTCAATCCGTAAGTTCACACTAGTCAATACAGCTTTTTTTTAATTGAGTTTAGTGAAGAAGTTTATAAAAGAAGAAAGTGAAAAAAAAACTTGGCGGAAAGCTCTATGGGCCGAGGCTACATGGGCTTAGGCCTTTTGATGGCTGTCATTTTCTGGGCTATTTGGATGGACTCAGATCCTTTCATGTAGGAGATAGATAGGCTCGGATCCTTTGCATGATTTCATGTGAGGAGCCACCTTTGATGGGCTTTGAATTTGGACAGATCCAGCGGGCCTTCTTCCATGTACTTGGGCTTGCTTTGATGCTGGGTAGGCTTGTTGTACTTTGGCCCTTCTGTGGGCTTTCATCAAGGAAAGAGCAAGACCAAGTCTTCATG
Source organism: Dracaena cambodiana (assembly GCA_036321105.1). Taxonomy (NCBI): domain Eukaryota; kingdom Viridiplantae; phylum Streptophyta; class Magnoliopsida; order Asparagales; family Asparagaceae; genus Dracaena; species Dracaena cambodiana. Next base: position 40,802,979 of record JAYEPQ010000003.1, read on the forward strand.
TGTAGGACTTTCTTTGATGGTTCATGTAGGCTGGGGTCTTTCATTCGGGCCCTAATGGGGCACCCTGTGGGCCAATGCGTATAAGCATCGGGCTTTCTTAACGCGGCTCATTTGTTGACGACTCAGTACATGGATGTCACGAGTCTATTGGCATAGACTATGGAATCTTTTCCACGTAAGCTGGTTGTACAAAGCTTGTTTGTTCATACAGGCAGTGTGATTTGGGGAGATTTTCTTTGCTCCGCAAGGTAGCCAAAGCCAGTCAGTTTTTCATTAAACAGGCATGAGAGTTTTCAACCGCAGAAAAGTAGTGCAGAGAACTAGTCAGAATTGTGCCTGCCATCCAATTCGTGACGTGGATGATCCGCCGAACCCATTGCTGACTTCACCATGATCGATTAGGTGAAACGGTTCTGCAAAGTTTGTTTGTTCATACAGGCAGCGTGCTTATAGTAGTCAGAGTTGTGCCAGCCATGCAATTCGTACTGCATGGCGATATTACTCTACCACTCTATAAATGGAGGCTCGATAAGTGTCTTCACTTCATCAAATTCAAATCAAAGAAATTTAGTACTAGCACGTCTGGCTATGGATGCTGCTGCAAACAGGCTTTCTGCAATTGCTGCCGAAATGGGGCAACTGCAAAATGAAATTCGACGAGCACCGTAGAGTGTTAAACTTCCTTTTGAGAAGTGTTAGAACAACAATAGATCCTGCAAGGAAAGAAGTGTGCATTCGCGCTACCAGAGAGCGCATAGAGGGTTTGGATAGGAGACAGCAAGCGCTGCGGGCGGAGCAAGAAGACCTAATTGTGCGTGCTGTCACCCGCGGTCGCCGGGGAGACTAGAATAGAAGAGTCCGTTGACTCTTCTATTAGAAGAAATTCAAAAAAAAAGTCGTGACTTTTTTTTCTGTCTACTTGTTAAGGCCTATCCTTTGACTTCTTTATGTTTTTTAAATAATTAATGTATTCCGCATAATGCTTTTAAAGCACTAGTAAAGGCATATGTGGTTGTTTATGTAATGTAGTGCGTCTATGTAGGGGGAAGGGAGAAATCTTTTGGATAAATGTTTTTTCTCTACAGGCCTCTTTGAATCCTTTCAATCCATATTGATTTTTGGAATGCTCCAAATTCTACTTAAGCATCGAAATCTGGGTCACTACCCGCAAAAATATCTCTGAACGATGATGTTAGCACCATGCCAAATGTGTCCGAATAAGAAAAGCAAATGAAGTATGTCCAAAAGTAAACCAACCCTGTCAGACTACTATGAAAAACACCATCGGATTTCAAAGTAGCACGATCTAATTTGCAAATTTAACCCAATTGAGCACGTCTAGCATCTTTTTTCACAGTAGCAGGATCGCTATAACTCACTCCATTGAGTTCGCCATCGTAGAACTCAACAGTTACACCTACTTGTTCAACACTAGACTTCGATTCTGCCTTTCAAAAAGGAACATCAGCTCGGAAAATTCTGTCGCCGTCTACCAAAACAAAACGACTGGAAATGTTTCAAAAAAAGTAAGCATACGATGTAAAAAAAGTTCACGCCCTTCGTCTATCTCTAGACGATAGGGTGTCCTAACCATCCAACCGCTATTCCATCCCCGTTATCCATTGAGCCCGCCCTGAATAATCCTCCCTTGTTCAGTGAATTATTTAAGAACGACGGATAGATATTTGTTCGATTCTGTTGGTAATAATTAGGAATATATCTATGATTACTACTTGTATCAGGAATGATTCCTATTTGTTATTTGGAAGGAGATCCTATTTGTTTTGTCAAGCGAGGGAATCTAAAACATTCCATAAATACGTCGGTGAAAGGTAGGAAATGGAGTGAAAAAAAAAAGCAAAAGGAAAAGAGAGGCTGAGGGGTTTGGGGCATCACTTTCAGTCTTCTCTTGTTGCCCCCAGTTCGTTCATTCCTCTAGTCCGGCCCCTGACCGCGTCGGTAATCAACAGCTGTAAGTTCATTTGCAGTTTTGCGAAGGCTCCTCTTTCCTTTTCTTTCCCAAAAGACCAAAAGATAAGTCAGGAATCTCCGACTGTCAGTTGGAGCTAACGGTTTTTGCTCTTCCTTTCCTTTGTTAAGGAAGCAAGCAACCTTTGTCTCGTCGTAGGCTATCCGCTTTGAGGCCTCGTTTAGACGTCTCCGACGCTTTTGACGTGATCGAAGACGGAGGAAGGTGCGAGTGCGGCTCTTCCTGCCCGTCGAAGTATGGCTTTATTTTCTCTGTAGTCAAGTGATCAATTCAGGTAGGCCAAAAAGGCGCTCTTTTGTAATTTCTTAAAATAAAACGTCGTACTCTTTCCACGTCCGTGACAGAGGGGAAATCCGATTCATGACGAATCTCTAGGTCAAATGAAAATTTTGAGCCTACTCAGGATTGGAAAATGGGTGGGATGGTTGGAGCAGACTCGACGGCTCGTACACATCAGAAACCACCCGAGGAAGGGCACTTTTTACCTTACCCACCCTATACAATATACAATATAAAAGCGATGATTTATTCTATATAAGAAGGGGCTTCCATTTCGGACACCATAGGCCTAGGGCTGTCAGAATGCCCATTTTTCGTCACGTCGAATTGAAAAGGGGATATCTGCATTCAGGTTACATGTGTATGTAGAGCTTTTAGGGAAGGAAGCCGGGGTTCAAGCTAGAATCCATGTTTTGTTAATATATATATTGGTTAGCTGATGTTTGGGAAAGCGACGTTGGAGGGTAGGAAAGATGCCAATTCCTCTAAAAAAGCATATGAGCTGATCGAGTCAGAAAGCGGGATAAGGCACCTCGGGGGTAAGACGTTGCTTCGTCGCTCCGATCAGTCCACAGTTCATCGGTGGAAAGAAAGATTGAAAGTATAGAACAAAAGATTGTTTTTATATGATTCTTCTTTACCTAACCTAGATTTTCTCAATTTCTTCTTTCGAAAGAAATCTCTATAGAAGGAAGCAAAGGGAAGTATGGTTTCAATAGGGTCATTAAAAGGAGTTGATGATTGATCGTGCATCTGACGACCGTCTATACCGTCTAGTTGTCCCATGGTTCGACGGGCGTTTAGACTCCCGTACCCATTGGTAAGGCAGAATCACTTTTTTTGTCGGAGCGAAGTCGGTCGTGACGGTTACGAAGCAAGCCTTAACGGAAAACGAAACCCTTCTCTCGGTAGGGTCACTTTGTCAGCGAAAGATTCCTTCAAATAGCTCATCACGAGAAGGGGGACTGTCGGTTCGAGATTCTCTGGCCTTCCTTCCCTCAAAACCACTTCGGAGACCGAATCCGGATCTAGGTCTCAAACGGAACATGCTAAAAATAGCGTCGAGCAAGAAAAATCCTCCGTTGAACGACTTTTATTGAAGATCCTAAATCTTCAAGCACAACCGAGGCTTTTTGTCGTTTAGAAAGAGGTCTTCAACTCCAATAGAAAAAAACGTAACCCCCTGACGATTGACGTGACAATCTCGGCCCCTACTTGTATATTCCGTGCGAGAACGATCTCCGCAAACAATTTTATTTATACAAAAAGTTCATTACATAAAATAACACACTGCTTTAAATATGAACACAAAAGAATCAAAAGAGCAAGCAGTGCCCAGACAAAAGGAAATATAAACAAAATATACAAAAATTCTCCAGATGGTACTTCGCTTGCCTATTGTCACTTAATCTCTCCAACGAAGTACGGGTCTTCAACTGGGGTTGGATCCCCTTCTTCAAGTTCCAAATCTGGGTTTAAAATTCAGGGGATTAAACCCAGCAAGTAACACATTTAAAAAGAGAAATTGTGTACTATCATAGTATGGGAATATATGTGTGCATGAGCATGTTTATGTCAGTGTTGTTCGTGTACATATAAATTAAACATGAAAGCAAGCATAAATAAATGCATAAATAAATAAACATGACAATAACTAAATAAACATGATAATAATTGCTCTATCTATTTAATCTTATATTCTATTGGTCTCAGCCATCGTCCAATTTAATTATAAAAACTGTATTAATGGATAAGATAGCACTATTCTCCATTATCGTATAAGTGTCCGTGCATACTCGGGACCTGCCACAATATTCATGACGCTGAACCATGACATGCCGCTAGGCACTACAATCAATTTTCGTACAGTATTACAGTAACGGACATTCACTTTGGGTAACAATTATCAATTGGTGATCTAGTAATCACCCAGACCGCTGCAGTAAAAGAATTCCAGCCCTAACAATACAATCAATCTTTATACGGTAAGACTCTTATCCATTATATAGTTTCTCCCATTTCTGTGTTCATAATACATTATGCACATGAAAATTTTATTTTACATTTATTTATTTACTTTTCCTTTCCCTTCTTTAATTGTTTTTCAATTCATAATAATATACTTGCATTTTCATGACTATACATGACATGCAGTATCATAACACATGATTTGCAATATAAAAGCACATAACTTGTAGTATGATAAATTAACACATGATACATTAGTACATATGATTTGTAATATCAAGGCACATGACTTATAGCATGATAAATTGACACATGATATATTAGTACACAATTATATTACAATGCATATCATTAAAATTATTTCAATAATCTGATTTCATTCTCAATGGTAATCAATAACCCAATGTGGGAACCAAGTACATCATATAATAATACTGAATTATTTCTATCTATCAATTATTCACAATTAAGGTCCAAACCCACTAAATTCCCACTTATTCATATTATTATTATTATTTTATTTTTTATTTTCTTTTCTGTCCAGCCCAGGCCCAAGCCCACTATTTTTAAATTTATTATTATTTTTCTTCTTTTTTTTGGCCCAAGTCCAATCCAGCCTACTTCTTTTTTTTATTTTTTTATTTTTACTAGACTAGGCCAGGCCTAGTTCCCTATTTTTAATCTTTTCTTTTTCTCTTCTTTTTTTTTCTTCTGGGCTGGCCAGGCCCAGTCTGTTTGTTTTTTCTTTTTCTCTCTACTCTCAGCCTAGCCCACCAAATCATCTCCTCAACCTTCTCTCTGTTACTGCTGCTTCTTTCTCTTCTTCGTTCCCCTCTTCTTCTTTCTTTTTTTTCTATTTTATTTTATTTTATTTTATTTATTCACCTATTTGCAAAATTTATTGTAAAGAGCATAATTGTAAAGAAGAGCATACTCATATCAAAAATAAAATTTATACTCCAAATCCAAATTTAATTTAAACAAAATGGCTAATATTTAGTTACGCTGCAATAATATAATCAAAAGAAAAATTATATAATTAAAAGAAAAACAATCAATTCGATCGTGTACTAGAAAAAAAAAAAAGAAGTGTGTTACTTACATCAGATTTTCTTTAATCTTTTTCGTTTTGTCGACCCTACTTCTTACCCTTCTCCTTCTCTTTTTATTTTTATTTTTAAATTTTCTTCTTGGTTCTGTTTGTGCAACCAGAGAAAATGAGGAAGAGAGTAAAGAGTGAGGGAGAGAAGGAAGCAGAGAGAATAGGAGAGTGGGTGTGGGCTTTTATTTTATTTTTTCTTTCTTCTTTTTTCAATTAGTTTTTCATATGACCACCCCCCATGTTTGGCGGTGGCTTACGAGGGCAGCCAGCTCATTTTTTTAAATTAAATTATTATTTTATTTATTTATTTAATAATTAAGTAATTTCAGTTCCATGTAACGTTCTCCGAATGCTATCAAATTAATATAGGGCATAGTACCCAATGAGAGGAAAACTACAAAATTATCTGTTTGTTGTTTCAATGTCCGGAATAAACAAACCAAAATTCTGAAGTAATTAGAAGGATGATTTTAATATTGTTAAATTAGCAATTTTGGGAGTATTTTTTGGCCTTATAAGAAAAATCTCCAAAAATTTTAAACATTAGAAAACTAATAATCGTGAATACCGAATGTCATTTGGATTTGTGGATTTAAAATTACGTTCACCGAAAATTATTTCAGTATCCAAAATTGACTTCGATGGATTTATTCGGTACCATTGATCTCAAGAGAGCAATACAGATAGCTCGAATTTTAGGGTATTACATTTATGAAGATGGACCATATGAATGAGAAGGGGATGAAACTACTTTGATCAAAAGGTAAATCGACATTGACTTATGTCAGAACTATAATTTTGAAAATTGGAGAAGGGTGAGATTTTCTAATGCTTGTAGAACTTTGTAGAAGCAAAAGTTAGAGCTGATGCATAGTAATCTATAGGGTCAGCTCTTATGACATCCCTAAGAGACTCATTTTAATATATGACCTTCATCCATGATTCAACAAAAAAATTATGGGTTCATTTCTTGAAATATAAATCTGTTATTTCTTTTTTCAAGAAGTGAAAAATTTTGGTGAAGAATGAAAAGATTGAAAGTCAAATGCTTATAATTTGATCATGGTGCGGAACAAGTGCTTAATGAGTTCAAAGAATTTTATATTGTAAATGAGATTTGTATAGTAAAGACCATTAAGGAGACACCTCAATAGAATAGAGACATATATTGTATGAGCATGACTCTCAATAAATGTGTTTGGTTTGTGAGAATAGAATATGGACCACCATAGATGCTTTAGACCGATGCAATTAACACTACAGTATTCTTGATAAATAAAGACCATCAGTTCTTCTAGACGGAGGCATGACAGGGGAAGTTTAGAGTGGGAAAGATGTAATTTATTTTTTCTATAAGGTTCTTATTGTCTTTCATATATTTAGGTCAATACTACTATTAGAAGCAACTTAGATGCTAAATTTACTAAAGGTGTGTTTGGCATGTTGGAAGTAGTGGAAGTAAGAAATAAATTGAGAGGTAACTTCTAAAATTGAAGTAAAACAATAGTGTTCTTCTTGTGTTTATTTGTTAATATATTGGAAAAAAAGTGTATTAGAAAGTGAAGGAGTATTATTTAATAAATTAAATGAAACATAGTTTATACTATTTTATTTATTTGTTAGCGATAAAAGTACAACTTTTAAATAACAACGATGATATGCAAATAAAAAATATTTTTTTTGTCTTTTTCCTCGCTCTGTAGATCACTTCCAACCCCAAAATGTGAGGAAGAAAGTTTTAGAAGTGAAGTGTCACTTAGATGCTACCTTATTATTTGAGAAGTAACTTCCAACTTCTTTTTTCACCAAACAAATATTTGAAGTAGTAGAAATAGTCTTATTTCTACTACTTTCATTTTACTTCCATACAAATAAACACACCCTAAATGTATGTTTATCAGATATGGCACTGATAAATTTGGGTACCGATTTTAGGATAAATAAAATCAAAAAATAATTTATTACAAGGATGTCATATTATATGAACAGATGATGTAAAGGATAGATAGAGTGCAATGGATACTATAGTGCAAATACTAGGATTAAAGACTCTGAGTACATCGAAGTGGATAGTATTTTGAATCCTAATATTAATAAGCGCATACAGAATAACTAAGAGGTTATACAAGAGAAGTACACAAGGTAACACATTAAAGAAGTCAGTCAAGTAACATAAGACCCCAAATAGATATTCACCTTGCTATCATTATCTTTTACTGTCTGAATGTTATGGTAAAGTTCTACATGATGTTCTTGTAAGTAAGTGGAAACTAGCAATGAAAGATATGATGGATTTTCTGATGGCAAATAATACATTAAAATTGAGTGAGCTACCTAAGGACAAGATAGCGCTGCATAAAAGTATGCTTACAAGGTGAAAAAAGAGGGTAGATAGCAGTAAGCTTTACAAGGCTAGATTGGTTGCGAAGATTTTTAACATAAATGATATATTTATTACATTGATATTTTTATCCACTTGAGAAATTGACTATCATCAAGTTGGTGTTGAGTATAATTGCTATGAAGAATTTGTTTTTGGAGCGATTAAATGTGAAGCTAGTTTTCCCTCATGGTGATTCGAAGAAGATACCTACATAAAGCAACCGCAAGAATTTGTGCCTCAAAGCAATAGTGAACTCGTGCACTAGTTGCGAAAGAGCTAGTATAGTTTAAAGCATGTCCCATGTCAGTGGCAAAAGAAATTTAATGGATTCATACATGAGATATAGTTTTTGAAATGACACGCAGACTATTATTGCTATATTAAGAAGGTTGACAATAATTTGTTATTCTACTACCATATATTAATGATATGTTGATAGCAGGTTTATGTGCTCAGGAAGTAATAAGTTAAAAAAGTGAATAAGGAAGTAATTGTCTAACAAGTTTGTAAGCGACAAAATAGATTCTTAACATGTGGATAATCAAGGATTGAGTGACTAGTACGTTGATTTTGTTGCATGCTAATTATGCCAGAAATATTCTAGAGAGATTTAATATGCAGGATACTAAAATAGTCAGCATCCCTTTAGCTAGCCACTCTCGACTATCAAATAATAGTCACTTACTACCAAACAATCATATACTATCAAGATAGAGCATGCTCACATGGATAAGACACCATGTGTTTCAATTATTGGTAGTCTTATGTATGCAATAGTATATACTAGACTAGGTATAACACATACAATGGGAGCTAGGGGAGTAGATGCATGACCAATATGGGGAAGTAGCATAGGGTGGCAATCATATAGATCCTCTAGTATTTACTAGGCACCACAAGCATGATCTTGAGATGAAGGTTTAAGGCTGCCAGATTTTGTCTATTTTGCTAACTGGTAATGATGATAATAGTAAAAGTATTACTTGTTATGTCTATACAGTGGAAATACTACAATTAGTTAAATCTTACAAAAAAATAAAGCAAGCTCAACCAGGGTTGATACACGGTCTCAAACAAGATGATACTCTGATCCTAATTGAAAAAGTTGGCAAGCTACTACAAAAGTATGTATTTTTACAATGGACATCAAATAACAATTATCAAGAATAACTAGTCAATCATGCAAAAATAGAATAAGTTTCAATTCATCAAACAAATTATGCTTGGATATTTTTAACGTGGAAAAAAAAATCTAAACTTGGAAAATATGAATAAAAGTCAATTACAACAATTTAACTAAGAGAACTAGATAGCCACGAATGAATCAATAACTTAAGATCTGACTCTTCTTCTAAATAACCACAAATAGAGTACTGCACTCAGCTATCTCAAACTTAGTAAGGAAATATCCTCCGACAAATAAATCTACAAGTATATAAGACTATGAAAATACAAATAAGTAAAGGTTAGCATATAAGCATCATTTGATCTCATTTGTAAGATGGAGATATCGATGGTCATAGATTTTCAAAACCACGAACAAAGGCTCCTCGAGCAATAAAAATCTCCTTTTTTTTTACAATCTCTCTTTCTCGATCTCTTTCGTTGAAAATAAATAATACTTCCTCTCTCCAAATAAACCTATTTCTACCTTTGAATTATATATGTTAATGTTCAATCCAAGAATCCAAAAAAAATACTCTTTCTAATTAAATGATCTACAATATCCAAGTCAAATTGATCAACAAAAAATCTATTTCCAAATAAACGACCTTCCCAAATCAATTTCAGCTTGGTTGGCCATCAATGGAACACTCGAGCATCATTGATGGGGCAAGCACCGTCTTTTAAACTCTACAACAATAGCAGCATTCAGGAAAATCTACCATCGGAGGCGACGTTTCTACCATCAATGGCACCTTGCGCCATTAGTGCATGTTGAAATTTTCTTAATAGTTTTCGATATAATTTGCCATCTTCAAAATATAAATGAGTGGGATCAAGTTCTAACAATCGCCCACTTGCCAATTTCATGGAAAAAAAGAACAATGCTTAAGCACATAGCAAGTTGATTTCTGCACATCATGGACAAAGCAAGATCAAGTGTATATATCCTCAAAATAAAACAATAATAATAAGAATAGGCACACACACATGCACACAAAGCAAAAGTTAGGAGTGAGCAGTGTTCAATTAAAACCGAAATAATCGACCAAAATAGACCCGGATTGGCAAACCGAATCAAAATAATTTGGACAGTTTTTGGTTTCGAGCTCTGAAAACCGAAACCGAATCGATCGAATAGTTTAAAAATTATATATATATATATATATATATATATATATATATATATATATATATATATATATATATATATACATATACATATACATACATATATACATATATATATACATATATATATATACATATATACATATATATATACATATATACATATATATATATATATATACATATATATATATATATATATATATATATATATATATATATATATATATATATATATATATATATATATATACACATATATATATATAGCTATAAACTTAATATGTACATACACGCATTTGTGCATGCGCACACACACATACACACACGTGCGCATGCACACACACATATATATTATAGATAATAAATTCAATATCAATTGGATACCTTAAGAGATAAGCTAACTAAAACAATTTAATTTATAATTTTTACACAAGTTTTATAAAAATTCGGTCTCCAGTTCAGTTTCGCTTCTCATTCCTAATAGGTCCAATTTGGTTGTGCCAAAATTAGCAAAAACCAAACGAAACCCAATGCTCACCCCAAGTACATGTAGTACAAGTACATATAGTACAAGCACAAGTACATAAAGTACAAGCACATCATATAATCAATATTGTAGTAGATGATTGTCTCGCATCTTCTCTTTAATAGGGATATGCCTACCACAATATGAATATCCTTATTTCTCATTTTATCTCTCATAGTGTTACCAAACACCCACCGAATCATACACATCTCTACTACATTATCTTCTGTGAATGACATCTCTTTAAACCTTATTTCATATATTAAAACTTGCCTAATAATATTCCTATAAAAAAATTCTTTCAGCTTTTACGGAATATAGTCGCATAAAACTCCTGTTATGCTTCTCCAATTTAACCAAGTAACTTGGATTTTATGCTTGGCATCATTATCAATCTTTCCATCGTTTTGAATAATAGAACCCAAGTACGTAAACTAATTACTTATTTGTATATCTCGCTCGTCCAAACAATAGCTTCAAATCCTTTATTTACTTAATTTGTGCTCAATATACTCTGTTTTGCAATCTACTTAATCTAAAACCTCTATATTCTAATATTTACCTTCACAACTCCAATTTGGTATTTACCCCAATTTTTGTGTCATCAACTAAAATAATATCATTAGCAAATAGCATACACTATAGTATCTCTTCCTAAGTAGCTCTAACAAGTTCATCTATTACTATAGAACATAAGAATGGACTCAATGTAGATCTTTGATACAATCCAACTATGATAAAAAAATCTCTTATTAGGCCTCCATAAGGTCTCACATTTGTTACTACTCTATCATACATATCATTGATTATATCAATATACTTGACGAAACTTCTTTCTTCATTAATGTCCATTATAGCACTTTTCTCGATTTCTCGTCATAGCTTTTCTCTAAATCAATAAGACCATATATAAATCTCTACTTCTCTCTTGAAACTGCTCTATAAGTTGGCAAAGTAAATGAATAATTTTTTTTATTGGTCACGCCAACATGAACTAACCTCTCACTCTCTGTCCCAAGTCAGGATAAAGGAAGAGAGTTGTAGTAGGCATGTGACAGGTAGTATAAAATATTGTCACATATTATGAATGAGCCAAAGATAAATCTCATAATAATCTCAAACAAAACCAAATTCTTCAAAATTGTCTCTCAAGTCTCATAATAAATTATTATTTTTCAATCTAAATATAAGAGTCTAAGTAATCAATAAATAGTGTCTAACTCATCTAATCTTGTACCTTCGTTTGTTCCTTACAATATGTTAAATCCCACTTTCTTTCTGGTAAGCCAATAATTATATCTAGTGCCATGCATAGTCAGGATCTTTAGTAAAATGACCAATAAAATATAGTGAAATAATAACATAAAAATCTAGTATACTAGTGTCAAATAAATAAACAAATCAATAAGTATTTAAACACATTTCTTATTATAGTTGCTTTAGTTTAATTGTCTTTTAGTTATAGTATTTGGAAATTCATAATGGTGTGATATTGACAAGTCCAAATGATTCCTCATTGCACCCAGAAGAATAATAGCAGTAGTATCAACATTTTGTTCTGAGTCTATTCTAAATCCTTTCGTATCGGAAACGGTGGTAATATTGGTCGGAGGTTATCTTGTACCCTCCTATATGAGAAATAGTGGCATTATAATCATAGTATATCCTGAAGCCTACCATATGGAAAACAATAACACAATTACATTGTCATCAAATAATTTCAATCCCTAATTTCCCCCGGAACATGATATTTATTTAGTTCAGTTCAATTTGTTAAGTCAGTTTCAATACATTAAGTGAATTGATGATAATAATTAGATTCAGAAGTTATTCAGTAACAATCAGTAAATAGAGCATAGTAGTTTAAAATTTATCATTGATCACCCAATATATCTTTTTAACAATTTCAGTATTAATCAGTATCGTATTATATATTATGTCAATGTATTATAATAACATTTTACTTAAGAAAATGGATTAAAATACACTAACAATTAAGAAATTAGGTCCACTTAATGATTTTAGAATTTCAATAATTGATCATGTTTTCATATTAATTACTAATCTAGATTAGTATTATCAATTAATCACTCCATGTAATATCCTATACTAGGTCAAGTGCGATGTTAACCCAGTTTTTGGATGTTTGATAGTTAGAAATATAAAAAGTGTAAAATATCAAAATTGTAGGTAATTCAAATGTTTTTCAAACAAGTTCAGAATCAATTTATTTTGAGTTTAGTTCAAAAACTGCGGTCAAAATACTAGGAGAGTATACATATAACAACATCCCGACTTTTGCACAACCAACAATATTAAACTGATTTTTGACAAGTTTATTGTTAGACTTTTATTGGTAGACCTTTATATACTTATGAAAATTTAAACGAGTAAAAATTATCACATAAACATCATATGATTGTAAGATGGAGATATTAATGGTCATAGGTATCCAAAACCACGAACAGAGGCTCCTTGACTAACAAAAAATCTTCTTTTTTCCCTCCTTGAGAAGCTCTCTTTATCGATCTCTCTCTTGTTAAAGGTGATGACATATAAATAGGATTTCCTCTCCAGATAAACCCTAATATGTTCAATCCAATGATCCAAAAGAATACTCTTTCTAATAAAAAGATCTTCAAAATCCAAGTCCAATTGATCAAACAAAAAATATATTTGCAAATAAACGACCTCCCCAAGTCAGTTTTGGCTCGATCAGCCATCAATGGCACATTTGAGCACCATCGATAGGGCAAGTGCTACCATGGTGCTTCTAAAACCTGTAGCAACAACAACATGCAGAAAAATCCACCATCGGAGGCGATCTTTCTACCATCAATGGCACCATGTATCGTTTGTGTATGTTGAACATTTCTTCATAGTTTTTAATTTAATTTGTCATCTTCAAAACATAAATTAGTGGGATCAAATTCTAACAATCTCTCCCTTGCAAATTTCGTGAAAAACTCAATGTTTAGTGCATCGCACCTTGATTTCTACACATCATGGGCAAAGTAAGATCAAGTATATATATTCTCGAAATGCAACAATAATAACAAGAACATGACACACACGCAGTCACAGTATTTATACATATAGTACAAGCATATCATGAAATCAATACCACGTTAGACAATTGTCTAACATCTTCTCTTTAATGGAGCTACGCCTACATAGCATGAACATTCTTATTTTTTACTTTATCTTCCTAGTGTTACCGCACATCCACCGAATCAGTCATATCTCTGCTACACTATGTTATGTGAATGGCATCTCTTTATAGCCCATTTCATATATCAAAACGGGCATACTAGCAATCATATAAAAATTTCCTTCAACCTTAACGGCATACAGTACATAAAATTCATGTGTGCTTCTCTAATTCAACTAAACAACTTGGATTTTATGGTTGACATCATTATCAATCTTTCCATTATTTTGAATAATAGAATCCAAGTAGTTGAACTTATTACTCATTTGTATCTCTTGCTTGTCCAAACAATATTATAGTCTCAAATCCTTTATTTACTAAATTTGCACCCAATAAACTCTGTTTTAGACCTATTTGATCTAAAACCTCTAAATTCTTTTGCGTTCATAACTCCAACTTGTTATTTACTCCTGCTCTTGTCTCATCAACTAAGATAATATTAGAAATAACATATATTAAGGCATCTCTTCCTAAATAGTTTTAGCAAGCTTATCAATTACTATAGCAAATAAGAATAGACACAATGCAGATTTTTGATACAATCCAATTATGGTCGAAACTCACTTGTTAGGCCTCCACAAAGTCTAACATTTATCACTATTTCGTCATACATATTCTTAATTATATAAATATACTTGACAGGGACTACCTTCTTCATCAATGTCCGTCATAACACCTCTCTCGATTCCTCATCATAGGTTTTCTCCAAATCAATAAAACGATATATAAATCTCTACTTCTCTCTCAAAATTGCTTTATAAGTTGACGAAGTAAATGAATAGATTTTGTTATTGATCACTCTGGTGTGAACAAACCTTTCACTTTCTATTCCAAGTCAGAATATAGGAGGAAGGTTGCAGTAGGCATGTGACAGGTAGCATAAAATATTATTACATATTATAAATGAGCCAAAGATAAATTTCACAATCGTCTCAAACAAAACCTAACTTTTCAAACTTGTCATTCAAGTCTCATAATATATTATTACATTCTCCAATCTAAATATAAGAGTCCAAGTAATCAATAAATAGCGTCGAAGTCATCTAATCCTGTAACTTCATTTGCTCCTTACAATATACCAAATCTTACTGTATCCCTAGCAAGTCAATGACCATATCTGGCTATGCATAGTAAGAATCGTTAGTAAAATGATCAATAAAATACATTTAAATAGTAACATGAAATTGCAGTATACCAGTGTCAAATAAATAAATAAACAAATCAGTAAGTAGTCTATTCAGTATTTAAACACGTTTCTTCTTATAGTTGTTTTAGTGTAACTATCTCTTAGTTATAATATATGAACATAATGTTGTAATATTAACAAGTCTAAATGAATCTCTGAGAAAAACGTTGGTAGTAGTATCAATGTTTTGATCCAAGCCTATACTGAACCCTCCCATGTCAAAAAAACTGATAATATTGGTCAGAATCCAGTTCTACTCTACTGTATAAGAAACGATGACAATATGATCATATTATATCCCGAACTCTCCTATATGAAAAACAATGGCACAATTATATTCAATCATCAAATAACTTCAATCACTAATTCCCTCAAAAGTGTTCATTCAGTTCAATTTAATTTTTTAAGTTAATTTTAGTACAGTACGTGAAGTGCTAATAATAATAGATTCAGAAATAGTTCAATAACAATTAATAAATACAATACAGTAGTTTAATTAATTTATCACTAATTACACAATATATCTTCTTTAACAATTCAAGTATTAATCAATGTCATATTATATATATTAGGTCAGTGCATTATGATAACATTTACTTAAAAAATTGGATTAAAAAACATAAACAATTAAAAACCATTTAATGATTCTAGGATTTCAGTCATTAATCATGTTTTCATATTAATTATTAATCTCCATTAATATTATCAATTAATCACTCCATGCAATATCCTGTACTAGCTCGACTGTGATTTCTTTTAGATGTTTTGAAGTTAGAATTAGAAAAAATGAAAAATATCAAAGTTGTAGGTAATTCAAATATTTTTCATAAAAATATTAGAATCAATTTATTTTAAGTTTTATATCAAAAATTATGGCCAAAATACTAAAAGAGTACACGATGACAGCACCCTGATATTTGCACAACCAACAACATTAAACTAACTTTTTACAAATTTATTGTTAGAATTTTATAAAACAATATACATAAGAATTAACTCCGCCAGTGCTATGCACTGCCTGTCTCAAGCCAGGATAAAGGAGGAGGGTTGTGGCAGATCAGTGACAGCCAACGTAAAACATTATCACATATTATGAAATGAGCCAAAATATGAATTTCGTTGAGGCGTTACCTACTGAGCGACGCGCTACATCGAAGCCGGGTGTAGTGAAAAATGTGTGAGGGTTGCTAAATCGTCGCCCAGAAGCGACGCGCCACGTCAACGTCCAGATGTGGTATGAAATATAAGAGAGTTTCTATATCTTAATTAGCGGGTGGGGGTAAAGAAGTTAGCTCTTAAACATTAATTTCGGTTGGCATTATGAAATATAGGTTCTCTTACAGATAGATTAGCATAGTTAATTAATGCTATGATTAGAAGGAGGGTTAATATTTTGTGCGTGCAGGAGACTAAGTGGGTAGGTGAGAAAGCTAAAGTCATAGAGCCTTTGGGTTATAAACTTTGGTATACGGATAGAGATAGAAATCATAATGGGTAGGTGTGATAATAGATAAGTAATTACTTGGGAATGTAGTGGAGATTAGGAGGAAGGGTGATAGAATTTTATTAGTTAAACTTATTTTAGATGAAGAGATTTTTAATGTCATTAGCACATATGCAACACAAGTAGGACTTGATGAATCCAGTAAATATCAATTTTGGGAGGATCTAGATGAGATAGTATAAGGAATACCCGCTAGAGAAAAACTATTTATTGGTGGTGATCTCAATGGGCATGTAAGAACTAGTCGTAATGGGTTTGATAGTGTACATGGATGATTTGGTTTTGGAGAAAAAAATGAAATAGGTAACTCAATTCTAAATTTTATTGTGTTTTATGATTTAATTTTAGTAATACTTGGTTTAAAATGAGAGTTTCTCACTTAGTTACTTTTAAAAGTGGATCGAATGCAAGCCAAATAGATTTCTTTTTAAGTAGGAGGGTAGATAGAGCTAGTTGTATCGATTGTAAGGTAGTGCCAGGTGAGAGTGTACTTACTCAGCATAGATTCTTAGTTTTAGATATTCATATTAGACAGAAACTTAGAAAAATTAAGTGTAAATTAGATCCTAAGATTAAGTAGTGGCAATTAGAAGGTAATTAAAAAGTTTTTGTAGATAGAGTAGTATAAGAAGCAGATTAGAGGGACCATGATGATTCTAACGTAACATGGAAAAAAATGGCTAGCTGCATTAAAATGATAGTTAAAAATATATTCAATGAGTCGAGAGGCGGTGCTCCACCATGTAAGGATATATCATGGTAGAATGAAGAGGTAAAAAATTCTATTAAGATCAAACGAGACTTTTATAGAGATTTGAATAATAATAATAATAATAATAATGGAATAAGTTTTGAGAAGTATAAACTAGTAAAGAAGGAGGCTAAGAAAGCTATTCGGGATGCAAAAACTAAAGTATATAAATAAGTGTACGAGAAGTTAGATAATAAAGAGGCAGAAAAAGATATATATATAATTACTCGAATAAGAGAGAGAAAGTCTAAAGACTTATGTACTGTAAAGTGTATTAAAGATGAGAATCAGATAGTTCTAGATCGAGACGAAGAGATTAAAGAAATATAGAAAAATTATTTTGATAGATTATATAATAGTAGTTTTACTCAAGATTTAGGAGATCTTACTATTCAATGTGAGGATATAAATTGTAGTTTTATGCGCAAAATCAAAGAGTCTGAAGTAAAAGAGTATATGGAGTATAAATTTAGTAAACGTCAGACCATAAACTATAATGCTATAAAACTGATAGGAAAGAGATACAAATGAGTAATCAGTTTAGATATTTGGGTTCTATTATTCAGAATGATGGAGAGATCGATAATGATGTTAACCATAGAATACAAGCTGGCTGGTTGAAATGGAGGAGGGCAACGGGAGTTTTATGCGACCGTAACATTCCGTTAAGATTGAAAGGAAAATTTTATAGGACTGCTATTAGGCCAACTTTATTATATAGTACGGAATATTGGGCTATAAAGAAATGTCATTCACAGAAGATAAGTGTAGCAGAATGCGCATGCTCCGTTGGATGTGCGGCAACACTAGGAGAGATAAAATGAGAAATGAAGATATTCGTGCTAAATTAGGTGTAGCTCCCATCGATGAGAAGATACAAGAAAATCACTTACGATGATTTGATCATATGTAACGTAGGCCTTCAAGTCTACCAGTTCAAATAGGGGAGTTTATCAATGTAGGACAAGTTAAAAAAACGAAGGGAAGACCGAACAAAATATGGATGGAGGTGATATGCAAAGATATGGAGTCTAGAGGTTTAAATAAGAAGATATTAGTTGATAGAAATAAATGGAGAAGGAATATCAAAGTGATCGATCTGGCGTGATTCTTTCGTGATTCTTTTTTGGTTCATGTAGCCTACCCCAAATACTTGGGATAAAAGGCTTAGTTGTTATTGTTGTTTTTTAATATACATAAGAATTGTAGGATTCAAATAAAAGAAGAATCAACTTAATTGGACTAGGAGTGCAAAAGATATGACCATTTAAGTGGCATATATGTGCTAAACAACAAGTTCATCTATTAAAAAACCATTATCTATGATTAAGCAATAAAATGATATAAAATTATAATAAATTAAAACATAAAGATACAATATTTAGCATGTTTAGAATGAACCAGAAAACTTGCCTGGTCTTGAATGATGAAGGATTTAAGAGCATGGTGTCGATGGTGGTTGCAATGCAGAAGTTTTTTCTAGAGCTGAAATCTTTCTTCTCTTTTCTTCTCTCTCTCTCTCTCTTTTACTCTCAGGAAAAGGGTTGTCTATAAGGAGGGACCTATTTATAAATATTAGGGTTAATTACAGTAAAACTGAACTTTAAAACTCTCACTGTAGTGCCTTAGAGAGTAAGTGGAGTGAGGGGACCATGAGTTGAAAGCTCATATGAGGCGTCCGAGGGAGCAAAAAATGGTTTTGCCCTCTATTTAAATTCACTAGGAGAGAGAACTATTGTTTTGTTTCTTCACTACAGTGGGAGATTCACGCACCTACCCCTTAGCCCAAGCCCCCTCTCTCACATCCCTCCCTCTCCTCCCTCCTCCTCTCCTCCACCACTACCAACTTCCTAGACCTCTCCCTCCTCCGCTCCTTCCGCCTCCACTTCCCCCACCAAATGCCCCTTCGTCTCCCTCTACAACACCCTCTTCCAGACCTCCATCAAGAACCATTACATCGATGCCATCGAGGTAGTCTATTCAAACATGCTATTGGCCAAAATCAAACTAGAAGTTTGCAAGTCAACTTGTTCTTGACTGTATTGTGCAATTCAGAACGAATTAATGATGTCCGCAAGGTGTTCAGTGAAATACCATAGAGAGTTATAACATATGGTTGGGGAACACTTCTTGGTTTCCCTCTCCCATGTACATTAAGATCAACAAAGAGGAAGAAGGAATTATTTGGAATTACTAGCCATTAAAAATTCATAAGTAGATGATGTGGATCCTGACAGGAAAATAGGGAGAGGAGAAGGAGAAAAAGGAAGAGAGAGAGGGAAAGGGAGGAAAAGAAGGTGAGAGAGAGAGAGAGGAGAAAAAGAAGAAGAAGAAGAAGAAGAAGAAGAAGAGGGAGGAGAAGGGAAAGAAGTTACCTGAACGTCTGCTATAGGTTCTACCTTGGTGTATAGGATGGAAGTTGGATTTAGATTAAGGATCCATATAAGTGAGAGAAAAGAGGATATTTTAGGATTTATAAAAAAAATATTGGCAGTTCAGCTTATATGAGGATGAACTTAATAGACAGTTGACTAACACCGCTAAAAATCTAAGGACCAAAATGAGAGTTTTAAAATTTAGGAATAATAAGTAGCACAACTCCCAGTACAGGAAGTATTATTGCAATTAAAACTAAATATTAAGGGATGGTGAGTGTTTCTATATATAGAGAATTTTATTGGACTTGATTTCTGAATGAAAATAATGTCGTATCATTTAAAGAATTCTAAATCAAAGTTGAATTAATTAATTAGATAAGATATTGAATCAGTTTAAATGATAAAATCTATTTTCTATTTCCTACCAATCATCTAGCTTAGTAGATTTGAGTTTGGGTTGGATTCTAAGTTATTAATATGTCAAGTTATGGTCTCCACTAATTAAATTAAAATAATTAAATATATATCTTTTCCTGTTTTTTTTAAAAAAAAATCTGAAATATATTTTTAAAAATTCGGAAAAAAAAACATGTAACAAAAAGTGGATTTAACAATGTTGATGGCTCCCTTACAGGTAATAAGATGGAAGTCAGATAAATAATATTGAAATAATAATTGGTGTGAATGGCATTCCAATTGTTGATACTTCATATGTTAAAATTCATATAACACCAAAATTCAGGAGTTATGAGAGAGACTTGTGTGGACAATAGAAAACATTCCTGGATAACTGCTAAAGTTAGACCGGAGATAATTCCTAAACAAAAAATATGAATTGTCAATGCGATTGATCAATGGAAAAGGATTATCAATGCGATTGATCCGGCGTGAATCTCTTTGGATTCATGTAGTCTGTCTTAAAAACTTGGGATATTATTATTGTCGAGATAATTCCTAATCAACTGATTATATTAGACAATCATACTCTGGATATTCCAACTTTTGTTTGGATGTTCCTCAAGTTTCGATAATCATTCTTTACTCTCTGACGCTCGCCTACTAAGGTTCATATAATAAATGTTACTAGTATTTCCTCAACGAGCTTACGAAGTTGAACAGATGTTACCGTAGAGAGAGATTGTAGCCATTGATATAAACATAGTTTAAAAAAAAAAAAAAAAAAAAGTAGAAACACAAACAATAGCACAGTATAATATGCTAGGGCAGTCCTTGGCTTGCGAGCTAGTTCATGGATATGACGAGACAAATTGGTGACCATATTATATAGACAAATTTTCATAGGTTTTTTTATGATTTCAGTTCGAGATCGAATTACGTCTTGATTTTTTTTTTTTTTTTTTTTAAGAAACAATATTACGGACGAGAAAGGAAATATGCATAAACAAACAGCTTCTCATTGCACCGCATTAGTTTTCTTTTTGGAACATAATTCCATTTAAATCTTTTCACAAATCTCACTCAAACTATACTCATAAAAAAGCGTATTTCTTATGCAAAATAAAAAATTTACAAACACACCAATCATCTAATAATATATATTTAAAAAAAAAAAAAAAAAAAAAAAAACGAAAGAGGGATGATAGGATACCATATTGATAAGATATGATACACCGTCACCGCACCGAACTCAACTCAGTGGAGGACGCCTCCCTCTATCAACAACACTCACACCGAAACGCCCCGCGGCACTCGCGGGCCGTAAATACACTGAAGCCCTAGAACGGCGCGTCCGCCTCCTGAGTCTGAGGGAGGAGGTGGGCCCTGCAGAGGGGACACGTGGCGTGATCGTAGTCCAGCCACTTCTCCACGCAAGCCTTGTGGAACAGGTGCCCGCAGGGCAGCCTGTTCACCACCGACTCCGGCTCGAACCGGGCCAGGCAGACCCTGCAGTCAACCGCAGCGGCCCTCCGCCTCCCGAACCGGACCGATTTGCACCGGGACCTGAAGCGGTCGGTGAGGGAGGACTCTTTCTGATCCGCGGGCAGCTGGTCGGCTCCGGCGGCGGCGTCCGTCGTCGATGAGGAGCTGATCCCGAGGACGTGAAGGACGGAAGTGAGGATCTGCTTCATGATGGCGATGGACATCACCGTGTTGACGACCAGCACGGTGAGCACGCCCTCCGAAGGCGTCGGCAAGCTTAACAGGCCCATATCTAATATAATAAATTCGATGAAAGAAGAAGTAGATCCTGAACGTGAAATTAAAATGATCTTGAAGGAAGAAGAAATTCAGATGTAATATATGAAATTAAGGAATTGAATTGAAATGTGTGGATGAACCATTGAAAGAAATTAATTATGGTGGGTGGGGGAAATCTGGGGATGAGAGAGAGAGAGAGAGAGAGAGAGAGAGAGGCAATGGCCAGGAAGTAGAATGATAATAATATTACTGTAGAGGGAGAGAGGAGGGGGGGTGGGAATTATATAGAAGTCACTGGCTTTGGCTTTTGTGATGGAAGGGGGAGGAAGTGGGTTATTATGGAACCATGGTTAGGTTAGTTAAGCCTAAGGCAGGACGTAAGTCACGTAAAGCTAAGGGTTACATGTATTAGGACCTACTGTAACTGCCTTGTTTTTTGAAGTAAGCTTCGAATATTGTTATTATTACTTTATTAATTTTATTATTATCAGAGGAGTTTTGTGTACTTTAATGATGGATTGCTATTGTCCCTAGTTACTGGGGATGAACACATCTTTCAGATGCCATCCGATTCGACCGTTCTAATCGGAATTGGTTAGAGTTCAAAATTGAGAACGATCAGAACCATATTTATCTTGGAAATAGACCTCTCTACACCTAACACCTGCCACTAATTACTCTTTTTCTCTTTGATCACGGAAATATATCTCTTTATTCAATATACACCACTAATTACTCTCTCTCTCTCTCGTATCTAGAAAATAGATATCCCTCTCCAACACACCCACCCACTGTCCACCCACCCCACTCTACCCCACCATCTCTCTCTCTTTCTCTCTCTCACATTTTTAGAGTTAGGGTTTTGAAATGATGCAGCCACTCGGGAGTTCCTCTCTCCCTTCCTCTCTCTCTTTCTTCCCCTCCCTGTTAAAACTATATTCTGACTTTCTCTCTCTCTACCCCTTCCTCTTCCTTCTCCTTCTTCCCTCTCACCTGCTAAAATAATACTCCGACTGCCTCCGTTAAAATCTGACTACATCCAACTGATTCAGAGGTGATAGAAATTCGGTTGGATTTTGACGAGCACTCCGATCGGAGTTTTCTCTCTTCTTGGTTGGAAGTCTCCGACCGCCGTCTTCTCTAACCGATTGTACATCCCTACTTGTTACTTTTTCAGTTATCGTACAGTTTGTTTTGTTGTGGATGGATAGTGTAAGTGAGATTTTAACTGCCCACTTGCTAATTATATAATGATTAACTCGCTTGGAATTTGGAAGGTAGCTTATCAAAGTGGGAAAACAGATATATT
The DNA here is from genome assembly GCA_036321105.1 of Dracaena cambodiana. Taxonomy (NCBI): domain Eukaryota; kingdom Viridiplantae; phylum Streptophyta; class Magnoliopsida; order Asparagales; family Asparagaceae; genus Dracaena; species Dracaena cambodiana. The sequence continues at coordinate 40,826,024 of JAYEPQ010000003.1, forward strand.
GATTAGCATACTTCATAACTTGGTAAGAAGCGATTAGTAAGAAGTGATTAGCTTACTTATTTGTTGCTGCATTTATCTATTAACATAACCATAGGATGTGCATATTAATCAAAATACATTCCATTTATTTTATTATATCGAAACTTTGAAGTTGTGATCACGGTTGAAATATAACTTTATATCAAACATATTATCACATATCAAGTATTTTTTAAATTTTTTTTGACCAAAAATGCAGGCATTATGTAATAGATTTTAAAAATTGGCTATTAAATGCAAGTCAGATAAGATTTAAAACTGAATTGCCTTCGTACAATATTAAAATCCCTTTACTAAATTAAAACTCAAAAGTTAAATAGTGAAGATTGAGGGGTTATTATTTTATATTCTAATGGTATAATTATACATTATTTTTTAGCTAAAACTTTACAATAAGTAAGTAAGATGTCGGGAGATGAAATTTAACTTGCATTAACTAAGGGATGGATTAAACGAAACTAGGGTTAGTTGTGGTCTTTGTCCTGGGGAAAAAAAAAATAGAAAATCATACCTCTTATACAGGATTTAGAATAATATATAGTCGACTCATCCCTAAAAGCTCTGAAAGTTGAAGAGATCTAGATCAGAGAGGATGATGTGCCTCTAGATTCGGAAAAATCAACTGGATTGATTATTATTTATTGATATCTTACCAAAATTTTGATTGTTCTCTTATTTCATATTAAGAGTTTATATGTGAGTATAGTTCTACGTCGGATAGGACAAAAGAAAGTTTATGGGTTTAAATACAAAATTGAGGTCTCTATCTATCAGTTTAAGTTTTTGGATCATACTGGTTCTCGGCTTTGCATTTAAGCTCATCATGCTTCCTGATGGGCCCGACGTTTATCTCCTAGATTGGTGTCAGAGGTCGGGTTTGGGGCAGGTTGCAGTCGGGTCAAGGGTCCAAGTTGTGGTCCAAGAAAGAGTGAAGCCAGTGTGAAGTCTGAAGTAATCGAATGACGCATGTGACTTTGGGTCTGGTTTCCTACAGTGCTCCACATGGATGGGTTTAGACCAAATTAAGTTGCGAGATCCTATGGATGGTGATTCCCGTAAATTGTGGTATACTGACAATGAAGGGGGAGATTATTAAGAGTTCATAAGTAAATATAGTCCCATATCGAATAGGACAAGAAAGTCCATAGGCGACTTGAGACCTCTTCCTATCAACTTAAATTTTTGGGTTAGACTAGTTTTTAACTTTGTGTTTAAACTCATCATGCTTCCAAGAGACCCTGACGTTTCTCTCCAACATTTGGTTTGTATTTTTCTAATGAAGAAGTAACACGCATCTTTCCATAAACGCATAATGGTATTCTCAATCAGTAATTAGCACACACCGTATCTTACTCTTGTTCGTAGTTGTTAGCTTAATTTTGTTCTTGATCCTCATTGTTTTATCTAATTATTTTCTTGTTTACTAATAAATCATTGTGAGTACTCTAAGATAAATTAATAAAATAATTTTCCTTTAGTGAGAATGTGTCATGTACTTTAATGCTCTTGAACTCTATGCATGCATGCATATATTGACTTGAAACTCTAAATAATTCTCTATCAATATGTTAGAATGACATCTACAATTAATTTAGATTAGATTGTATGTAAACGATTATGTTACAATGACACCTAAAGTTATTTTAGATAGATTATATGTCAACCAATGTTTGATCGGATCGGGTTTTTGGCTAATATAAAAACACAAGTTGCAAATTATTATATTTATTCAATGATTATACCTTTCTATCGAATTAATGACGGCTACGAATTCTCGAATACTTCCATTGTTTGTATAATCCATCGAGAAGCAATCTTAAATTTGTTCATAATTAATGATGATTTACCTCACCTTGACACGCAACCACTTGACTAATATGCTGCTAGCCTCAACTTTGTTTGAAGTACTCTAATCAAACTTACTTGCAATAAAAGTTTAATTAAGGATGCAATGAATTAGGTAGAGTTTTGTGTGATGTGCTAAAAAAATAAACATATACATACAATGTTAGGCACTTAGGCCAATAAATAATTTCTACGACATGTCATTTTCTTAATTTTGTCAAAATTTGCGAACTACTCACAAATTAATATTGGAAAAACGAACAAATTAGTTATAGTTTTTGTGTGGTTTTTGTTATGTAAACATATAATTGTCATCTATGGACAAGACTTTGTTATGTTGTGCCCATTACATTTAATGTTAGTTTGTCATTTTGTATTGCCGTGTTGCATTTCATCCCCTCTCTCTGTCTTACTTCTCTATCAATCGAAATAAAAAACAAAAGATATTATTAGCATATCATGAAAATGTTCATTAGTGATTTCTAGTTTAATATTTTTTTTTTTTTTTTAAATTAGTCTTTGGTCGTAGAAGGGAAAGACTATGTGAAGCACCATGTAGAATATCAAGGTGATGTTACTTTGTAAGTGTTAGGGTTTATCTTATTGAGAAAAACTTAAATTTTGTAAGCAGAAAAATATCATTGTCGCGTGGCCTGATTTTGGACAAACTATCAAAGAGAACATGTTCAATTTTACTTGGTGTTCCTATAGAATCACCACCTCCTCACATTGTCTCAGGATGAAATCAAATATTATTTCATATCATGGTGAGCATATTTTGAAAGGTGTTTTTCTAATATTGAATCAACTTTTTATAAGCAAATAAAAATTTCATAATAGTACCATCCTTTGCGCAATTGATCCGGGGAATGACTTCTACGGCAAGAGACTTTAAAAGAGATTTTTGTATATTTTATGTAGATTGGATAAATTGGCAATGAGAAAGGGTTACGCAAAATACTTTGTTTCTCTTTTTTGAAGTTTCCTTGTACATTTTAAAGTAGTTTTTTCTTGTAGCTTGCTCGAGAAAGTATAATGTTAATGGTTTTACATTGCGATAAAACCTTTTTCACTATTATTCGATAATCAAATATATAAAAAATTTATCTTTTCATAGGCACATAAAAATTGATGGTTTAAGTACCGGGTTGCTATATTGGCAAGAAGAAGAAGATGATAACAAGTTGTTTAGCTTTAATTTTGAATAATAACTATTTGTAATTATTTTAGTTAATAATCAAATGGGCATACCTCAAAACCATAAATACAACTATGATATATACTATTTTCCTTATTTGCAGTTAACACATATACATCAAAACTTGGAAAACACTATATTGCGATGATTTGAGTTAATTTTTTGTGGATGAATCTTCTATATCAAATTATTTAAATTTTTAAAAATAATAATTTAGCCTGATTAATTATTCAAGTGGAATCTCCAATTATTTTCATGGAAGCATGTGACATCACTTACTGGCCTAATCCCTTCTCCCATATAATAATATTGGATTTTCTTTCTCTTGTTTTGGCTAGTCACATATATTGTTTGAATTTGAATAGAGAGATTGATTATAGGCCTTTTGGAGATTAATAGAAAAGTATAAATGCACTTACTAGCCTGGTATATCTTTTCTCTTTCTTTGTTTTTTTTTAATAAAAAATTATAGCTAGTTTAATTAGTTTCAAGTTAAATCTCCATATTGAAACTGCTGGAAAATCAAAGAGCATGGAGCACTAGTGTATCCATCAAATCAGGGTCGAAGTTATTCGGAAATCGGGTTGTTTAGACAAGTCATCATGGTGCAAGACAAATTGCCCCTATCGAGAGTGTGGAGATAAAGCTTTCTTCACATATGGAAATGGATCTTAACCAGATAGGGACCAGCCACGTGGATTACTTTTTTGGGCATAGGCTTTAGAAATGTCCATTCATATGATATATGAGTATAATAATATGTCATTTCTTTTTGATAATTCTGCATGCAAATGAAGAACACTAAAACAAGCAAGTCATCTTTTTTTTTTAATCAATAAAAAGAAAAGTATGTGCATAATACTAGCATGATACATGTGAAAAGAGTAGATTTCAGAAGAAATCCGGACTAAGTTTTGTCATTATTTTTTAAGTTTAAAATAAAACAATAAGTTACTATAGCATCTTCAAAATCATTGACCCATTTACCTCTCATAATTATGGTCACCATAATCAAAAGTTAAAAATTTAGGAAAACAAAAGTGCATAACTTAGTATTTAAAAAAGTAGTCTTGAAAAATTTTGGAAAACTACACAAATATTGGAAATTCATTTTTTTTTTCTAGGAGGAGCAGGGCATTGTACGTTAGGCCATGCTTGGGAGATTAGTTTTGAAGTGATTTTAGAGTGTTTTCGAGAGATATATGTTATAAAGTGTTCATAAAAAATATTTGCTTACGAGTTTTTAAATAAATATTGTGGAGTGTTCTCAAAACACTCCGGAACACATGGATAGGTGTTTTGGAGTGTTTTACAGAACACTCCAAATTGGGATGCTATGGAGTATTATGAATTATTTATCTAAAAGTATTCTCTCTTTTTATTGTTCCAAATCTATCTCACGTGCTTTCATTTTTTCAAATTGGATATATTTGTCTGTTATTTTTTATGAAACTCACGAGAATTCATGAGAAAACTAAATACCCAAGTGCAAAATTGAACACCCCAGAAATTACGATCAAAACACTCCAAAAAAATGTACTACCAAATTACTCCAAACCACAAGCAATAGGAGCACCCAAAACACTAACGCGCTTTCTCTGCATTCGTCAGTTTGATCGTGACCTGGCTACATATCCCTCTCAATGTATATCTCTGCCTCTCCCCTGTCGACACGCAGCCATGCCTCCTCGGGACCCACTCGGTGCCCGACAGGTGTGCGTCGGTCCCACACGGATCTGTCAGTGTCATACGTGGCAGCTGGGCGGCAGGTGGGCCCCTCCCCTTGCCAGCAGAGGATGACACATGGATGATGCCTCATCCACACCATGCACGTATGGCACGACATGTTGATCATGAGGTCCAATGACACGAAAATGAGTTGATGATATATAGTTTGAAATGGCGTTTTATAATTAATGTGATGATAACTGTTATTGTGACGAAGATGATGGTCGCTCTTTCGATTTCTCGACTTCCAATTTGTCGGGGGATCAATGGGAATTTGGGGTTGGAGGGAAGCTAGCTAGGGATTGATATTATTCATAGTTCGATGATATATATATATAATTTCTGTAATTATCATTTCCATCTTCTTTGTTCTTTAACCAGGCAATTTCATGTCGCAAGCAATGAATCAATAAATTGTATATGGACCCAAAATATAATATTCAACATAAATAAATGAGGCGCATGTACTCTTCCAATTATATGGTCTCAATTCTAATTTTCCTCTTATAATATCAATGATAATAAATGTATATTTGTACAAATATGGTGGCATGTCACATGTACATGATAGTAAGGTGAGTGATTCGTAGCCATGTATCGTGTAGCATCCAAACCCCCGAGTATTCCTCTCTCTCTCTCTCTCTCTTTCTCTCTCTCTCTCTCTCCTCCCTCTATTTATCTCTCTAACTGTATCCATCACAAGCTCACACCAATAAACCTAGATTTTGAGGGACACATGTACTGTCCATACTCACAAACGCCGTATAGTACTAATACCTTATCACTCCCTAGACACGTGTTAATGCGCCAGGCCAGACTTCCTTGGTCCTTCGAAATATATGGCAACTGCTAACATATCTCATCTGACATGCACGCACGCTCTGTCTGCTTCAGTGTGGGCCGGGTACACGCATGCTGACTCGGGTCATATCTCAAGCAATTCTGCCTGCCCATCACTTAAGCTCGATCATCTTAATTATTGAGGGGCCCGGGACCTAACCGACACCAATAATGCCCAATTTTCACTGTTTATTGAGTTGGTGAACCATGTACTTGCCTAATTGGAAGTAGTAGAAGTGAAGAAGAAATTAAGAAGTAGTTTTCAAAATAGAAATAAAAGAAAGACTTCTTTTTTTGTTTATTTGCTAATATTTGAAAGAAGAAAATGCATTAGGAACTGAAGAAAATGCATTAGGAAGTAAGGAAAATATTATTAAATTGATTAAATAAAACTAGATTTATAATATTTTATTAGATTTTATGTATAAAAGTATAACTTTGAATTGTAATGATAGCAAATAAATAAAAAAGTAATCTTGTATCTTAATCCTCTACTTTCTAAAACTCTTTCAAGTAAAAAATGTGAGGAAGAAAAAATTGGAAGTAAAGTGCCACATAGGCGTCACATCATCAAATAAGAAGTAACTTTCTATTTACTTTTTCATCAAATAAACACTTGAAGTAGTGAAAGTAAGCTTACTTTCACTATTTCTATTTTACTTCCATGCAAACAAACACATCCTTAGATTCATTAGTACAGATCACAAAGAGTATGGATATAGTGTTATTTTAGTTACTTTGGAAAAGATAATTTTAGAGGTAAAGGTAGACCTATAAATGCACAAATTCGATGAAAAGAGCTTATCAATGTAGGATAAGTTAAAAAAGCGAACGAAAGACCGAAAAAAATATGAATGGAGGTGATACGAAAAGATATGGATTCTAAAAGTTTAAATGAGAAGATATTATTTGATAGGAATGAATAGAGAAGGATTATTAATATGATTGATGCAGCGTGATTCTCTTTTGGTTCATGTAGCCTATCCCAAGTATTTAGGATAAAAGTCTTAGTTGTTGTTGTTGTTGTTGGAAAAGATAATTTTAATCATTTACTAATTTAATAGATAGTGAAAGTTATGTATATAATGGTTCTATGCAATGTTGAAAATAACACGTTATGAAGCTCGTTATATTGCGTTACGTAACCTAACAGGACCCCAACGCTACGTAACAACTGAAAATAACTCAGTACACCATAACAGTATATTTTTTATATTATTTCACGTTATATTACGTAACGTTACGTTAATTTACGTTATGTTACGTTATTTACAATTATTTTTTAGTAATTTCTATATTGTTATTGATTATTATTTTGTTTATTAATGAATTGGTGTAATTTTTTTTGATTAGTTGTTGATTTATTTGATTGCTTGTAGAATTGCTAATGTCTTAATTTGTGATTATTTTCTTATTCGCTTGTTATAATTTCTCTCTGTTTGCTGAAATATCTTACTTGTTGATTTTATTGAATTTTTAACTGAACTAAAATCAACAATTATAAATAAGATAAATTGAGCATTACAAAAATATAAATTAAAATAATAATAATAAACGGAATTGAAATAAAAAATTAAAATCTTATTATCTTGTTTAAATGATGACTGAAATTACGGTTGGAGACTTAATATAATTTATGAAGATAAATATGAAAATTATTATAAACCTTAATATAAAATTAGAATAGATTATATAAAAATTCTTTTTTAGATATTTTAAATTTATTTTTAAATTTATAAAAATATTTTATATAGTTTTATATTTATTTTTAATTAATTAAATAGAAAATTACATAACTTACGTTATGTGTTACGCTATATGCAATATAACCTAACAAAAATAAAATGTTACGTTATCGTTATCGCTATTTTAAACATTGGTTCTATGCATCTTGCATTATAGAGATAGAGATGATTCTCATTGTCGAGAAGATCAAAATCCACATTTCTCACCCTAAAATGGAGTTAATTAATTATTATCCCCCTGTGCTTATTTCCACTGTATAGTAAATTATTTGACGACTATAACTACAAGAAAATGTGTCTTCAGTAACGATATTTTAGTGACAAGTATTAAAATTGTCACTGAAACTGAATATTTGTGACAAAAATTAAACGTTGTCACAAATATTGTGTTTTCCGTGACGGAGAGAAATAATTGTCACAAGAACATAATTTTTTGTGACAACCGATAAAAACTTATCACAAAAACATAGTTTTCAGTGATGAGAACAAAAAATCGCTACTAAAATATAATTTTTTTAGTAATGACGACTAAAATTTGTCACTAAAAAATAGTTTTCAATGACGCTAACTTAAATTTGTTGCTAAAACTTAAATATTTTAGTGACAACAAATAAAAATTGTCACTAAACATAATTTTCAGTAACGAAAACTATGAATCGTCACTGAAAAATAAATTTTTCTGTGACAACTAAAAAAATTGTCACCAAAACTGAGTATTTAGTAACAGAAACTATATGTCGTCACTAAAACATAAATATCTTCTGTGACAATGAAAACACACATCACTAAAACTGAATATTTAGTGAAGAAAACTCTAGTTCGTTACTAAAACATAAGTTTTTCTGTGACAAGTAAACCCTAGTTCGTTATTATAAGACAAATTTGCTAATTGTTTCTGCTGGGCATGGTTTGACATAAAAAAAAAAACCCTAAAACATGTATTACTTGCTTGGGATAGGTGCATCTAAGCAAAACTCAAAATAAACTTAGTCGGATGTCCTCTGTTTGTCTCCCTATATACTCTTTAGCAAATTGTTTCTCATTATATATAGTCTTTAATGAAGAAAAGAAAAATAAATTAGTCTGATTTTTTATTCAACGTGTATATATTGATCAACTACTATTGGTTATAATTCCGAAATATGACCAAAAAAACTTGGAGAAAATCGGATTTTTTATTCACCGTGTATACATTTATCAACTACTAGTCGTTATAATCTGGAAATATGACTAGAAAAAAACTTGGAGAAAAATAAATTAAATCCTTAACAATGATATTTTTGGGTCATACACATTCTTTTTGATATAAAATAGTGATTTTTTTTTTTTGGCTAGTTGATGAAATAGTGAGATACTACTAGAGTTATATATAGATCATACAATACTCGAGGCACATTGGTGGAAATCAGATTTGATTAGATTTAGATCTTAGTAAGTGTATGTCCGAAAAATTGAATCTTCCTTTATATGCCAATTTAATTTTGAATTACAGCAATAAAAGAAAAATTACAAAATAGAAAATCGAGATTACAAGAATGGGGATCGATTGATTTCGATTCCCCTTTATTTTTGTGGGTCTGACAGTGGTGGAGCTTTGTTTCTGTACTCCGTTGACGATCCGATCTCTCTGAATTGAGGAACTCCTCTCTGGATATTTGGACTCTGGAAAATTGGACTCTTCCCCAAAGAATCTCCCCCCTATCCAAAAGTCCCTTCTCCGGTTAATTTTTTGTGTTTTATAGACCGAAAAATCTCGAAATCCGGCTTCAATTATTCCTGAAAAATTGAATCACGGAATATTAGCGAAATAAACAACGAAAATAAATAATCGGAAAAGAACGGAAAACAACCCGCGGGTTGGCACCTGCGAGATCGCTCCCGCGGGTGGCAACCCGTGGGATCGCTCCCGCGGGGGCTCCCGCGGGTTGCAACCCGTGGGTGCTCCAGCGGGTTGCATCCTGCGGGGGCTCCCGCGGGTTGCAACCCGCGGGTGCTCCAGCGGGTTGCATCCCGCGGAACCCGCAGGTTGCAACCCACCCGCAGGTTGCAACCCGCGGGTTGCAACCCGCGTAGCAATTTTTATTTTTTTTATTTTTTTTTGGTATCTACATAACCCCTCCAAAGTTTTCGAAGTTCTGTATTGAACCGTACTGAATTTTGAAATACTTTGGATTCTTTAATTTTGGTTATAGACCTTTTAAAAGATTTGGTCCATAAAGATAACTGTTAACATATTCATTTATCCAATGACAAGCAGAGGTATGATTTTAACGTACTCATTAGATGACAAGTAGAGATATGATGTTAACATGCTTATTTTTAGGTCAAGCAGAGGTATAATATTAACGTGCTTATTTTAATCCTAACCGTTCAGTGACATCTAGTATGACGAATCAGGAAAAGACAGAGGTGACTTTAAACGTGTCTTGGAGCTTGACCTATTCAGAGGATCTGGTCGTAACAGGGACAAGCTAACTAAACAGAGGTGACGGTTAACGTACTTAGTCTTAGAATTGGACTATCAGAGGTGACTGTTAACTTGATAGGGAGATGATTTTCGTCAGAGGTGATTTTTAACTTAACGACATCAAAAGCACGTTCATCAGAGGTTGTAATATTGGACTTGACGAAGTGTGAATTTTCTTTTCTGTCAGAGGTGATTTTTTTAACGTGACAGGGGATTTAATCGGATCTTACCTCATTTGATTTTGAATTATGATGTCAGAGGTATGATTTTAATTTGACTAATATTTTGGAGTGTCGCTTGCTTTGCTGGAGAAAAATGATAAGAAAAGTTTTCTTTGTCAGAGGTGAAATCTTAACGTGACAAGAGATTTATTTGATTAGGATTTTTAGTAAACCCCCAACTATCAACGGGTTTGATTTGCCTTTACCAACTACCGTTTGAGTTGGGCTAGCCATGCTATTACCCTCAGCATGGTGAGTTGTCGAGCATTTCGTTTGGGCTTAAATGCCAAACTTTTCTTCTTCCCTTTGCCTTAGCGGCGTTGGGCAATGACGTATCCTTATATTTGGATAAGAATACCGTTGTGACAGATTTGTCATGCGATTTTTAGCAAACCTCCAGCTGTCAACGGGTTTGATTAGCCTTTACCAACTACCGTTTGAGTTGGGCTAGCCATGTTATTCCTCTCAGCATGGTGAGTTGTCGAGCATTTCGTTTGGGCTTAAATGCCAAACTTTTCCTATTCCCTTTGTCTTAGCAGCGTAGGGCAGCGATGTATCCTTATATTCGAATAAGGATACTGTTATGACAGATTTGTCATAGAATTTTAAGCAAACCCTCAGCTATCAACGGGTTTGATTTGCCTTTACCAACTACCGTTTGAGTTGGGCTAGCCATGCTATTCCCCTCAGTATGGTGAGTTGTCGAGAATTTCGTTTGGGCTTAAATGCCAATTTTTTCCTCTTTCTTTTGCCTTAGCGGCGTTGGGCAATGCGTTGGGCAATTCATACTTTTACTCCCAATATGAAGGGGTTGGCGAGAAATCTATTCTCTTCCCGTAGCCTTAGCAGCGTTGGGCGGTTCATACTTATTACCCCCAGTATGGTGGGGTTGGCGAGAAATTTATTCTCTTCCCGTAGCCTTGTCGACATTGGGTAATTCATACTTTTACCCCTAGTATGATGGGGTTGGCGAGAAATCTATTCTCTTCCCGTAGCCTTAGCGGCGTTGGGCGGTTCATACTTATTACCCCCAGTATGGTGGGGTTGGCGAGAAATTTATTCTCTTCCCGTAGCCTTGTCGGCATTGGGTAATTCATACTTTTACCCCCAGTATGATGGGGTTGGCGAGAAATCTATTCTCTTCCCGTAGCCTTAGCGGCGTTGGGCGGTTCATACTTATTACCCCCAGTATGGTGGGGTTGGCGAGAAATTAATTCTCTTCCCGTAGCCTTAGCGGCGTTGGGCGGTTCATACTTATTACCCCCAGTATGGTGGGGTTGGCGAGAAATTTATTCTCTTCCCGTAACCTTGTCGGCGTTGGGTAATTCATACTATTACCCCAGTATGATGGGGTTGGCGAGAAATTTATTCTCTTCCCGTAGCCTTGTCGGCATTGGTAATTTATCATTTTTTTTATTTTATTTTATTTTATATATAAATTTTTATTTCTTTATCTCTCTTTTTTTTTGTTTGCAATGATGTCCTTTTTTTTTTTTTTAGGTGATGACGCCTAGCATTTTATTTTTTTATTATTTATTTATTTATTTATTTTGGTAAGCGATGAGGCCTTGCAAATATATTTTTATTTATTATTATTTTTTGTTTTTTTTTATTTATTTACTTTTTTTGGTTTATATTTTTATATTTTTTTTAATATTTTATATTTTTTATTTTAATTAATTTTATTTATTTATTTATTTATTTATTTATTTATTTATTTTGGCATCCGCGGGTGCATCCGTGGGATACAACCCATGGGTAGAGCACTCATACTGCATGTTTTTTTTCTCTGTTTTTTTTTAAATATTTATTATTTTTTTTAACTTTGTCAATTTTTTGTTGGCGATAACACCCTTTCTTTTTTTTTCCTTTTTTTTTTTATTTTTTGCCTTTTTATTAATTTTTTTTTTCGTGCGGGAAAGAGGGAGAAAAGTGCGGGTGACCCAGGTTCCATCTGCGGGTTGCGTCCCGCGCTTCCATATGTGGGTTGCGTCCATGTGGGTTCCAAGATTCCATTTGCGGGTTGCATCCCGCGCTTCCATATGCGGGTCCCAAGATTCCATCTACGGGTTGCATCCCGCGCTTCCATATGCGGGTTGCGTCCACGCGGGTCCTAAGATTCTATCTGCGGGTTGCATCCCGCGCTTCCATATGTGGGTTGCGTCCACGCGGGTCCTAAGATTCCATCTGCGGGTTGCATCCCGCGCTTCCATATGCGGGTTGCGTCCACACGGGTCCCAAGATTCCATCTGCTGGTTGCATCCTGGAGTTGTATCCAGTTTTGTCAATTTTTTTTATTTTTGGGCGATAACGCCTCAAATTTTTTTTTTTTTTTTGACAGACGATGACGTCTTGTCATTTTTTTTTTTATGGGCGATGACGCCTTAAATTTTTTTTTTTATGGGCGATGACGTTTTTTTTTTATGGGCGATGACGCCTCATAATTTTTTTTTTTATAGATAATGACGTCTTGTCATTTTTTTTTATGGGCGATGACGCCTCATAATTTTTTTTTTTACAGACGATGACGTCTTGTCAAATTTTTTTTCTTTATGGGCAATGACGCCTCATAATTTTTTTTTTGACAGACGATGACGTCTTGTCAATTTTGGTGGGCGATGACGCCTCACATTTATTTATCGTTATCTGGCGATGACGCCTAAGCTCCAAAAAAAAAAATTTAAAGATTGGATTGCGCCGCCCAAACTCCCACTGTGGTCGCCAATTCTTGTATGCCCGAAAAATTGAATCTTACTTTATATGCCAATTTAATTTTGAATTACAGCAATAAAAGAAAAATTACAAAATAGAAAATCGAGATTACAAGAATGGGGATCGATTGATTTCGATTCCCCTTTATTTTTGTAGGTCTGGCAGTGGTGGAACTTTGTTTCTGTACTCCGTTGACGATCCGATATCTCTGAATTGAGGAACTCCTCTCTGGATATTTGGACTCTGGAAAATTGGACTCTTCCCCAAAGAATCTCCCCCCAATCCAAAAGTCCCTTCTCCAGTTAATTTTTTGTGTTTTATAGACCAAAAAATCTCGAAATCCGGCTTCAATTATTCCTGAAAAATCGAATTACGGAATATTAGCAAAATAAACAACGGAAATAAATAATTGGAAAAGAACGGAAAACAACCCGCGGGTTGGCACCTGTGGGATCGCTCCCGCGGGTGGCAACCCGCGGGGGCTCCCTCGGGTTGCAACCCGCGGGTGCTCCAGCGGATTGCATCCCGCGGGTGCTCAACCCGAGGGTGTGCCCACTTAGCAATTTTTTTTTTTTTTTTTTGGTATCTACAGTAAGATTTTAGAATATTTGATTGGATTTTAGATTCTATTAGGATTTTGTTTGTTAGGGATTTTCTATATATTTGGGCTTTATATGGAGAATTAGAAGTGGAATAATATTTGAAAATTTTGAGAAATTTCCGGTATGGATTTCGCTGAATTAAATGTTTCCTCGTGAATTCGTGGATGTAGACACTAAAAATAATTAAATAAATAAATAAATTTTTAAAAAAAAAAAAAAAACCCTAATTTTGCTAAGTGGGCACATCCCGCGGGTTGCACCCGCGGGATGCAACCCGCGGGTGCACCCGCGGGTTGCAACCCGCGGGGGCACCCGCGGGAAGCAACCCGCGGGAGCACCCGCGGGTTGCAACCCGCGGGAACCCCCGCGGGAAGCAACCCGCGGGAGTTCTCCCGCGGGTTGCAACCCGCGCCCGCGGGTTGCCACCCGCGGGAGGATTCCCTCGGGTGGCAACCCGCGGGGGCGATCCCGCGGGTTGCCACCCGCGGGTTGTTTTTCGTTGTTTTCCCGTTGTTTTATTTCCTATTTTATTTTCCTGATAATCCGTGATCCGCTTTTTCAGGAGAGAATTGAGCCGGATTTCGAGCTTCTTCGGTTTATAAAATACAGGAATTTAACGAGAGAGAGGAATTTTGACTTTTGGATTTTTGGATTGGGGGGAGATCCTTTCGGGAAGAGTCCAATTTTTCAGAGTCCAAATATCCAGAGAGGAGTTCCTCAATTCAGAGAGATCGGATCGTCAACGGAGTACAGAAACAAAGCTCCACCGCTGCCAGACCCACAAAAATAAAGGGGAATCGAAATCAATCGATCCCCATTCTTGTAATCTCGATTTTCTATTTTGTAATTTTTCTTTTATTGCTGTAATTCAAAATTAAATTGGCATATAAAGGAAGATTCAATTTTTCGGGCAAACAAGAATTGGCGACCACAGTGGGAGTTTGGGCGGCGCAATCCAATCTTTAAATTTTTTTTTTCGGAGCATAGGCGTCATCGCCGGGTAACGATAAATAAATGTGAGGCGTCATCGCCCACCAAAATTGACAAGACGTCATCGTCTGTCAAAAAAAAAAAATTATGAGGCGTCATCGCCCATAAAAAAAAAAAAAAAATGACAAGACGTCATCGTCCAAAAAAAAAAAATTGAGGCATCATCGCCCAAAAAAAAAAAAAAATGACAAGACGTCATCGTCTGTCAAAAAAAAAAAAAAAAAAAATTTGAGGCGTCATCGCCCAAAAAAATATGACAAGACGTCATCGTCTGTCAAAAAAAAAAAAAAAAAAAATTTGAGGCGTTATCGCCCAAAAAAAAAAAATTGACAAAACTGGATACAACTCCAGGATGCAACCCGCAGATGGAATCTTGGGACCCGCGTGGACGCAACCCGCATATGGAAGCACGGGATGCAACCCGCAGATGGAATCTTGGGACCCGCGTGGACGCAACCCGCATATGGAAGCACGAGATGCAACCCGCAGATGGAATCTTGGGACCCGCATGGACGCAACCCGCATATGGAAGCGCGGGATGCAACCCGCAGATGGAATCTTGGGACCCGCGTGGACGCAACCCGCATATGGAAGCGTGGGATGCAACCCGCAGATGGAATCTTGGGACCCACATGGACGCAACCCACATATGGAAGCGCGGGACACAACCCGCAGATGGAAGCGCGGGCGCGGGACGCAACCCACAGATGGGTGGGACCCATCTGGGTCACCCGCACTTTTCTCCCTCTCTCCCGCACAAAAAAAAAATAAAGAATAAAAATAATATTAATAAAAAAAAAAAAAAAGGAAAGGGTGTTATCGCCCACAAAAAATTGACAAAGTTAAAAAAATAATAAATATTAAAAAAAAAAAGGAGAAAAAAAAAACATGCAGTATGAGTGCTCTACCCATGGGTTGTATCCAACGGATGCACCCGCGGATGCCAAAAAAATAAATAAAAAAAATAAAAAAAATTTAATTAAAATAAAAAAATAAAAAAATATTAAAAAATATATAAAAATATAAAAAAAAAGTAAATAAATAAAAATAAACAAAAAAATAATAATAAATAAAAATATATTTGCAAGGCCTCATCGCTTACCAAAATAAATAAATAAATAAATAATAAAAAAATAAAATGCTAGGCGTCATCACCTAAAAAAAAAAAAGGACATCATTGCAAACAAAAAAAAAGAGAGATAAAGAAATAAAAATGTATATATAAAATAAAATAAAATAAAATAAAATAAAATGATGAACCGCCCAACGCCGATAAGGCTACGGGAAGAGAATAAATTTCTCGCCAACCCTACCATACTGGGGGTAAAAAGTATGAATTACCCAACGCCGACAAGGCTACGGGGAGAGAATAAATTTCTCGCCAACCCCACCATACTGGGGGTAAAAAGTATGAATTACCCAACGCCGACAAGACTACGGGGAGAGAATAAATTTCTCGTCAACCCCACCATACTGGGGGTAATAAATATGAACCACCCAACGCCGACAAGGCTGCGGGAAGAGAATAAATTTCTCGTCAACCCCACCATACTGGGGGTAAAAAGTATGAATTACCCAACGCCGACAAGGCTACGGGGAGAGAATAAATTTCTCGTCAACCTCACCATACTGGGGGTAAAAGTATGAATTGCCCAACGCCGCTAAGGTAAAGGGAAGAGGAAAAGTTTGGTATTTAAACCCAAACGAAACCCTCGACAACTCACTATGCTGAGGATAATAGCATGGCTAGCCCAACTCAAACGGTAGTTGGTAAAGGCAAAATCAAACCCGTTGATAGCTGGGGATTTGCTAAAAATCCCACGACAAATCTGTCACAACAGTATTCTTATCCAAATATAAGAATACATCACTGCCCTAAGCTGCTAAGGCAAAGGGAAGAGGAAAAGTTTGGTATTTAAACCCAAACGAAACCCTCGACAACTCACTATGCTGAGGATAATAGTATGGCTAGCCCAACTCAAACGGTAGTTGGTAAAGGCAAAATCAAACCCGTTGATAGCTGGGGGTTTACTAAAAATCCCACGACAAATCTGTCACAACAGTATTCTTATCCGAATATAAGAATACATCACTGCCCTAAGCTGCTAAGGCAAAGGGAAGAGGAAAAGTTTGGTATTTAAACCCAAACGAAATCCTTGACAACTCACCATGCTGAGGGGAATAGCATGGCTAGCCCGACAAAAACGGTAGTTGGTAAAGGCAAATCAAACCCGTTGATAGCTGGGGGTTTGCTAAAAATCCTAATCAGATAAATCTCCTGTCACGTTAAGATTTCACCTCTGACAGCAAAACTTTTCATGTCATTTTGCTCCAACAGAGCAAGCGACACTCCAAAATATTAGTCAAGTTAAAATCATACCTCTAACATCATAATTCAAAATCAAATGAGATAAGATCCGATTAAATCCCCTGTCACGTTAAGATTTCACCTCTGACAGAAAAGAAAATTCACACTTCATCAAATCCAACATTACAACCTCTGATGAACGTGCTTTTGATATCGTTAAGTTGAAAATTACCTCTGACGAAAATCATCTCCCTATCAAGTTAACAGTTACCTCTGATAGTCCGATTCCAAAACTAAATACGTTAACCGTCACCTCTGTTTAGTCAGCTTGACCCTATCACGACCAGATCCTCTGAATAGGTTAAGCTCCAAGACACGTTTAATGTCACCTCTGTCTTTTCCTGATTCGTCATACTAGATGTCACTGAACGATTAGGATTAAAATAAGCACGTTAATATTATACCTCTGCTTGACCTAAAATAAGCACGTTAACATTATACCTCTGCTTGTCCTCTAATGAGTACGTTAAAATCATACATCTGCTTGTTATGGAATAAATAAATATATTAACAGTTATCCCTATCGACCAAATCTTTTAAAAAGTCTATAACCAAAATTAAAAAATCCAAAGTATTTCGAAATTCAGTACGGTTCAATACAGAACTTCAAAAACTTTGGAGGGGGTTATGTAGACACTAAAAATAATTAAATAAATAAATAAATTATAAAAAAAAAAAACCTAATTTTGCTAAGTGGGCACACCCGCGGGTTGCACCCGCGGGATGCAACCCGTGGGTGCAACCCGCGGGAGTTCTCCCGCGGGTTGCAACCCGCGGGAGCCCCCGCGGGTTGCCACCGCGGGAGGATTCCCGCGGGTGGCAACCCGCGGGGGCGATCCCGCGGGTTGCCACCCGCGGGTTGTTTTTCGTTGTTTTCCCGTTGTTTTATTTCCTATTTTATTTTCCTGATAATCCGTGATCCGCTTTTTCAGGAGAGAATTGAGCCGGATTTCGAGCTTCTTCGGTTTATAAAATACAGGAATTTAACGAGAGAGAGAACTTTTGACTTTTGGATTTTTGGATTGGGGAGAGATCCTTTCGGGAAGAGTCCAATTTTCCAGAGTCCAAATATCCAGAGAGGAGTTCCTCAATTCAGAGAGATCGGATCGTCAACGGAGTACAGAAACAAAGCTCCACCGCTGCCAGACCCACAAAAATAAAGGGGAATCGAAATCAATCGATCCCCATTCTTGTAATCTCGATTTTCTATTTTGTAATTTTTCTTTTATTGCTGTAATTCAAAATTAAATTGGCATATAAAGGAAGATTCAATTTTTCGGGCAAACAGTGGAGAGTGGACATGGATTTGTCGATTCTCAAACCCTTATAAATTCTTCCTGTTCTTTCCCAATTTTTCCAAAAAAATCTTAATTCTCAATCCCTAACCCTAATTTTGCCCCCGTCATGCGTCAAACTTAGTATCAGAGCCTAAATTTTTGTCTCAATCACCACCTTCTTCCTCCCATCTCCATCTTCTTTTTATTTTATTTCAGTTTTATTTTTATTTTTGAAGAAAAAGAGGAAAGAAAATGAGAAACAAATCAAAAGAAAAGAGGGAGAAAAAGTGAGATCTTAAAAAAAAAAAAAAAAACAAATTCTTCTCTCCCTCCCTCTACTTGCCCTGCACCTCTTCTTTCCCTTCATCTCTATGCCTTCTAACCCAAAAGCCTATCTCCTTCACCAGACCAAACCTCATCTTCCATCCAGCAACCCACCTTTTGCTCAATAGCAAAACTCCCGTACTCCATCAACCCTCCGAAACCCCGCCGCTGCTGTCGCCCTTTTCTTCACCCTTCACCAGTTCGCCGGCATCCTCCAAGTCTCACTGTCAACACCCGAAGAAGCCCTATCGATCCTCCAATCTCCCTCTCAATCTTCGTCCAAGTCGTCTCCTTACTGCCTTGCCACCTCATCGGTCAACCATCTCCGCATCCCGCCACACCTCTCTGTCGATTAGTTCACCTCCTTTCTCCTCGTTGTCATCGCAAGCCAAGGAAAAGAAGAAACGAAGAGGAAGAAGTGGACTTGATTTGGGTTTGGATTGAATCGGGTTTGGATAGTAAACCCGCATACAAAACAAACCCAAACCACATTAGTTCATATTGGATTCAGTTTATCAGATCTGACCCGAATAGTTACAGCGCAGACCTATTCAAGAGAAAAGTGGTGATTTGAAGCCCGTTCAGAGTCCAATTTGAGCCAGATTCGCAGCGTTGTATTTCTGAATTTGTTTCCAATAATTGTGGCGGGATTTTAGAGCTCCTAAGAAGTCAAACCAACTTCGAAAATCTCCAAGGGACTACTACAAGTGTACGAACTTCTTTGCTTTTTGGGTAATTTCTAAACTAACATATTTTCATCAGTAAAATTTTACAATTATTTTTGTGAAATTCTGCATAAGATTGTTAGTTAGAATTACTAATAATTATTTGCCAACTCATTGCTTGCGTGCATACACATTAGGATCTATTTTCTTACATTTTAGAGACTAAACCTTGAAGAAATTTTATTTGATCATTTAGTGCATGCATACAGAATTTAACTAAGTCTAAGAAATTGCATTGCATACACTTATTTGATTGTATGCTTTTTCGTAACGGTAAAATGATCACCCTAAGTTATAGTAATGTGGATGAAAAGTTAGAAATCATAATAAATTTATTAAAAACTATCACTGAACAAATGAAACAGTTTAAAATTGTTAATAAACGATTGGATGCACTAGAACAACAAATGGGCCACCTAGCAGAACAAAATAATCAAATTTATAGGAATGGATATAATGAAAGGAATCACGATCAGTATAAAGGACCAAGAGATCGAAATGAAAGGTATAGAGATGAGAGTGTCCCTAGAACTAGGCACATTGAAGATGATATCACACGTAGGATAAAAAATAGAACCTCCTACATTCAACGACACTCACGACCCTAAAGTCTTTAGTGACTGGCTCGCAAACATGGATTACTATTTCGATTGGTATGACATACCTGAAGAGCGTAAATTACGATTTGCTCGGATGCGATTGACAGGGCCCGCTAAGATATATTGGACATCGGTGGAAAGAGAGTGTGACAGATATCTGGATGCGATAGAGATTTGGAATGACATGAAAAATAGATTTAAAGAGAAGTATCTTCCAGTCACATTTAGGAGTCACCATTTAGATAGGTTGCACAGTCTTCGCTAGGGGAGCATGACGGTTCAAGAGTACATGACTCAATTTGATGAATTGACACTTCGGTGTGATTTGCGAGAGGACTGACACCAGACGATATCTAGATTTCGTTCTGGGTTGTGCGCTGACATACAACGAGCCATTCATATCCATTCCAGGAATATAAGTCCCCTTATACAAGCTTGTCAATTAGCAGAAAATATAGAATATTCTCTCAAATTTTCTACTGACCGCAAGCTTACTCCTAGAGTCAGGGAGTAGTCCAGATGCCTTTCTGAAGATAACAAGAAACTTAACACCCAATTCAACAAAAACTTTAAGAGTAAAGCCATAATGGGTGAGTCATCTAAACAGGGAACGAAAGGCATAGAGTGTTTTAAGTGTCACGAGTATGGCCACATAGCTTCACAGTGTCCCATTAGAGTTTTACTCGTAGAAGGAAAACATAATGATGATGATGATTTTGAGGAAGAAGTATATGAACCAGTAGGGAATGCTAGTGAGTCAGACGAGAAAATAGTCATTTCAAATGTGCGTTTAGGCGTCGTTAGGTGTCTTTACACTAAAATGAAAAATGAAAATTGGTGTAAATCTAGCATTTTTACTACGTACATCACACACAGAGGGAAGAGTTATCGAGTGATAATTGACGGGGTAAGTTATGTGAATATAATCTCAAGAATAGCTGTTGAGAAAATGGGCCTAAAACTGAACCCCATCAATAACCATACAATGTAAAATGGGTAGATAAAACTGCTCAATCTATTACCCAGTATTGTCTAGTGCCTATCCATATGTCAAGCTATCAGTACTAGTTTCGGTGCGATGTGTTAGATATAACCGCCGCACATATTTTACTTGATAGGCCATGGTTGTATGATTTAGATGTGATGAGTTTCAGCGCGTCAAACACACACACACACACACACACACACACACATATATATATATATCAAATTTAATGGAAAGAAAATTATTTTGAAAGCCGCACCACCTAAGTCTAGTGATGAGAGTCCAAAGAGCGAAAAAGTCACAGGCCAGATATATAAAAATTCTCTTCACCTAGTAAGTCGATCACAGTTCCTCAAGGAGAGTTTAGAGGAGGAACTAGTATATGCAGTAATTGCTCTAGGAGAGTCTTCTAGTCCACCTGTTATTTACCAGCCTGAGCTTTATCAGATTCTCACTGATTTTAAGGATATCATGCCCGATGAGTTACCTAATATCATACCCGATGAGTTACCTAATGAACTTTCTCCCATTCGGGACATCCAGCATACCATTGACTTCGTGCCAGGGTCCAATTTACGTAATTATAAGATGAATCCTGTTGAGCACGCTGAGTTGAGAAGACAGGTAGATGAGTTATTGCGGAAAGGCTTTATTAGAGAGAGTTTGAGTCTTTATGTCGTTTTTCGCTTTACTCACACCTAAAAAGGATGGTAACTAGAAAATGTACGTTGACAGTCGCACCATCAACAGACTCACCGTTAAGTATAGGTTTTTCATTTCTAGACTTGATGACCTATTAGATATGATGGCTGGCTCTCAAATCTTTTCGACGATAGATCTTCGAAGCGGATATCATCAGATTCGTAGCCGTGAGAGTGATAAATAGAAAACTACATTTAAAATTAAGGACGGATTGTATGAATGGTTGGTCATACTTTTTGGCTTATCTAACGCACCCAGCACATTTATGAGAGTTATGATCCAGATATTGCATCTTTTCTTACGCAAGTTCATTGTTGTCTATTTTGATGACATTCTTGTTTTTAGTCAAATCTAAGAAGAGCATCTTTCTCATTTTACACAGGTTTTAGAGACTCTCCGTAAGGAGAAACTGTTTGTCAATTTGAAAAAATGTGCGTTCTTAGCTTTCTCTGTTCACTTTCTTGGGTTCATCATCTCTAAAGACGGAGTAGCAGCAGACCCTGACAAAGTTAAGGTTATAAGAGAATGACTTACTCCTCATACGATCCATGAGGCCAGGAGCTTCCATGGTCTGGCTGTTGGTAATGAAAATTTCTAGGCAAAAGAAGTTTTCCGCACAGAACGCGGAGCTAACAGCTCTGCGCCTGCTTATTTAGCCTCGCGTTTAAGTAAACGTGGAGCTAACCAATAGCTCTGCGTTCTGGTTTCTTAGCTCCACGTTTTGATGCGATTAGCTCTGCGTGAGTAGATAACCAGAATCATAAATTGATTATGATTAAGATTTGGGCTTATCCAATACCCAAATTAAGTCTAATCAGAACTCTAAATCAAGAGATTGAAATCAAAACTAAGATATTTGATTAGAATTCTTGATGAATACAAATTCTATTTAAAGAGAAACTCTCATATTTACCTAAGGCTATAAATACCCCTTTGAGGAAGCCCTATGGATCTTTTTCGAGTATTAAAGTAGTTCAAATTACGCGTAAGAGTTTTGAACGAATCAAGATCAGCAGAGAAAGATCAAGTCGGCCATCATCTTCAAGAAAGAAGATCATCGACGTCAGATCGTCCAAAAGAGCTACCAGATAGATCCCATCGCTGCGAAACCCACATTATTTGTAAAAGAGAGCGATAGATTATAAATCCTCTTGTTTGTTCTTTTCTTGTTCACTTTCGTTGTAATCTAAGTTGTATTCAATGGAAGGAGACAAAAATTTTACTGCGAAAAAACTGGCGACCACAGTGGGAGAAGTCTCTTTCACCAAAGAAGAGATCGTGTCGCAATCTGACGTCGAGAGGATCGGATTCGACGTTAACATGCTCATCGTAGAGATCGACCAGCAGAAGTACGAGGAGTATATCTCCTCTGAGTCGGTAACCTGACCGAAACACGACGTTATCGTCGCGTGTGCTCCAATACCCGAGAATTGGATAATCGGGAATACATCGTTAAGCGGGGACCCTTAGAGACCGCGACCATAGAACCGTTGTTTAGGCAGGAAAGCTTAGTAGAGGATGGCCTCTTTACTGCTGAAGAAAGCCCAGGAACTGGATTGATCAGAACCCAACTCCGAAACAGGAATCAGAGAGCTAGGCGAAAAGCCCTCAAAGCCCGCGTTAGACGTGAGGCTAACTTCGCAGAAGAACGCAAGGCTACAGTCCCTCGCAAACTGGCTCGCATTAAACGCAAGACCAGTCAATATCGCGATAAACGCGGAGCTGCAAGTTGCATTAATCGCAAGGACAAGCCAGCGTGTGATTCTCCACGCGAGGCTATTTTATCTGGACTTAACACCAGAGAAGCTCGCGATAATCGCAAGGATAAAATTTTCTTAGAGCCAGCGTGTGATGAAGATTCTCCACGCGAGGCTAATACTGAGCTTAGCGATAAACGCGAAGCCAATAAGACTTGTGTTAATCGCAAGATTTCTGACACTCGCGTAAATCGCGAAGATAAACCTCTCGTAAAGCCAGTGTGTAATGGTGATTCTCCACGCGAGGCTAATACTGAGCCTAACGATAAACGCGAAACCAGTAAGAATTGCGTTGCAAGACTCCTTACTTTCACGTAAATCGCGAAGATGATTAGCAAATTTGTGTTAATCACAAAAATTGCGCTAAACGCGAAGTGATGACTTGCGTCAATCGCAAGAATAAGCCAGCGTGCAAGAATTTTCTCCTATGCGAGGCTAATATTCCAGAAGATAAACGTCTGCAAAAACGTCAAGCCAGCATAAAACACGAGGCTAACGTATCAAAATGCGAAGCTAATTTTCAACTCCGCATATCAAAACACGAAGCTATGTCTCAGCTCCGCGTCTCAAAAGGCGAAGCTACGTCTCAGCTCCGCGTCTCAAAACGCGAAGCTATCTCTCAGCTCTGCGTAAATCAACCTGAATACAAAATCAGGGTTAATCACCGCACTGATGGACCAGAACTTGACTCTAATGATTTCAAGGAGCTTTAGTGGGCCCCTGGACCCTCTCAACAGCTGAATCGGCTCCACAACTCCATATCTAATGCCACTGATCTCAGGGAGTATCTAACCAAGAAAAGAAGTATAAATCAAGTTCAATCTGAACCTACTTATCATTGCAAACAGCTTATGACAGCTGTATCTGCTATAGTGGATAGTTGTTGCTGCAACAAGAATAGGATATCGGTGTTCGACCGATTAACTGAGTCAGACAAAAACCCTGCCAAGAAGACAAAGAATACTCTCTGAGGAAAAGAATGGAGAATTGTAACTTCTAACATGGTCGGTAAGGGTAAGAAGATCGTGGAGAAAGAGTATGAGTCAGATGCAGATGACAAAGAACCTCATCATTTTACCCGACTTAAGTCAGGCGCTATCCCAGCTTGAAACTATAAGAAACTTATAAAAGGTTCTTATGACGACGATAGTGATAACTCGGCCATAGCTTCTCCTCGTTCTTCGGCATTGTCTAAATTGCAAAAATCAGCATCACATATGATGGATAGATCTGACGATATCGATCAAAGATTTGAGGCCCAAGAACAAATGATCCGAGATCAACAAAAGACGATCGAGGATCTTAAAATGATGCTCTTAAAAGTGGTCGAAAATACTCAAAAAATTATCGAAGATAACGCCAAAAAAGAAAAAAAATTCCGTTCAACAAAATGAATGAAGAATATAAAGAAAAAAAGGCTCACTCAACACATGAGGATGAGGACAATTATTCTTTTCATGACCCTCATGAAGAAAAAATTGAGAAGTTACAAAGCCAACTGGCGGTATTAATGCACAAGAAGGAGTTGAAGGAATCAGGGGTCTCAAGACCATACCCGCCTGAATGGGATTTGGCACCATACCCTGAAAAATACAAATGGTTCAAATTAGAGCCATACGACGGGAAAGGATCTCCTAGTCAACATATCTATTATTTCTTATCTCAAGCGGGATATTTGATGGGCAATGACCCAGTGATGATCAAGGTATTTGCAAGTACCTTGCGAGGGCCTGCCTTGGTTTATACAGTTGCCCCCATGTACTTTCAATACCTGGTTTGACATTGAGAAATAATTTCTCGCACATTTCTTCAAGGATGATACTGAAATATCGGTTTATTCCCTCCTTGCAACAAAGCAAGGAGAGTAAGAAATGGTAAAGGATTTTATAGAAAGATTCTGAGAGAAGTCCGTGCACTGCAAACACGGAATGGTCCAGGAAACTCTGGTGGAGACATGTCGGCATAATCTCAAAACCAACGTGCTCTTAAAAATCGGGGCCGTAGAGTCTTAGACTTGAAAGGATTTATTCAAACAAGGAGAGCAAGTCGAGGACTTGATCCGCCGAGTTGAAGAATCTCGTGGAGCCAGAAATATTGGAAACAATAGACCGCACACGCAGAACAACAATAAGAACAAGGGGAAAGCAGCGATGGCGTCAGATGCTGCTCCACAAAAGACAAATTCTCCAAACTCGAAACCCCATAATCAAAAGGACACGAGACAGAATAGGTCCCAAAAAGAAAGGACCTATACTTTTAAGGTAACACAGACGCCTACACTCTTTCATCTGCTCCTTAGGAAGGGAATGTTGAAACTTCCGGAAATATAAATTCGGAAGACGCTGGTAAAACCAACAACCTCAATTATTGTCTCTACTACAGGAATGTTGGACACCCTACCAGAGATTGTTATCCTCTGAAGAACAGGATCCAAGTATTGATAAAAACTGGAGTCTTGACACTAAAAGAGGAACAGAAAAAGGTCACTACCAATATGACAACTCTAGTGGTAGGAGCCCATGAGTTCCCTACAGGGGTGACCCCAATACCAGAGGAGAAGCTGGTCATGAAAAATCATGACCACATAAAAAAGCACAGAAAGGACTTGTCTCTGTAGCTACACAAAGAGGGAAAGTCATGTGGATCCACCCTGATCTATTACAGGATGCATAATGGACCACCTCAAATAGCCAGAGGAGGAAGCGAACTACTAATACAATTTCCGCAAAAATGAAAGAAGAATATATAATCTCATGAGCCTTCACAGGTTCTGAAGAGGAGCCCGAAGCTATGGCCACTCATCAAGATGGGGCGGCCCTTTCAGCACTAGAGTAGACCCGAAAAATATATACGGGGAATTCGCGAAGCCTATGAAATAAAAGGGGCTTCGTTTCCAGAAAAATCCTGCAAAAAACGAAGAAGCCAAGGATGCTGCATTCAATTTTGACATAATAGCTCAGCTAACAAATATCCCAGCTCGAGTCACGCTTTACGAGTTGCTGCAATTATCAAAGTCAACTCGTGAAGCATTAAGAAAGGCCTTGGCAGATTCTGAGTCATTCCTAACTCAGATTGTCGAGCCAGCCAACGAGGAACAGTACTCTTGCCCCCACTGTCATCAAGTGAGGAGGCAGGTCCCGCAGATTACTTTCTCTCCAGAGGATATGCACGTAAGGAATATAAAGTATAATAGGCCTTTATATTTCACCGGATTTGTCGGATCCACAAAGATGGACCGTATTCAAATCGATCCGGAGTCTGCATTAAGCGTCATTCCCAGAAGACTGATGCAGCTATTAGGAATCTCTCCCCATTGTCTAACACTGACAAATACTACGATATACGGGTTTAACGCTAATGATAGCTGTCCCCTCAGGAAAATCCAATTTCGATGTTAAATCGGAGATCTGAGAACGGAAGTTACATGCTATGTTATAGACGCAGACACGTCTTATACATTTTACTGGGACGACCATGGATACACGCCTATATGATAGTCCCATCAACTCTCCACCAATGCATGAAATATTGCAATGAATAAGGGGAAGTCCAAACACTAGTTGCAGATAGGTAGCCATTTAAAGGACTAGAAAACTACTTCACGAATGCTATGCTCTACAAACCAGCCCACGAAGTCTCCAATAATAACTATAAAAGGCCTCAAGAACCCGACGAAAGCGGCAACGAGGCGGATACTGAGTACGAATCTCCCGAAAAGGATGATGGGGGTGACTATGAGATAAACCCTCACATAAAGTTTGAAGTTCTGGCGGCATATCACTTGCCAATAAGATCATCTCTCTTCTCTCGGTCTAACATAACTAAAGGA
Source organism: Dracaena cambodiana (assembly GCA_036321105.1). Lineage (NCBI taxonomy): Eukaryota > Viridiplantae > Streptophyta > Magnoliopsida > Asparagales > Asparagaceae > Dracaena > Dracaena cambodiana. The sequence goes on from JAYEPQ010000003.1 coordinate 40,852,977, forward strand.
CGAGATCATTTCTTTGAAGTACCTTCGCGATAGGCGTCACAAAAACCTATAGTTTTCGGAAAAGTGATCGCGTCGCCGAACCAAAAACAAAGTAGTGAAAGTGATGAACAAACGTCGCCTCAATTTCACCTATATAAACAGAAATTCCGACGAATGATGGAAAAGATGGGTTATAATTTTATCCAAAAATCAGGATTAAACTTTGGAAAAGGGCGACGAAATCTCATACTCTCATTCAAACCAAGAGGGAAAATCCCATACTATTATCAGAAAACTAGAAGGAGGTTAGGCTATGCATCTTCTTCTCCCTCATACAAATACGAAGAAAGCTCTTCGGCCAACGAGGATTTACACCCATTTGATCATGACTCGAATCTAAGTACTGGCTCCTGGTTTCAATCTCTGACAGCAAACATGGTTTCAGCCGCACTAGAAAGCGATGAGGAACCAATTGATGTGCAAGATGATTCCTGGGCAAAACACATAGACACTCTCTGGGATGTCCGTTTTGAACAGCGTGACCCGCCTACGGAGGATAGGCTAGTACAGGTTAATATGGGAACGGAAGAGAATCCGAAGCCCATTTTTATAAGCGACGCGCTAACTACCTTGGAAAAGGAGGGACTTATATCCCTTATCAAGGAGTATATAGATGTGTTCGCATGGAGCTATGAAGATATGCCCGGGCTTGATTCTCAGATTGCCATGCACTGGTTGAATATTCGAGAAGACGCCAAGCCAGTTAAACAACAGTAAAAGCGTTTTCGACCGGAATTGATGGAGGCGATAGTCGCTAAGGTTAATAAGCTTATAAAATCAGGATTTATCCGTGAAGAGCAGCATCCTGATTTGGTGGCTAATATAGAGCCGGTTCGTAAGAAGAATGACAAGATCCGAATATGCATCGATTTTTGGGATCTAAATGCTGCATGCCCTAAGAATGAATTCCCACTCCCGATTACTGATGTAATGATTGATAACACCTGCGGTTATGAGAGGATGTCCTTTATGGATAGCTTCTCAGGCTACAATTAGATTAAGATGCACATGGACGATGAAAAGCACACAGCTTTCAGAGCGCTGCTGGGAGTGTACTGTTATACAGTAATGCCTTTTGGATTAAAGAACGCTGGTACCACCTACCAACGTGCAATGAGCATTGTATTTAAATAACATCTGCGCAAAACGGTAGAGTGTTATGTGGATGACTTGGGGGTCAAAAGCAAAAACAAAGAAGACCACCTTCGGGATCTGAGAACAGTCTTCGATCTTATGCGAAAATATCACTTGAAGATAAATCCCACTAAGTCCTTCATGGGGGGTCCAGCGGGAAATTCCTTGGGTTCATAGTTACCTCAGAAGGAATTTTCCTTGATCCTGAAAAAGTAAAAGCGATCAACGAGATGCCACCTCCCCGCTATCTTAAAGAATTAAGGGGGTTATAAGGAAAACTGACATATATCCGGCTCTTTATCTCCAACCTATCAGGACAATGCCAACCATTTTCCAGGCTCATGAAAAAAGGAGCTTCCTTTGTATGGGATAAGGCATGATAACAGGAGTTTGACGATCTTAAAGAATACCTTACCAAACCTCCCGTCCTTATGGCACCTGTCCCTGAACAACTATTCCTCATATATGTGAGGGCCATGGATAACACGTTAGGAGCATTACTCGCTCAATATAATTAGCACAGCTATGAGCACGCCCTTTATTACTTAAGCCAAACAATTATCGGGGCCGAGCATCGGTATACTCCGATTGAAAAAGAATGTTTAGCCCTAGTGTTCGTCGTTCAGAAGATGCGACACTATTTTTCAGGGCAAACAATTCATGTCATATCACGGGTTAATCTCTTGAAAATTCTGATGATGAAACTAGGGTCTTTAAACGGCCAATTGGCAAAATGGACGTTATTGCTATCACCATATGATATCCACTTTGTTCCTCAAAAAGCTATGAAGGGACAAACGATTGCCGATTTCCTAGCAGACCATCCAATTTCGTCCAATTCTAGATCATCAGTGGATATCTCTAAACAAACATCAGGAATTAATACAAATAGCAAGGAACAACCATGACAAATGTTCTTTGATGGTGCTCCCAGACGGTCTGCTGCCAGAGTGGGGGGACTGATCTCCCCACATAAACACATACTGCCTAACGGTTACTCATTAATAGAGCCGTGTACAAACAATGTGGCGGAATACAACGCGCTTATTATTGGCTTAAAAATGGCTCTGCAGCTGGGGGTGAACTATCTAGAGGCATATGGAGTCTCTAAACTCATCGTCAACCAGATAACGGGTGAGTATAAAGTTAAACATGAAGCCCTCATCCCCTATCATCAGCTAACCATTGAGCTAGCAGGATATTTTAAACAGTTTTATATCTATTACATATCTCGGAATGAAAATGTCTATGCGGATGCCCTTGCCGCACTAGCCGCAATATTGGCAATCCCGTCGGGTGCAGCTAAAAGTATTACTATTGGTAGCAGAGAACTTCTCCATCCGGATACCGTCTTCCAAACTAGAGAAGTGTGCCAAGCAGGCTTAACTCTGGAACCTTGTGATTGGCGATTTTCTTTTGTGGATTATGCTTTATATGGGATGCTGCCAGAGGATCCAAAGGAAGCCGCCTCGATAAAGATGAAGGCCCAAAGATTTTACTATGATCATACGCTTCAAACTTTACACAGAAAAACAAGTAATAGTCTCCTGCTACGCTGCATATCAAAAGCAGAAGCAGGTGAAATGTTGAGAGAAACGCATGATGGAGTGTGTGGAGCTCATCAGCCCGTTTCAAAGCTCGGGTACCGCATAAGAAGGTTAGGATACTACTGGCCGAAGATGATTACAGATGCAATGGCATACGCTAAACGATGCCATGAATGTCAGGTACACGCTAATTTTATTCATCAACCCCCAGAATACTGCACAGTACCGTTGCTAGCTAGCCATTTGAGGCATGGGGAATGGATATTGTGGGGCCAATAACTCTCCCGTCATCCAGAAGACACCGGTTTATTCTCGCAATAACCGATTATTTTTCGAAATGGGCTGAAGCCGTGCCCATGAGAGAAGTTAAGACAACAGATATTATCAAATTCATTAAGCATCATGTCATTTACTATTTTGGCATCCCCCGAAGAATCATCCATGATAACAGACCATAATTCATTAGCCATGGGTTTCTCACGGTTCTGTGATAAGTTTAGAATCAAGGACATCGCTTCAACGCCATATAACCCGCAGCAAACGAATTGGTCGAAGCCTTTAACAAGACAATTATTAAACTCCTTCGGAAGTTCGTCTCCTCCAACAAACGAGACTGGGATGAAAAGCTGGGAGAGTGTTTGTGGGCTTATCGCTCCACCGTTCACACCCCAACAGAAGTTACCTCGTTCTCCTTGGTCTATGGAAGTGAGGCCGTCCTGCCTCTTGAAGTCCAGATACCTTCATTAAGAGTGGCCCTAGCCACAAAAATGACGACAGAAGAACGCCATCGACAAAGATTGGGAGAACTAGAAGCGTTGGATGAAAAACGTCTCCGGGCTCAACAGCAAATTGAGTTGTATCAAGCCTGAGTCTTGCAAACATTCAATAAGAGTATTAAACCAAGGACCTTTAAGTAAGGAAACTTGGTTCTGGCTAATAAAATGCTAATGATTCTAACCCACAAGACTAAGGGTAAATTTGAGTCCAAGTGGGAAGGACCGTTCATTGTGGAGACGGTATACTCTAGTGGAGCTTATTGCTTAATGAACCAGAATGGTGATAGGATGATGATGCCGATCAACGGTAAGTTTTTAAAATAATACTATGCATTAAAAAAAATTATTTACTATCACATCTGGTTCATATCCCTAGAAGTATAACCATCCACTTATTCAAGTTACGCATATGAGCACTTGAACTTCTTTACCAAACTAAGGCATGTGCAATTAGGCACCTCTGTCTAAGTTAATGATCCCGATCCGATCATCCTGGTGTAAGTAGTTAAATGCTTTCACCAAACTATCATTTAGCTCAATTAAAGAGCTTTACCGTGGTCAGTAAGTGTGACCTAGCTGGGTTTAAGGATCTAAGTTACGCAGATGAGCCTTGGATTGTTTAAACAAATTTTATGATAGGTTATTTGTTGTGCAAGGAAAATTTGTAGCCAACAGATAAAAGAATCAAAAGAATTATCTTTATTCATGAATCAAAATAATAAAGTTACAAAAGAATAAAATAAAATAATTTAAATAATTGTTGAGTTCTTCTTATTACAAAGAATAAAGAATAAATGAAATTAGAGGGAGTTATGGCTCTCCCAAAAGCTTCAACTTATTCGTCGTCTCATCAATAACTCGACGACGAGTCTCCTCCACGGAGTGTTGAGCTTGCCGGTGTAAATCGTCGTCATTTATTGCGAGTTGCTTGATCAACCGCTGACGAGACTCTTCAATAGCACGACTCCTTATTATGCCTTCCTGCTCGAGCTGTCCTTGTTGAAGGACCAGCTCTTCCCGTCTCCTGACGGACTCCCTTAGCCGAGACTCGCTAGTTTCTAAAATAGCCTGAGCCTTAGCGATAGTCTCTTTGGCTCTAAGAATGGCCGCTTGGCTCCTCTCGATCTCGAAATCCACCATCTCCAGCCCCCTGATAATTGACTCCTGGCTGGCCTGTAACTCCGTCAACTCCCGTGACCATCCTTCTTTCTGTCGCCTTAGCTCCTCCTGACGAGCTGTTAGCTTTGCCCGTAGCCGCGCTAGTTCGATCTCGGTGATCGCTTCCACATCCTCTTGGCGAACTGTGTTCAGTGTTTGCACCTGTTCTTCTAAAACTTCTAGGCGGGCTCGGTAGGGAGCTGCTCGGCCACGTCCTCCGATCCTTTCAATATTATCCAGATAACTGGATAATATTGGACGTCCAAGATCAAGAAAATCTCTTCCATGTAGGATCATCCCAATACATCTCCTTAGTAGCCGCATAAAATCATTGATACTGTGATTGAAGAACTCCTCAAGAGGATCAGCAGTGTCTAAATTCAGAGCAGGCAGTGCTAAGGAAGATGTCACCGGGGGAGGAGTGGCTTCTGTCGGAGTTGACGAAGAAGAAGCTCGCCCCTGTACCAGACTCATAACATGCGGGGCCAGTAAAGCCAATAAAGACTTGGCAGAACTGGAAACCCGAGGCGAAGTATTGTCGGTACCGACTAGTCAAACAACTCCACCAACAGGGGTGGATGTTGGAGTGTCTTCACCCGAAGCTCATCCTGTGGCAGAAGTGCAAATGAGAACTTCAGATTATCTCCGTCCCCTGTTGGTAAGATAGCAGGAGCAGGAGAGGCCACCGTTGTCTCAACAGCCATTATCGTTGACGACGTTAATATTACTAGCTGAGGAGCAGAGGGCACACCAACAACCACTAGAAAGTTTTCTCAGAGCAGACCGTTGGTGTTGGAGATGGTAGACTCGGAGACAGGGGAGCATCTCTGGGCACGACAGCATCAGTCCTATCATCACTCCCTAATTCATCAATGGGAGGAGTCGATGAAGGAACAGAGCATGGGGCCGGGGTGAAGTAGTCTGCGTCAAACTCGTTTGCAGAACTACCCAGTCCGCCCACGGACCCAGTTGTGCCGGAGTAATCCGCCAGCTCCTTGGATTCCACCCTGGTAGTTGAGTGAATGGGAGAATGGAGCTGACTACCTGCATCTCAGAAAGCAAACAGGGAGTGTTACATATAACATAGAAAAAAAGAATAAAAGATAGAATATAGAGTTTAAGGGAACCATACCAGGGAACACAAGTCCAATGGTGGGACTTGAAGGAGGAGCTGTGGCCATCTCTAGAAGCACACCCGCCTCGTTACCTAGAGGTTGTGTTGCGGTATGTTCGACGGATTCTATGGTTGGGGGAACCTCAGCAGCACTAGAGGCTTCTGCAGGTCTGCTCTCCTTTGTCGACGCTGGAGGCAGAGTCGAGGCGAGCAAGTCCGTATCAAATTGGATTGCAGCCTCTTCAAGGATCACCAGGGTCTCTACGGCCAGCTTCTACTTCTTGGCTGGCCCTTCCCTCGGGGTCTGCGGCGTTTGATGGTTAGACTCCAGGAACGAGTGACTACAGGTTGGGAAGCACCTCCAACATCAGCGTCATCATCATCACCATCATCGTCATCTCCATCAGAGTCACCAACATCTGATGGATTGGCCGTCGTGCCAAGGAACTCGTCCATTCCTTTCACCCTCACTCTTTTGGCCCCCTTGCGGTTAGAGTATAAAGTTTCTATCTCCTTACAACAACTACGGTTGATGGAGAAGTTAGGCACGTCAGCGATGGCGACGCTGTACCACGTGCAAAAGTTTAGTGTTATGCTCAGTTCTGGTGACTTCTGAGGCAACACGAATTCAGCCCCGGTTCCACTAGCTATGAAGAGGAACCAGCCACGGACACCTTCATATAAATTCCCCTCATAGGCCAGCTTTTTGTTTGGGTTACCCACATAGAGTTGTGAGTACCCAAACTGACAAGGGAAACGGCTCGGGGTATATGGTTCGATATAACATATGGTGTCTTATCGATACACTAAGTGCCCAGGTCGGATATTAAGGAGCCACCAGCACGCTCCTGAGGATAAGACGGTAAAATTGTCTGCTCCCGAAATATCTTTGAATTTCGACCCGTACTCGCTACCAGGAAAGTCTGGGAAGCACCGGAAGATCTCGTAATTTTGGTGTTGGCGGAGTGTTTTCCAAATTTGGGACATGTAGTGACTCTTCCACGAGGAGCGTTCGTATAGCTCCACAAGGAACGGCTTATTAGCTGAGGGGTGTTCAGCCGCACTCATCAAAGAGGGGCAATGCATGACAAGCCATGCCATCAGATAAATATAAGGCATCTCCACCCTAGGGTTCGGAGTTTTTGCCTTGGCAGTCTCCTTTGACTTGCCTTTTCCTTTCCCCTTCCCCTTGTCGGCGGGGATGAAACCATTACAGAGCACTCGTAGTCCACTCTGCAGGTTGCTCACCATGGCGGGGAGGAGTCCGAAGGGTCGGCCGTATGCAAGTAGAACTGTTGGATATACCACGTTCATTGCAATTGCCTCTTTTGACAGTGACGTCACAACGCATCTTTTTAACCACAACATTAGAAACCCCACAATAAGGCCTCTATTAGACATTGGGAACTGAGCCTGGTAGTAAAAGCTTTTGAAGATGGTGCCAGGGTTGAATCCACCTTCATTTGATTCGATAGTATAGAATATGGCACGTGTCTTGGCAATGCGGCGATCAATCTCCTTGACATCAACAGGAGTGTGGCCGTGAACACTTCTGAACTCTCTTTAGAGTTCAGGTTTGCAAAAAAGGTAATCGGCCCACTTCTTGTGACCGATACCTACCCTGATTATGCACACCTGCCATGTCGGCGCAGATGCGGTAATAACACATCATCTCCCAATAAGTGGCGTAAATACGCTCATCCCTCTCCTTCGGCATATTCAGCTCCTTGGTAGTAGGGATGTACTCTTCATAAGGGATTTTACCTATTGATAACCCAGACACTTCAAACATCTTATGGAGAGTAAGTCCTCGCTCACCCACTGGTGTAAAGAAGGTGTCAGTCTCGGGATTGTACATCTCCAGGAGACTGAAAAAATGATAGGAGCTCTGATGAAACCCAAATTGAATATTTCTAATGGCTTTGAATAAGCCAATCTCCCTCAAAATTGGTTTATAGGAATCTATCATGTATTGGACGAGGCGGGCCCACCACATGTTGCTGGAAGAATAATCCCAGCCAGGCATTCGTTGGCTGAGTATTGACCTCCTTTCACCATGAACTCGCTTAGGAAAGTTCGTGCACGAGTTGGAACCTCCCCCACTGGGTGCTTCTTGCAATCCGGTGATGCATCTCGTGGGACTATCTTGATAAGCCCCATATGCGCCCAACTTGTCCGTAGGGACGCAGTCATATTCCTGTCTTAGCCCCCACTCCAACTCACAGTGCATGGCTAGCCTTTAAAGATAGACCAGGGGATAGTTGTGCTCCATCCTGTGTAGATACATTAGCAAGTCGCCAGACTGGTACAGCCACATGCACTCCTCTTCAAAGAGGATCTGGTCCGAGTGCCCCATTATATCTCTAAAGAGAAATGCGGGCTTCTCCAACACTTCTCAGTTGGTGGCCTCGAAAGCTGTATCAGTAATGATCTCTCTTGCAGTAGCAGGGTGGTACCTGATCAACTTCTTCCTGCGTTCCTCAGACCTAGCTTGTAGGCTGGGAGATCAGTAGTAAAACGAAATTGGACCGTCAGATCTGCAGCCCTAGCAAATCCGAAGTAGTGTCTATGAGAGAGAGCGTCCACTAAATACCCCACTGTAAAAGAAAAATCAAGAGTTAGAAAAAGTTTTTTACAAATTCAGAAAGTCTTCTAAGTATAGAAACACGGAGTTAAAAATAACTCCGTGCGAAGCTAAGGAAATAGCCTCGTGTTTTTGTAAAACGCAAAACTAAAAGATAACTCTGTGTTGATATATAAAATGAGAATCTAATAGCCTCGCATTAACAAACGCGAAGTTAAAGTCCATAGCCTCGCGTTGAAATGCGACAGCTAGTGAAATTAGCCCTGCGTTTTCGAACGCAAAGATAACGCAATAGTTTCGCGTGAAAGAAGACCAGAGGTCTTTCTTCTTCTCCAAGCAGTACAGCCGGAAAACGACGATCTCGCCGGTAAAGGAAATGAATGGTCAGTTAAAACCGAGCCAAATCACTCCAAAATCTCTCTACAAGTCTCAAAAGTCAAGATTTTACCTCCGATGGGCGCGACAAAGACTGCGTCGCCGCTGTGGCTACTTCCTCGGCCGCTGCCGCCGCTGCTAGTGTCGGTCGCCGATGGAGAAGTGGCGCGTGATGAGGAACTCTTCTTAGGTGCCATTGATCTTGAAGAAATTTGGTCGAAAAGTAAAGAAATCGGCAAGAAATCGCTCGGATTGCAAGGGATTTTGGTCGCCTGGTTGCCGGAGTTCTTGGGTTCTTGAATTCCTTCGAAGTGAAGTGAAGAAGAAGAGTTAAAACTCTATTTAAATGAAAAACCCGCCCCTTGGTATTCGGCACAAGAATCAGAGCAGTTACTGAGCAAAATGCGAGGCTATTAGCTTCGCGTGTTAAACAAAACGCGAAGATAACTTGATGTTTTAACTCTGCATTTCAGTTTGAAGATCCAAAGTATTTCAAAATTTGCTAAATTCTAAACCATTTTGAAAACTTTGGAGGGAGTTCTGTTGGTAGTAAAAATTTCTAGGCAAAAGAAGTTTTCCACACATAACGCAGAGCTAACAGCTCTGTGCCTGGTTATTACCCTCGCATTTGAGTAAACGCGGAACTAATCAATAGCTCCGCGTTCTAGTTTCTTAGCTCCGCGTTTTGATGCTATTAGCTCCGCGTGAGCAGATAACCAGAATCATAAATTGATTATAATTAAGATTTGGGCTTATCCAAAACCCAAATTAAGTCCAATCAGAACTCTAAATCAAGAGATTGAAATCAAAACTAAGATATTTGATTAAATCCTTGATGAATACAAATTCTATTTAAATAGAAACTCTCATATTTACCCAAGACTATAAATACCCCTTTGAGGAAGCCCTATGGATCTTTTTCGAGTATTAAAGAAGTTCAAGTTACGCATGAGAGTCTTGAACGAATTAAGATCAGCAGAGAAAGATCAAGTCGGCCATCATCTTCAAGAAAGAAGATCATCGACGTCAGATCGTCCAAAGGAGCTATTAGATAGATCTCATCGCTGCGAGAACCCACACTATTTTGTAAAAGAGAGCGATAGATTATAAATCCTCTCGTTTGTTCTTTTCTTATTCACTTTAGTTGTAATCTAAGTTGTATTCAACGGAAGGAGGCAAAAATTTTGCTGCGAACACTGGCCACATTTTATAGGAGGTTTGTTAGGGGATTTAGTACCATCATGGTTCCGATCACTGATTGTCTTAAGTAAGGGGAGTTTCAATGAACTAAATCTGCTACTCATATTTTCGAGGAGATTAAGGAGAAGTTGATTACTGCTCTGGTCCTTCATCTTCCACATTTTTCGAAGGTTTTTGAGGTAGTATGTGATGCATCAGGCATAAGTATAGGTGGTGTCTTGAGCAAAGAAAATCATCCTTTCGCCTTTTTTAGCGAAAAGTTGAATAAGACGAAATAGCGCTATAATGTTTATGATCGAGACTTTTATGCAGTAGTGCAATGTTTGCGTCATTGGAGTCACTATTTGCTACCAAAATAGTTCGTTCTATATTCAAACCATCAAGCTCTACGCTATATCAATTTCCTAAAGAGAGTAGGGCATCGACACATCAAATGGCTTGAGTTTATTCAAGAGCACAATTTTTTGCTCAAACACTGTGCTAGAACTGAAAATAAATCCGCCGATGCATTAAGCAGGAAACTTTGCACTTTACAGACGATGAGTGTAAAAGTTATCAGATTTGAGCAAATCATTCAAGATTATCCTACTTGTCGGGATTTTGGTGACATCTATACACCTCTAACACAGGATCCTCCTACTATAGTAGATGCCTTCACTATTATTGATGGGATTTTATTTCGAGATACCCGTCTATATATTCCCAATACTTTTTTGTGTGATCATGTGATTTGGGAAATGCATGCGGGAGGGATCGCTGGTTATTTCGGTCAAGATAAAATTATCATTATAGAAGGCCGATTTTATTGGCCAAGCATTAAACATGATATTGCGCGAGTTATGTTGCATTGTCAAGTTTGCCATGTATCTAAGGGTAGGAAGTAGAATACATGACTTTATACACCATTACCCATACCCTTTGCACCTTGGGAGCATCTTAGTATGGATTTCATTTTTGAACTCTCTCGCACACTTAGGAAATATAATGTGATTTTAGTTGTAGTGGATAGATTTTTCAAGATGGCACATTTTATCCCTTACCACAAGATTTCGAATGCCTCATATGTTGCACACTTGTTCAGTAAAGAGGTAGTCCGTTTGCATGGCCTTCCTAAGACAATTGTTTCTGACAGAGATGTTCGGCTCACTAGTCATTTTTGGCGAACTCTCTGAAAGAAAATAGATACCATACTTAACTTCTCCACTGCTTATCATCCACAGACAGATGGTCAGACAGAAGTTGTCAATCGTAGCTTAGAAGATTTGCTTCGATGTTTAGTGGGTGACTATTTAACGACATGAGATCTTGTTTGCCTATAACGGAGTTTGCATATAATGGTTCAGTCAATAGGTCTACTGGAATGAGTCCATTTGAGATAGTTACATGTTATAAACCTAAAAAACCTATAGACCTTCTTCCTCTCCCCATAGGTGATAGGCCTAGTGCCTCAGCGAGTCTTTTGCATAGCATTTACATGATTTTCATGATCATATTCGTCGCAAATAACAATTAGTAATAATAACTATAAGTCTGCAACAGACTCACATAAAAAATTGCAGGAATTTGCAGTTGATGATGAGGTGATAGTTAGAGTGCGTCCGGAGAGATTCCCTTAAGGAACCTTGAAGAAACTTCATGCTCGACGTATGGGTCCCTACCGAGTTTTAAAGAGGACTAATTCTAATATTTATGAGCTTGCGATTCCCTACAATCTCATGATCAATCTAATTTTCAACATCGAGATCCTGACTCCATACCGTACTCCATTTGATTATCCAGCAGTTATTCTAGATCTACCATCATCAGCTTCGCCAGGACGTTGGTATTTTCCCATCCGTACACCGCCTCCTCCTGCTCCACGGAAACGTCATATAGATCAAATTGAAGATATTCTGGAGGATGAGATTGTTTCGACTACTGATAGTGAATATCAGTATTATTTGGTGCGCTGGCGTGAACGTCCAGACTCATATTGCATTTGGTTGCGCACCGAAGAAGTCTAGCAGCTCGATCCGGTTTTACTCGATGATTATTATTTTCGTCATTCACAGGAGTTTCATGTTTTGAAGCCGAGGAGAATTTATGGAGATCAGATTTGATTCGATTTGGATCTTGTTAAGATTTAAGAATATTTGATTGGATTTTGGATTCTATTAGGATTTTGTTTGTTTGGATTTTCCTATATATATGGGTTTTGTATAGAGAATTAGAAGTGGAATATTATTTGAAAATTTTCAGAAATTTCCGGCATGGATTTTGCTGAATTAAATATTTTCTCGTGGATTTGTGAAGAGTGGGCGTGGATTCCCAAACCCTTATAAATTCTTCCTATTATTTCCCAATTTTTCCAAAAAAATCATAATTCTCAAACCCTAACTCTAATTTCACCTCCGTTATGCGTCAGCTAGCATATGTAGTCTCCAATGTCAAATATATGATAATGACAAACCCTAACGTTGAGTATACAACATTTACTAAAACAAAATCCTCAATCCCATTTTTCATAATAAATAACAACCGTGGACACTTGCAACTTCTCTTTTTTAAAGAACGTACATACGAGTCATTTCATTTCTTTTTAGTCATTATATTTATATACCTATATTATTTAATTAGAAATTTAAACCTAGTTTATCCACATAAAAAAACGGAATTTTTCAGATACAGAAGAAAATTGTACTCCAAACAAAAGAACAACAGCAGGTATCTAATTATATCCTATCCGGCATTTGTACTGGAATAAATAAAATAAAATTACTACAAAAATTTTGTAACAACTATAGGTTTAGTGGGTAACAATATTGATCCCTTCCATCTCATATAAGAAGCTAGCAGGGATGTCCATATATATCATCATTTATGAGAAAAATAAAATTCCATCAGGTGCTCAGTATAGACGCATGTGGCATTTTGCATGAATCTTGATGTTTAGAGCAAAAGGAAGAATGCATTTGTGTGAAGTTCGTCCCGCCTTCCAAGATATTGGAAGTATTCGGCGACGTATCATAAACGAATATGTCAAATCTTAAATACATGAAAACAAATATATACAACTGTCATAAATACATGTACTTATACAATCAGATAAAAATATGAAATTAAAATAATAAAATTATTCTAAAGAATAATGATTGAGACAAATCTATAGGAGAGCCAAAAGGATCCTTATTACATCATCGAAAAGTTTAAATTTGAAAAGGATGCATAATAAAGTTTCTCAAAAGAAAATAGTAAAAAGGTCTCTCTCGCGTCTCTTGCAGTGACCGCATCTATATATTGAGAATTTGCAACTTTTTGAAGCATGGTTCCAGCTGTAGTGGGTTTTCCTCCTTAGTAACCTGCAAAATAGTATTTAGGCGTGTCAAACCGGGGTCGTTAGAACGGCCTAACAAATAAAAAAAAAAAGATGAATAATAACACACAAACACGATATGTGTGGAGGGTGTGTGTACATATGCATTAAAATAAATGATATAGAAATATATGACAGAATAATAAAAAAAATATTATGTCTTGTAAATTGAATTAGGATTTAATTATTCTTGTCTTGAAGGTGATAATGGTCACAGGTAATATATATATATATATATATATATATATATATATATATATATATATATATATATATATATATATATATATATATATATATATATATATATATATATATATATATATATATGTTATAAATGATATGGGAGTAAATATGGAAAAATGGCAATAAACACATATATGAAATATGATATGTCTTTTGTGAATTAATTCAGAACTGTCTGGAGAAAAAACCATATGCTTTAAGAGCATCCCGTACATACTCGGAACAACGGTCTCATGACTACTAGTATTGCTCTAGGACCGTCCTACTAGATATAAAAAAAAAAAAAACGATGGACGAGCTTACATTTCCGAACCTGAAGCCCTATAACATCATAACAGTGATCAATTAATTAGCCTAAGACCTCCTAGGTTAGATCCCTAAAATTCGCCTGTGCAACCTAAAAATGTATACCTCTCAAAATATATATTCAACTTCCTCCATTCAATTCCCCTTACCCCATTTATTTTATTGATATCTTAGTATATAAATAAATCAAGTCAACATGTAAGATATAATATAAAAGTGTCTTCATGCGATGGTTTTAATCATGAATAACCAATGTGTTAAAATCATGAATTCCTAAACTTGTTATGGCTATTAAAAAAAAAATAATCAGTTTATGTAATGCTGCAAGTAAGCAAAAGCAATTTTGAAAGAAGTTATAGTCTTTCAGTTGTGACTTTATCTTGATTACTATATAATATAAAAACAAATGAAAATAGAGACCGATGCATTCGTCATAAAATTGTTGATGCATTCTTCATAAAATTGATTAATTATGAGTGATAAATAATTAATATGCATCAAAATATATAGTTAACTTTTCATTGGTTGTGTCTGCAAATGTGCCCCCACTAACCTATCATCCAAAAATTGAGTATCGTGTTATAAACTATAATTTGGGTAAATTCACTAAATGTTATTATCTCTTTCTAATTGCCAAAAGAAATTGAATATACACAAACTTAAAAATAAAATAAGCTAAAATAAAACCTCTCTTGTGATAAATTAAATTATAACATAGATATTTTGAGAAATATCTTTATATACATTTCTAAAGCAATCAATAAATATGTTAATACTATAATTTTTTAAATAAAATACAAATGAGTCAAAAGAAAGGTACATAAGAGGAGGATGGAGATAGCAATTGTCTCAAAAGACTCTACTCGATTCGGATATGATCTCCTTTTTCGCCCTTTTTTTCTTCTCTTTATTTTTTTCCTTTCCTTTTCTTCCCTTCTTCTTTTTCTTCTTCTTCACTGTTTTGTTTTTTTTCACTGTTTTGTTTTTTTTCATTTGTTTTTTTTCTTTTTGAAGAGGAGAGTTGGTTCATGTAGCATGCCCCCAAGTACTTGGGACAGAAGGTTTAGTAGTAGTTGTTGTTGTAGATGAGAGTTTCTTCTTCTTATTCTATTTTTTTTATTTTTGATTACTGTTCAGTTTGTTTATTTGTATTTATACGCATTTAGTGGTTAAGATAAAGTTTGACAGAATAAATTTAAAAGTGATTGAATTCAAACAAATTAAAATTTGTTATTATTAAGCTAACTGGATAAATACAAATTGTAAGATAGTTAAAAATAAGATTTGTTAAATAATAATATTATCAATTTTATCCATTAACTATTTGGATAATATACTTTAAAAGAAATTAAATATAAAAATAATGCATAGATAAATACAAAAATATTGTAGGGAGAGAAATGGGGTGTTACATCATATAAACTATGATATCAATGTATAATCATTAGAGTAATATATTTGAAATATAAAATCATTATATACATAGTAAAACCAACTGCAGATGGCATCGAAAATAAGTGCATATACTCGTCACATACCAATGCATATTTCTTAAAAACCAATCACATATGAAATTAATTCTTAACTATTGCATATGTACATCAATCATGATATGAAATTACTGCATACTCAATATTAATTTTCTATAAAATTTTATTTCCAATATTTAGTGCTTTGAGATGCCAATAAGATTTGTCTCAAATAGCATTATCTTTTTTTAATATACGAGAGGTTCTAAGTTCAACTTTCAATAGTAAGTTAGTTAAAATAATATTGTATATATATACATATACGTGCTTAGATATTTTTGACAGAGAGAAGTGCCTTCTTCAGCCATGATATGAAGTACTTTTGATCATCAATTATCATCCTCTTGCATCACGTGGGAATCACGTGATGTGATGTGGGGGTGTCCGTGCTCGATCATACATCCCCCAACCCTAGAGCTCATACACTGCACCTCATAAGATGGTCACCGTTCCCCACTCCAGTACAAAGCAAACCAATCCCATCAACTCATCACACCCATTTCACGTGGCGCTCTCGTGGCCCTCTCCCTCCTCGCAAGCCATTTGCTCCAGTCCGACACGTGACTTTGGATGGCTCTCGATAGCAAGATTGCATGCGCTCGCATGGCTACGGCAGCTCGATCAGCATCTCTCACGTCACTCTCATGCTTCTCTGGAAGATGAAAAGCCAGGCTGGGCAGCCGCTCCAACACGTGGACTGTGAGTGTGGCTCATTCTAAAAACGGAAGGTTTCGAGAATTAAAGATTTTTAATTGTACTCAAATGCATGCACTGATCTATTTAGACATATTCAATTATAGTCTGGTAATGTTTTGAGTTTAGAGGTAACTCAGATCAAGATAAAGGAGTAGGTCAAAGCACAAAGTTCCGTATCATGATATTTAATTATTTAATTTGAATTCTTGAGGATCCTATCTATAAATCTAATGTGGACTGAGAATTATTTGTAAGATTCATTGAATAGTTACGTCATGTTAAGAATAGAGTAATAAAAAGCTCAAGTTTGGGTTTATTAGAATGTTTTTCTGGTAGCCCTGCCTGTCAATATCAAAGGCAATTTATATATATATATATATATATATATATATATATATATATATATATATATATATATATGTATGTGTGATAAAAATAAAAATGAACTGACAGCTCACGCAAATTAGCTGAGTTGCAATTCATTTACACTATCTCTAATAATTTTTTTAAAAAAAATTCTTTTGCATTATGTTCTCCATCCATGGGGTTCACTCATATCCAATTTCTTGGATTTTAATGTAGATTTGGTCATCTATCAAGTTAACACAAAATTAACGGTTTTCAATGAATAAAACATTTTGTAAGCACTTGATAAAAGGATAAATGAACTCCAAAATTTATGAAATTTAATCCGAAAGAAGTTAAGGAGGTAGAGATAGTAATTGTTAAAACAAATTAAAGAAAAATTATTGAATCATTATAGTTTTGCTACTAGCTCACGTAACTTTTCATGAGCTGGTAGGCTCACACCTACAGTAATCCACACACACACATATACACATATACAGAGAGAGAGAGAGAGAGAGAGAGCATTGATCGGATAGTTCACCAAGACCATTTAAATTAATACCTCTGACTCCTCAGCTCTCTAAATTAGTATATTCTATACTTATCATATCAGTCCAGAGAACTCGATGTAACATTACACTATCTATCATTTATCAGTAAATAGGTAAATCGTTCGGCAACATATAGTAACACGACTAGTCTTACCAATCAGTGCATTCAAGCACGACGAAATGAATGAAATAAACCAATCAAAGAATAATTGAATTTTTCAGTATAAACAATTTTTAGAGTTTAAATTTTTTTTATAATTATTTCAAATAAAACTAAGCTCATAAAAGTGTCGAATTACAATCATCATGTCTCAAAAACATCTTATTACAATTACCAATATTCAGATAAAAGTCCAATCATCAATAAAATACTATCACAGCTGTCTATTCTTATAACTTTGCTTATTTCTCGAAATAGGTCAAATCCTGCTTTGTTTCTAATAGATTTACTTCTACGTCTAGTTATGTATAATCAGGTATAATCAGGATCCGCAATTAAACGATAAATAAACAAAACGAATAAACCAAAAAAACATGACATGTCACTAAATAATAAAAAATGCAACAGAAAGTCAATAAAATATCACTTAATCAATCATGTACATGTATTTATTTAATTTCTTTGGAACTCATTAATCTTTTAATTGTGACATTTAGAAATACCAGCAAGTATGGAATTAAAGCTCTGAATGCTTCCTTGATGAACCCAGAAAATAATAATCTTGCTTAGTTAGAACCTATCCCGTCTGTCTTTAACATATCTTTAACATAAGGAGGCCAACGGTAAATATGGTTAGGGTCTATCCTGCTTATCTTTAATATAGGAGGTCAATGGCTTTTCAATTAGTTCATACTGTCAACTAATACGAGGTTCGCTTTCCCTAAAGTACATTTGCTCATTCGTTTTGCTTATCTTGTCAATCTATAAATTTCATTGCAATTTCATTCAATATAATAATTGTCAGTAGTGAGAGATCTAACTGTAAGTATTAAGGATGAGCGTTGGTCAATTCGGTTCGGTTCGGGTTTGGACAGAAAAAATCCAACCGAAAACCGAACCGAACTTACAAAACTGAAACCGAATCGACCGAACAGAAGTGATAACCGAAACCTAAACCGAATGTTTGGTTCGGTTCGGTTTCGATAGGTTTTCAATTTTGTGGGCTTCAGCCTAGAAGCCCATTTGAGTAAAAAAAAAATTGGCCCAGTTTAAAAAAAAACAGAAAATGGGCAAATTTTGACCTAGTTTAAAAAAAAACGAACATAACTATATACTACAGTGATAGTTATCAAGTTAAATTACAGGACATGGTCATAATTACAAACAGAAATAATATAGCAAGTTAAATTATATAACATGATCACAAATTCAAATTTAACATTTTGTTTTCCAAATTAATTATAAACGGATTAAGATATGTGCTCCTGAGTCCAGAGTCCCATCATGTACCGAAGACTTGAAGTTATACTAATCTACTTAACATGAAAAAAGTAAATTAGTTATTAAATAGGAAAAAAGTAGAGAGAATGAGAGCTCTCTTAATTAGCAAAATCAAGATACAAATCCAAAATGCACAACATGTTAAATTACATGACATGATTGATAAACTTAATTAGATACAAACCTAAAATAAACAAAGTGAAAGGAATAAGGTCAAAAATCAATGTAAACAACAAAATTAAGATACACACCTTCTTTGTTTTTCTTTGACACGTGCACGGTGCGTCATAGCTTGGTGATAACCGAATCCGTAGATTTATCATCCAATTCTAGAAGGAAATAAAACTAATTAGAACTCATGAGGTTAATAAATACTATAAATATAAGAATAGACTATTATCTTGATCAAACTTCTCGACGTCATACAAGTCTTCTTCAATGCTGACCATTGGAACTCTCAATTGTCCTTGAAGTCAATTCTGAGTACAAATGAGACACTGGACAGATCTGATAGAGAGTGAGCTTTGAAATGCATCAAGAACTCTCCCACATGTGCTGAACGCCGATTCTGAAGCAACTGTGGATATTGGAATTGCCAACACATTTCAAGCCATTCTTGAGAATATTAGAAATCTTCCACTATTAACCTTCCAGAAATCTATAATAGGAAAAGATGACATGTCCTCGTCGATAATTGGCACCTCCTTGGCCTCATTCAAATACTTATATAATTCACTTTGAGTTGATATTACGTACATCGAAAATGAACTCTGCGCATAGAACTTATCCAACATGTGATAGTTCTTTACTGCACCACTCTCCCGAGCCATTGAAGATTGTGATGGTCCCACTTGTATATCATGTATAATGTCAGTTTCCTTATCATGTATAGTTTTGTACTCATTGAACAAACCTTTAAGAGTTCTCTCCAATTTTGATGGCATTGCACGACCCCTCTCACCTTAAGATTTGAATATCTCTCCTATCACGTACTAGGCAAAGTATAGCTTGAATTGAGAGTCGAGAACTAACGGTATAAACATCAATAAGTTCACCTTTTTCACAATTTTTTCAATACTTATCATACTTCTCTTTCATCCTATGAGTCATCTCACAAATAATGATATCATCACCTATCATAGCTTCATGAAGCTCACGTTTAACATTCGTAATCCGATGAAGAAAAATATTAGATATTACATATAAAGTGTTTGATACCCTCAAAATCAAGTCATAAAAAACTTGCAAGAATTGGTATATTCGCCCAATACAATCCCAATCATCTTCATCTGGCATGCCCTTCCCATTATCACCCACAACTTCTTGTCTAAATAAAGGATCATCTAACACAAACTGATAAAAAGTGGATTGGTATTTCTTAGCCGCCTGTAACATCAAGTATGTTGAGTTCCAACGCGTTTGTACATCCAAATACATTTCTGTCTCAACTGCTATTTTTTATTTCTCAACACAACTCTTCCATTTTGCCCACCGTAAAGATTATTGCTGTACATAGTTTATAGCACTTTGAACCCTTGAAATGGGTTCAATATTTGCACATAGACCATTCTGCACAACAAGATTCATAATGTGTGCAACACAACGTATGTGAAGATATTCACCCCCTAAGAATGTATCATGCTTATCATTCCATATTACAATTTTTCTCTTCAAGTATTGTATCATTTTATTATTGGAGCTAGCATTATTAACAGTTATTGTCAACACTCTCTCAATTCACGACTCATGTAAACACGCTTCTAGCGTAGTTCAAAGAACTTTACCTCTGTGGCTTGTAATAGGACAAAAATTTAGAATTCTCTTGTTGAGGTTCCAGTCATTTCCAATCCAATGCACAGTAACACATATAATTAATTTTTTGAACTGATATCCATGTGTCAGTGGTGAGGCAAACATAGTGGGATGTCTCTGAAAGATATAATGCAATCTTCTCGTCTAGGTAGAGTTGATAGATGTCTCTTCCTATCATCCTCCTAGACGGGATCATGAATCTGGGATACACAATAGCCATAAAAAGCCTAAAGCAAATACCTTCTACAAACTTAAAGGGCAATTCATCTAAAATTATCATTTTAGATAATGTCACTCTGATCGCCTTCTTACCATATTTCTAAATAGTTACAGTTTCTACCCTACCACCTTTTCTAGTGGATACTTAATTGTGCTTAGCGTGTGTCATTATTGTGGGGATTTTCTTTACAATTATTAGTATAATTCCTAAGGGACGACGTCCTTGATATTGCAACTATAGACTTTTTACAATACATGCATCAGCATTCGTCCTCATCAAGAGGTTCATCTCCTTTTTCTCTTATGTCATCAGTTTCTTGATCCCACTTGATAAAATGATCTCACACATCAGATCTTGAAGATACTACCTTCATTTTTTTTGTTCTATAAGCTCCAGTTCCAATAGGCCTGCTAGTATTTGTTTGTATTGGATCTATTGGTGGAGCGTCACTGGTTGGATTTGTAGCAGCTTCATTAATATTAACTCTTTTATGTGGGTGTGTTTCACCAACACGACTTTCAACCATCTAAAAAATAATAAAACAAGTCCACATAAGCAAAAATAAATAAAGAAAGTTCATCTAGATAACAATTGATAATACATTAAAAAAACAACATCATAAAGATGATAGGTTTAGTGAAGAATGAAACCTAGAAAATACTTTAGAATTCCAAAGAAAATGCAACATGTGGGATGTCTTTTTAATGGAATGAAGCCAAAAAATACAAAACAGTGAAGACTGAAGCCTAGAAAAGACTTTAGAATTCCAAAGATAACTTGGCAATATTCAAGCACATTCATACAGTAATAAAATTCCATTAGTCATCTTCACTCCATTAGTAGCAATATTCATACAGTAGCAATATTCAAGCACATTCAATACTTTAGAATTCCAAATACAAAACAGTCTTTTCTAGGCTTCATTCCATTAGTCATTCTTCACTGAAAGAGCAGAACCATATTCAAACAAATCAAGTCTTAGTTGTCCATACTCCATAACTAGCATCCTAAGTTTTAGCAAAATTCAACAAGATAACTTGGCAATATTCAAGCACTACTTCAATTGACAACATCAAATTTCTTACTTCAATTCTAGAGCTGAGTACTAACAGTAGATAGTATACAGTAGTGAAATTTACAAAGTCCTCATTTCGTCATATATGTGAATTGTGGTCATGCATGTTTCTCTAATTCTAGTGGACAGAACAAGTTCTAAACATAACACAACATGCTTGGCTATGTCAAAACCAGCAAATACTTAAGATCAGAGTATTCGAATACTTAAATTCATCAAAAATTGATTAATACAAGCAACTAACACAAAGATCTAAAAGCCCTAACTATGAAATTAAACATAATTCCCTAAAATTTTCCATCTTCCCAAAAGAAAAAAAAAATCATAATGTCAATATACAATCATTCATCACTTGCCGGAGATCAAAAATCTATCCAAATATAGAAACCATAGCAATTAAACCGATCAAACTCTCGATTTATAAAAACTAAATTTATCAACGAACTCATTGTAACGCCCCATTTTTCGGAGGGATACGAAAACGGAGTGCGTTACCGGCAGGCACGTGTAAGTCGACGTGCACGAGGCGTATAAATATGTAAAAGAAGAAATGAATGGAATTGAATACTAGTTATCAACTAGGATCTTGGAAGTTAGTCTACTGCCATATAAAAGAGAAGATATACATGTCTAAGATAAGCAGCAACAAGTACAATACTGATACAAAATTTAGAAATAAAGTCCCAAAGAGGTGATACATACCAAACCAAAAATATAAAAGCGGAGGCCTATAAATCTATTGCTGCTCGGTCTGCTCTAGAAAGCACGGATCATGCAGTAGCGGATCCTCGCTCACATCTTCAGTACCTGAGCGTATGGGGGAGATCAGGGTCAAACCCGGCAAGTAAAATAATAAGAAGTACGGAGCGTGTAATATAAACAAATAGGTAAGATATGGGTATGGACATGAAACTATGCGCATGTGTGGAAAATATTAAATGATCAAGTAATGATATCAAGAAAGAATGTACATGCTATCAAGTATGGAGACAAATGGTGAATAAATAAATTTGTATGGTAGGGAGCATGAAATATGTACTAACAAGTAAAATATGAATTGATGTAAAAAGCATATGCACATGCATGGTGAACTAATTGGTGAAGAAATAGATCTGTTTCGTATGTGATCGATATCAAGTACGGAGACTAATACATATCAAGTCTAGGTTAATATCATATTTTATATTTTGAACTAAGTGGTGAAGAAATGACTCGTATCATAGGGAGTGTGCAATATGCACTAAAAAGTAAAATATGACTTGATGTAAAAAGCATATGCACATGTATGGAAACAGTAATGATTAAGTAGCAATATCAAGTAGGGATATACATGCATATTAAGTCTAACTTAATATCATATTTTATTTTATATTTTGAACTAACTGGTGAAGAAATAAACCTGTATCGTATGTGATCGATATCAAGTACGGAGACTAATACATATCAAGTCTAGGTTAATATCATATTTTATTTTATATTTTAAACTAAGTGGTGAAGAAATGACTCGCATCGTGAAAGTACCCGTGCATACCCGGGACCCGGCCAAGATGCTGGTGCTGTACCAGCAGTGCCGCTAAGCACTCAAGCAGATACCGATTACTGAGTAATAGGTCGTCCCATCAACATGGGCTAAATAAGAGATGATGGCTCAGTACCACCCGGGCGCCCACGCGGATGGGCCCCTATTTCGGTTGCGCAACCTATTCTAAATCTTTAACGATACAATATTTGTCCACCCTTTAGTTCTCCCATAACCCAAAATTTCAAGTTATATTACATGCAAATCAATCCGAAATATGATAAACTAATCATGTCAAGATTAATACATATATATGTCTAGTAACAAGCAAGATGTGGTCCATGTCAAAATTAAGTTAACAGGCAAGTTAGGATCCATGGCACCATCAAGACATGTGTATATACTAACAAGCAAAATCCGGAATATTTTTATGTATCTTATACAAGTAATTAGTATGTATATGTCAAAGTAAATATGATGGAATGTCAAAATCAAGTTAACAGGCAAGTCAAAATCCATGGCACTATCAAGACGTGTATGTACTAATAAGGAAAATCCGACATAATTTCGTATATGTTGTACAAATAACTAGTATGTATGTGTCAATGCAAGTATGATGGAGTATAGAATGTTAGAATGAATGTTATGAAAATGATCATGTATGTAAACTGCACATAAATACAAGTATACATATAAATACGTATGTGAGTATTAAGATATAAAGATACCTAGGATGATCATATATGTGAACCATGCATATACAATTATGCATATAAACACATATATAATTTCATGTATGTTGTACAAGTTACTAATATGTATATGTTAAGGCAAGCATGATAGTCATAAAATATTAAAATGTGTTATGCAAATAATGATCATGTATGTAAACCACGCAATACAATTATGCATATAAACACATTTGGCAAGTGAGTACTAAATCTGTAAGGATAGAAATTAAATAGGCTTAATACTTTTATAACAATTAGTTTAACAACATATTGATTTTCTAAATTCTAGTATGATTTCATGCTATGGAAAGTAGCAAATTTGTTAAATCTTAGACATGTATATATATATATATATATATATATATATATATATATATATATATATATATATATATATATATATATATATATATATATATATATATATATATATATATTTAAACATGGATTAGCATAGAAAGAATTATAACCTAACATAATATCTCGTATGAAAGAAATATTTTAACAACTTAATGTAGAAACTTATTTATTTGAAATCTTCTTTTTAAAACATGATTATGAATACATACATATATATATATACACCTATGTTTTAATGGCAAGTGAAAAATGATTTAAAAATCATTGCATTATATATAAAGAACTTATATGGAAAATTCAAATGTATATCCAACTATGATGAATATTCATAAAGGTAGTATTTTTATAATTTAAAAGTAAAACATATAGTTTAACTTTACAACTTGTAGTTTAAGAATTAGAGATTATAAATAAAATGATAAATTCGATATATAAACATAGGGTAAAGTATAAAAAATCATATTTTTATTTTTCTAAAATAATCATAGAGATTTTTGTATAGAGATATTATGTTTTTAAGTTTTAACAAATCAAGATTCTAAGTTAACCATAAACAATTAGAATTAGAAATAAAACATGAGAGGGGATGTGATTTTACTTGCCTTGATTAGTTAGGGAAAGTAAGCCTATTTTGAGGCTAAATAATTTCTTCTTCTTTTCTTCTTCTTCTTCTCTTTTCTTCTTCTCTTTTCTTCTCTTGAGTTGGAGTCAAAAAAAAATAAAAGGAAGAGATAAATGAAAAATGAAGGAGAGAAAACAAATAAAAAGAAGGGAAGAAAAATATATAATAAAGGAGGGATACGAGGGATTAGATGGTTTGTCATGGTAAAGTAAGGTATAGGTGAATAAAACAAAATACGCATAGGATAAATGAATACTAATAATAGGTTATTAGAGTTATTTAATATTATAATTTCAAATTAAACTAACCCAAAAAAAAGTCAAACTTAATCTTTACACTCATTATATATAAAAATTAACAAAAATAGAAAGGAAATGGAGAGAGAACTTCGTACCGATCTCAAAACAAAACTTGGAGGAGGCTGGAGAGGGTTAGCGGAGGGTCGGAGGCTGAGGCGGAGGAGGCGGAGGATTTGGAGGCGACGGAAGAGAAGCGAATACTGAGGAGTGAGGAGCGACTGAGTGAGGCAAAGAACGAATGATGGAAGTCACGGAATGAGCCCTAGATTAAGATTTGGGTATTGAGTTAATGGGGTACGGGTCGGGTGGGGTGAAAGTTCAATTTTTTCGGTCGGTTTCGGTTGGCAATTTCGCCACCGAAACTGACCCGAAAACTGAATAAAACTTTGGTTTTAAAACCGACCCGACCCAATAACTGAAATAACCTACCCGATCGGTTCGGATCGGGTCGGTTCTGCAGTTTTTTTTCGGTTTTTTCGGAAATTTGCTCAGCCCTAGTAAGTATTGATAATATCTGCAATAACAATTATTCGATCCATCCAATCACTATTTACCAGTATCCAGTTGCGATTAACTGGTTTCAATATTAATAAATAATTTTGGGTGTCCATTCAAAACAATTAAATAAAATATAGGTTCAGACAATCAATTATAACTATAGCCTCTAATCTAATTAAGTTATCCTTTACTGGAATCTATCAAACTTACACTACTCTATAGAATAAAATAAACAAGATAATACATGCATGAAATTGTGCACTATAGCACACTAGACCACCATTGATGGCCAGTATATCTGCTATCGATGGCCGTTCCACCAAAGAAACACAATGTAGACTTTGATGGCCTATCAATGGTAGTTAGCCTATGAATGGTGGCCATCAGTGGCTAGATGAGAAGAGACAGAACTTGGATTGTTCTTCTATACCATTTTCCACAATCTAGTTAAAAACTCAATTAAAAAATTAATCTTTCACTCGATAGTTCTGTGGTTACACAAGTATAAAGCAATAATAACATAGATCATCCATCGATAACTCTTTTGATCATGTTTAACCTTTATTCTTAAAAAAGTTTATTAGTTTTACCTATTTTCGAATCAAATCAATAAGTTTAAAGATTAAAATTAACCAAAGTCTTAATTAATAGAGATAAAATAGTAAATCATATAAAAACTAAAGAATTACTAGCATGTTGTAATGATTTGATTACTTATCTTGAATGGAATAATGATTTGATTACTCATCTTGAATGGAATGAATAGAATCTAAGAAGTACTAACATTGAATGCGAAGACTGAAATCTTGTTCTAGGGTTAATCTCCTTCTCCTTCTTCGGTTTCTCTATGAATCTCTCGTATTTTCTCTCTCTTATTTTTTTACATTTTGTCATTTGAAGAGTTGCGGCTAACCTACTCCTCCCTATATGTAGTTCTAATCTTGATTTGGGGTCTCATTAGTTATTAAAAACTCTATTTAGATAGAAACCTCAAATCTAGAGAATCTCTCTAGAGATAAGAAACTAAATTTCAAATTAGCTTGCTAACTAGATAAGTTATCAAAGTAAATCAACTAATTAAATCTTTATTAATTTATAACAAATTATCTTGGTTTGGATTTAGGTTAGTTTCTAAGAAATCACTAGTTTGATTCATGGTCATCACCCTAATAAATAAATTTAATTTTTTTTTCTAAAAATCTTTTTAAAACTAAAATTTTATTCTTTTAATAATTTCATAAAATCATTCGAGGAAGTGGACCTTACACCTTGTGTATTGATAATTATCCGATACAGGATATATTGACTTAATATTATATTTCTATATTTGTTTCCGATCGTACCAAATTAGGGTAATTGGGAGGCCAATCGATAATTGATCTATTCGCGTTTGATATATTTTATTCCTAATCTTAAATCTCAAAAAAT
The DNA here is from genome assembly GCA_036321105.1 of Dracaena cambodiana. Classification (NCBI taxonomy): domain Eukaryota; kingdom Viridiplantae; phylum Streptophyta; class Magnoliopsida; order Asparagales; family Asparagaceae; genus Dracaena; species Dracaena cambodiana. Next base: position 40,879,937 of record JAYEPQ010000003.1, read on the forward strand.
TATATCGTAAATTTTCTATCACTTCTCTCATTCAGATCTATTTTCAGTATTTGGTATTTTTCGGGAAATTGAAATTTAATTAATTAATTAATTAATTTCTAAAAGAAAATCCCTACACTACCATTTCCACTTCCTTTTGATTCAGTGGGCGGGCAGCTCAAGTGTAGAGAGGAAAGACCAGCATAGAGTTGACTTGGAAGGTGTCATCAGTGGAAGGATTAGTGGGTATGAATTAGGTTGATGTGGCAAAATAAAATAATGCAACAAAACCCTCTAACTCCCATTTCATTAATTTATCTCTTCTCTCTCCAAAAACAAAATTTTCTTCACACAAAACTCATTCTCTCTCTAAACTAAGACTACTGCAACGAGTGCAGATCAGAATAGGAATTCAACAGCCAAGATTTAGTAAGGCAAATAGCTTTTTTACCGACTTTGATGTTATCTTCTTCTCTGTTTCCAATTGATTCGATAAAATATTGTAACGAAAGTATTTATCTAACCATAAAAATAGAATGCAGAAATGATATAAATACTGTTACAAAAATTTCGTAGGGAATTGGTATGACCCAACCGCTGACTGGCAGCTAAGACTGCTAGTTCCAGGGGTAGAATTAGACATTCGAACCGGGAGCCAGAGTTATTCAGGCTGGCGGAATGTAGGAGGCAAAACACCCCTCCCCTGTCAGGGTAAGGGACAGAGCTCCCACCCAAAAAATTATCATGTTTATCTTGTTTAACTAGCCCAAAAAATTATCATACTTGTCTTGTATTATAACTCACAAATGAATTTATGGTATTGTATTTTATAATTTTTATGCAAATTTAAAATATTATTATTGCAACTATCATCCTAAAATATTCTATCGTTGATTTTTTAAGTTTAAAATACAAAATATTTTATTTAGTTGAAAAAACAAGATATCATCTCCGCTTTGTTATTAATTGAATTATTTATCTATCATAATCATAGTTTTAATAATTGAAATCCAATATTTTAGGGAGGAGAAAGAATTATAAAATTAAGACTTAGGAGCAATAGGGTTCAAAGATTTTCAAAAATTAAAATGTACTATATTTAAAAAAAAAAAAAACAAAAAATTCAAAGGTGCATCTGCCCCCTCTCAGTATTACATGAGTCCGCCCATGGCTAGCTAGCTAGCAATCGGATCATAACCAAATATTACCAAATTTGGTCCGTGTATTCTACTGAGTTTTATGATCTTTAAAATATTTTTACATAATTTTATCGGTGTTTTGGTTTATTAATTGAGATAAGAATTGAAATAGTTAATTACGATAATCGTGGTTTAGAAAGAATAATCAAGTATTATTGTCAAATTTTCTTTCCAAAAATCATGGTGTCAAACTAATAGAAGAATTGGGTGCTTTGAATTATTTTTGGTGGCAGGAGAAATGGAAGAGCCAACAGAACCCAAGGGACCGCAAGTTGGCGACTTGGACCACCAACTAGCGATCCTAGAGGCCCTGATGACACTGAGACTTTTCTTGAGACATGGTTTTCAATAAGTATAACTTAGTAATATTTTTAGATAATTAGTCTAATTATTACTGGTTCAAGATTATGGAATAATGGAATTAGGGTTTTAAGAATAATTCTCAGTAACAATTTTAAGGCCGGGGTTAGGTTTACAGTCAAAACTTTCTTGCCTGCATATTGATAATTAGGGAATACAATCTAGTCTTGATTTATTGTAGAAATTTGGAAAAAGTTGTGGAGCCCACTGGAACCAAAGAGTCGCTGGCTGGCTATAGCATAATTTCCAGAGTTTAGCTTAATTACCAGAGTTTAGCTTCATTACCAGAGTTTTCCTACACCTTCAGTAATACTAAAATTAACTACAGCATAGTGCAATTCAAACTGGGGCCCAGTGCATTAAGGGTGTATTTGCCACGTAGTGTGAAAGTAAGGAAAAATTGATAAGTAAGATCCAAAATTTAAGTAAAAGAAAAGTAGTTTTTTTTTTTTGTGTTTGTTTGCTAATATATTGGAAGGAGAAAGTGCAGTAGGAAGTGAAGAAGTATTATTTAATTAATAAAATAAAACATAGTTTATATTATTTTGTTACTTATTATTGATAAATATATAATTTTTTTAATGATAATGATGATATGCAAATAAAAAATTACTTTTTTTTCCTTTCTTTTTTACTTCCTAGCTTACTTCCAACCCCTAGCTTTCTTCCAATCCCAAAGTGTGAGAAAAAAAGTTTAGAAAGTAAAATACCACATACGCGCTAACTCATCAATTAAAAAGTAATTTCCAACTTTTTTCTTTGACCAAATAAACACTTGAAATATTGAAAGTAGCCTTACTTCTAATACTTCCATGCAAACAAACACACATAACGGATATATATTTAAAGCTAGTATTTGAGATTGGAAATTGCTTATAAGTTGAAAATAGTATGTGATAACATTATGTGATTTAGAAGGATGAGTCTCATGTTTAAAACAATCGTAAGCCCGGAAGAAGTAGAAGACTGAAAACATGAAACATACATACTTAATAAAAAACGACATTCTTCTGACATGATTATGCTGTACATCTTATATTATGTAATTGACCTGCACTGTGCGTGACATCACCATCATCCTTCATGCACTGCACTGCACTGCACCAACAGTCGACATCGCCCCGTATCAACAGATCAACGCATGCAGAAAGTATGTGACATCAAGATCCACGATCTGCTTCACAGCCTTCACTCCGCGATCTCTCTCTTCGGCCATCCGCTCAGGCCCACACCAGTGAGTCTATCCCCGGGATCCCCAACTTCGGTCTACAGCGACCTCAGCCTCCGATCCACCACTTGCTAGCAGATCCAGAACCGGCCAGCAAGGGGAGTTTCTAGAGGGGCACACCATTTTTCCTAGTGAGTCCAGTTTTCCTAGTGAGCCCATCCTCTCTTTCGAAATAAGAGAGTTTTTTCTAGTGAGCACACTCAAAATTCCCTCCCCTGCCCTTCCTTTTTTTTTTCCCTAAACCGCTCTTCTCTCTCCTTCTCCGTCCTCCTCTGGACCCTCGGATTCTAGAGCTAGGGTTTAGCAGCGGCGTACTGATGAACAGTCGTTGCAAATCACCGCCAATGTCATCGAAACCACCGCCACCCCTACCCAGGTCATCCGGGAGAAGATCCTCGAGTGCGGTCGCACGCTTGAGACCAAGCAGATGTTCCGCGAGGCTGGCGAGCGCTGGCCAGTGGTGATCCCTGAAGAGGAGCTCCGAATGAGCTTTCCTAGTATAAAGGTGAGAATTTTCTTCTCCATCTCTCATTTTTCTTCTTTTTTGTTTTTGGGTATGTGTTGGACATTTCGTCGAACAATTTGTGTGTGTAAGAGTTTATTTGAGAACTGCTCAATTTATAGATGGTTTCTACGCATAATACAGTAGAATTTTGGTTTTGACATGAAGCACGACTGAATTAGAAAACGACATAAGGTAATTAGTTTGTATTATTTAAAGAATTCTAGTTAAAATAAGATTAATAAATGTGGGAAAAATTTGAGCTTTTTTATCTTATTTTTGTTTGTTTGTTTTTCCTAAAGGATTTGGTCGAGCAGTTAGTGTGCCCGGAGGTTTTTTGATAATTGTATTTTGAAAATATGACTTTTTTTTTAGTGAAGGATTGTATGTAAGTGTATTTGAGTTTGCAAGTTAGATGTTAATAAAGGTCAGGAATAGTTGGACTACAGTATCTGGAGATGTTGTGATATTGTAGTTGGTGTAGACATGAAGAATTACTGAATTAGGAAGCAAAATGAACTAATTATTGCAGACGAATTAGAGAATTCAAGCACGCAGCTATTAATTAAATAACAAAATTAACCATGGTGGGATTGTAATCTCCTGTATTTCATTGAAAGGCAATTAATGAAACAGTTAACTTACATATGAAGTAGTTATGTATGCTACTAAGAGTGGACTAATTAGTACAAGAAAAACAAAAGCTACAAAAGAAAAATATTACTTAACTCTGTACAAGTACAAAAAAAATGGGATTTTAGTATTTTCTTTTTTTATATTTTTATAGGTTTGTGCTAAATATTTATAATTATCCACTTGCTGGGGTTAAGATATTGATATTAGTGAAGTCCCCTATTGCTGAGGATCTAGCAGATTCATAAAAACTCCTCGATATACCATTACTCCATTATAGTGTCAAAATGTTTCGAAGACTTGTAGACATTGGATCATTTTCTTTTAGGGCTAGGATTGTAATGGTATTCTAATGGTGTTTGTCATTATGGCTTGAGTGCAACTCGAGGAACAAGTCACGTCAGAAGCACCCGATACTACCAGAACAACTCGAACTAGGCGTCACCTCCTAAGAAGACACGAAGGTAATACGCAGGTGCATCTGGAAATTTTGATATTTTGTTAGAGTATGTAAGAAATCGCTATAAATTGTCTAACTTTTTTGTTTAGCACTGTTAATTTTTTTAGAATATTAAACAATAATCCAAATTCAAATCGCACATAGTAGACTTTAGAGTTTTAGTACATAGGGAAAGACCTTACTAATTTTTTGGCCTAGAAAATTTTAGAGTTTTGGTATAGTAAAAGAGATTTTACTAATTTTTCCATACAGCAGATTTAAAGTTTTGGTGTAATAGAAGAAACTTTACTATTTTTTTAATTAATAAGATAGTTTAGATTAGGATTTAAATTGCTTATTTGATTTTACTTCTTCTCTAAGCCATAATTTAATTTAGGTGTCAAGCTCACATCTAATAATGAATGAAAGAAATTTCTTCTACTCAAAATCACTTAATTTGGTTTGAAAGAAAATGAAGGAAAAGAAAGAGAAAGGGAAAGGGAAAGAGAAAAGAAAAGAAAAAGAGATGGAAATTGGATTATATTATTCAGTAATTAAGAAAATATTTTCTTGTAAATTTTCTCTCAGACCAAATAATAAAAAACATTTTCTTCCTTATTTTCTTTTCTTTTCCTTCATTTTCCCTCATACCAAACATAGCCTATTAGGCTATGTTTGATTTTATAGAAAATGAAAGAAAGGAAAAGGAATGGAAGGGGAGAGAAAAACAAAGAAAAGGAAAAAGAAATAAGATTTTTTTTTTTTTTTTTTTGTTAGGTTTAGGAAGAAACTAAAAAAATAAAAAATATAAGAAAAAATAAAAACTAAAATTAAAAAATTAAGGATTTTTTTAAATTAAGTAAAAGGTTTGCGCCGAACTACATCCATTCTTCTACTATGATTCCATGAAAAACGTCATGATTTTTTCTCTCTCATTTTATTTGGGTTAGGATAGAGAACATTATAGGCCATATTTCTTTTACTTTCTTCTGACATTCTTTTCCTCTAAATTTTCTCCCAAACTAAACAAAAGAAATAACTTTATTTCTTATTCTCTTTTGTTTTCTTTTCTTTTCTTTCCTGAGACCCTGTTTGTTTGCACTAAAGTGATATAGGAAGTAGGGAAAGTAACTTACTTTCACAACTTCTACTGCTTGTTTGAATCAAAAGTAATTTGGAAGTTACTTTCTACTTGATGAGTTGGATCCTACGTGCCAATATAACTCTTCAAAATTTCTTCTGCTGTAAAACCAACGAAAGAGGGAAGGATCTCACATATCCAGAAAAAAATTAATTAAAAAAATAAGAAGATTCCTTTTTTATTTCTTTCCCTCTTGAGTCCCTTCACATCTTCCTTCTGAGTATTCTCCTTATCTCTTCCTTTTCAGAGTAGGTCTTCCAAAAAATAAAGCTTTGAGCTCAAATCTTTTTTTGAGTAAATTTTTAACTTTTTTTTCCTTTGAAAATAACTGCGAGTTTTTTTCTTCTCAAATCTCTCTTCCAAAATAGTTGCAAATTTTTTTCTTCGAATTATAACCATAATCTATTCCTTTTTTTAAGAAATTTAGGGGTTTACCTTCATTAATTCGATGCTAGTTATCTCCATTCACTGTTTTTGTGAAAATTAGAGGGAATTTATTTTCAGAGAATCAGAGGGAAGAAAAGGTTTCAGATTCTTTTCTTCTTCTTCATATAGTAAACCCTAATTAGAGAAAAGTTTCATCTCTTTTTTTTTTTTTTGGAATTTGAGCCATAATCTATCCATTTTTTTTAGAAATTTTGGTTGTAATCTTAGATCTCTTACTGTGATTTTTTTCTTTTTTACCTGCGATTTTTTTTTTAATTGTAGTCATCATCTATCTAGTTTTTATAGAAATTTTGGCTGCAATCCCAACAATTTCCTGTAGCGATTTTCCTTTTTTACTTGCATTTTTTTTTTAATTTTAGTCATCATTTATGTAGCTTTTTAAGAAATTTTGGTTGAGATTTCCTACGTTTTGAGCAACAAGCTAACAATTTGGAATAACAAGAACCTAAAAAATCCATGGTCCAGTCTCTTGAAATCTTTGGTGCCAGTAATAGCCAATTGGCAGCTAAAAATATTTGTCAACACTATATTATCATTACTGAAGGATATAATTAAGGCTCAAACTAGTTTACTAAAAGATTCCATGGGCTTGAGAATTAGGACACATGATAAAGACAGACTAAACATTTACATATCTTTAGAAAGGACTGATGTATCCATGGCTTTCAATTTTATGTAAATATGCAAGATTTAGTCATAGAGTTCCTGGATATGGGCAGTAAGTTGCCAGGAAAAATTTGTATCACTTATTTAAATTAACATTTTAAAAGGTTAAGAGTAATGGAAGCAAAGTCTTTGTACAATTTAAGGCAAAAAAATTACCTAAAATGATACAGAGGCAATCTACATGTAATGTGTGTCATTCGTCATGTCTAATAAAAGTCCAGTATTCCGACAGAATTAGAACAATGGAGATTAGAGCTTGTTCTCCAAAATTCTGGTAGCATTTAAAGATGCTCAAGAAAATAAGCTAGGTTTGGACGTTTTAATATGCAAAGCTAATTTTTTACTTTTTCACTTATTTGAAAGTAACTGTAAGAGGAATCTTGATATTGGTTAAGCGTTTGGTTGAAAATTATAAAGATAAAATAGAAAATAAAACCATGTACACGTGAGATAGTTATGAAATATGAAATTTCAAATCCAATTCCAACACCAAATCACAATTTACTGTTGAATTCATTCACTAATTTGAACCTTAAATTGAGCCAATTCACTAGTTCAAATTAAATGAATTAAGTGAATTGAAATTGGCTTCAAAAGTTGAGTACATAGTAAAGGAACAAAAAGGGAAGATGAAAAGATAGTCCCACATGGGATAGGGGAATGTAAGGATGTGGGTTTAAATATGATAGCTTGCTCCTTTACTTTGCTTATGTAAGAAGAGGAAAATCTTGAGCACCACGGGTGGTGCTACGCACGCGCACGCGCGTGTGCGAGGGCGAGGGCGAACGGGCGCCTTTGATTTTTGGTGCTATTGGATTCGGGTTGCCTCTATTGGGTTCAGAACTGAATGATCGCGAGGAGCTGAGGAGCCTTTGATTTTTGGTGCTATTGGATTCGGGTTGCCTCTATTGGGTTCAGAACTGAATGAATTCGACCTGCACCTGCCCCGTCAGTCAAGAGTCGTTGAAGTCCAACGGTCGGCGGTCCAACAGTCACCGGTCGCCGTCAACGGTTGCCGTTAAACGGTCACAACTGTTGCGACTGTTGAAATCTCAACCGTTGCGACTGTTGAAAGCCTATAAATACCAGAGATAACCTTTATCAGATTCGCCAGAGCAGAGGGATTGCGGCTTCCTTCCCTCTGCAGATCGATCGTTATATCCTGGGAGATCGACGTCCAAGAAATCCAGAAGCGAACAGTGGAGGACGAATCGATTTTAAGGAGATAGTGTCCAACACTAGCCTCGATCTTCATCCAATCTACTTCCTGTCAGTAAAGTCTTCTTCCAGTCTTCCTGCAACCAGGTTTTTCATAATCCAGTTTCTTCTTTATTCACTTTAGGTTAAGTAAACTAGTTAAAGAAGAATAGTTTAATTCTGTGTTAGGTAATAAGATAACAGAATACTGAAACCTAATTACAGAATTAATTTCCTATAAGATAACAGTATCAATTCTGTGTATCTGCCCTCTTGTGTTAATCTAAAACATATATGTATGCTTCAATCTGCAACCACAGAATTAGTAACCTCAAATTTACTTTTACATATACTACGGTATAAATATACCAACAATCTTAAAATCGATTCTTGCATGTTTTAGATTAACTTTTTTAAGAATACAGTTTAAACATTTTTAGTTTGAACCTACATTCTTAAAATCGATTATTGCATGTTTTAAATTAACTTTTTAAGAATACAGTTTAAACATTTTTAGTCTGAACCTACATTCTTAAAATCGAATTTCGTGCATGTTTTAGATTAACTTTTTAAGAATACAGTTTAAACATTTTTGTTTAGAACCAACATTCTTAAAACTGAGTTTTGGAATTCTGTCACAATACCATCAATTAAGAGTACTGTTATCAATTAGAACTCTGTTATAATAGTATTTAATCTTTAAACTGATATTTTATTTTAGATTAAAATACTGTCATAATAGTAATCAATCACTAGTAATCTTAATTGCTTTTAGAGAAGACTAGTTAATTTCTGTTTTGTGTTTGGAGTTAGAATTATTTTTCAGTTTAGTTAAAATTTATTACAAGACATTAAGATAGATAAATTTTAATATTTGTAGATGGCTACTACATCTGATATGTCCACTGTGATAACTCCTGTCATGGTTACTCCAACTGTGCCTTCAAGCCAGTACGAGAAACCAGAGAAGTTCAGTGGCTCAGATTTTAAGAGATGGCAACAGAAAATGTTGTTCTATCTCACTACAATGAATCTGGCCAAGTACTTGAAGGAGACTGCGCCTACTCTTGTTGAAGATGATCAACAATCAGTGAAGGCGGTTGAAGCATGGAAACATGCGGACTTCTTGAGTAAGAACTATATCCTCAATGGTTTGGACAATATACTGTATAATGTATATAGTTGGTTTGGACAATATACTGTATAATGTATATAGTTCAGTTGCTACTGCTAAGGAACTCTGGGAGTCCTTAGATAAGAAATATAATACAGAAGATGTCGGCTCTAAGAAATATGTAGTCGGTAAGTTTCTGGATTATAAAATGGTTGATTCTAAAAATGTAATCAACCAAGTACAGGATCTTCAAGTAATCATTCATGAAATTCATGCTGAAGGTATGACTATCAGTGAATCTTTTCAAGTGGCTGCAATAATTGAAAAATTGCCACCATCTTGGAAAGAATTTAGATATTACCTAAAGCATAAACGAAAAGAAATGACACTTGAAGATCTAATTGTACGATTGAGGATTGAAGAAGATAACCGCCTTTCTGAAAAGAAAATTGGAAATCCATACAATGTTTCTAAAGCTAATGTTATGGAAAATTCCAATAAGTCTAATGACAGGAAGAGAAAGCACAATGGTGAAGACTCTAAGAGTGGTAACTCGAAGAGATTCAATGGCAAGTGCTACAACTGTGACAAGCCTGGACATCGTGCAAAGGACTGCCGTGTGCGAAAGGCACCAGATTCTTCGAAGAAGAAGAAGAAGCATCCTAATGCACATTTGGCCGAAGAAGAAAATCTTTGTGCAAATGTAGATGTAAATTGTACATCTGTTGTCTCAGAGGTAAACCTAGTTGGTGGCAATTCTAAGGAATGGTGGGTGGATACTGGGGCCACTCGCCACATTTGCGCCAACAAGTGGATGTTCTCCACATATGATTCTGTGGAAGGAGAACTACTCTACATGGGTAACTCTGCAACCTCCAAGGTTGAAGGACGAGGCAATATTGTACTGAAGATGACTTCGGGAAAAGAACTTACTCTTACTGATGTACTTCATGTACCAGATGTCCGCAAGAATCTGGTCTCTGGTTCAGTCTTGAGTAAGAAAGGCTTTAGGCTTGTGTTTGAGTCTGATAAATTTATACTCACAAAGAATGGTGTATATGTAGGTAAGGGGTATATGACCAATGGTCTGTTTAAATTAAATGTAATGACCATTGCCCCTAAGGTTATCAATAAAATTGATTCTTCTGTTTATATGACTGAGTCACCTTTTATTTGGCATGGTAGATTAGGACATGTTAATTATTATACTTTACAAAGATTAATAAATTTGAATATGTTGCCTAATTTCAATATAAACTTTGAAAATAAATGTGAAATATGTGTTGAATCAAAAATGACTAAGCTTCCATTTCACTCTATAGAACGTAGTACTGAACCTTTAGAATTAATTCATACAGATGTATGTGATTTAAAATCTATTCAAACTAGAGGTGGAAAGAAGTACTTTATTACGTTTATAGATGATTGTACTAGATATTGTTATGTATATCTACTTAGAACAAAAGATGAGGCAATTGAAATGTTTATACAATACAAAAATGAAGTTGAGAATCAACTTAGTAAAAAGATAAAAATGTTAAGAAGTGATAGAGGTGGTGAATATGAGTCACCATTTGCACAAATTTGTGCAGAACATGGTATTATACATCAAACAACTGCTCCTTACACTCCACAGCAAAATGGAATTGCTGAGCGTAAGAACAGAACTTTAAAAGAAATGATGAATGCCATGTTAATAAGTTCTGGTTTACCCCAGAACATGTGGGGGGAAGCTCTGCTTTCTGCCAATTATATTCTCAACAAAATACCCCAAAAGAAACTTGAGAAAACACCTTATGAATTATGGACAGATCGAGCACCTAGTTATAAATTCTTAAGAGTGTGGGGGTGTCTAGCTAAGGTTGCAATTCATACTCCTAAAAGGACTAAAATTGGACCTAGAACTATTGATTGTATATTCATTGGATATGCGCATAATAGCAGTGCTTATCGTTTCTTTGTTTTTAACTCTGATCATCCAGAAATACATAAGTACTCTATTATTGAATCTAGGAATGCAGTATTTTTTGAAAATATGTTTCCTAGTAAAGAATATAATCCAAGTTCCTCTAAAAGGACTTGTGATGATATAATAAGAGAAACAGAGTCTGATTCTGGAAATAAAACCAATGAGGATGAATGTAGACGGAGCTAAAGGGCCAGGATTAATAAATCGTTTGGTCCGGATTTTCTAACATATATATTAGAAAAAGAACCTCAAACTTATAAAGAGGCTATGTCTACTCCTGAAGCTCCTTTTTGGAAAGAAGCTGTAAATAGTAAAATTGAATCAATTATTCAAAATCACACCTGGGAACTTGTGGATCTTCCTCCAGGAAGTAAACCATTAGGATATAAATGGATCTTTAAAAGAAAGATAAAACCTGATGGGTCTATAGATAAATACAAAGCTAGACTTGTAATAAAAGGCTATAGACAAAAGGAAGGTATTGATTATTTTGATACTTATTCACCTGTAACAAGAATAACATCCATAAGATTAATAATTGCTTTTGCTGCATTATATAATCTTGAACTTCATCAAATGGATGTAAAAACAACATTTTTAAATGGTGAATTAGATGAAGAAATCTACATGGAACAACCTGAAGGGTTTGTAGTTCCAGGTAAAGAAAAAAAGGTGTGTAGACTTGTTAAGTCTCTTTATGGACTTAAACAAGCACCTAAACAATGACATGAGAAGTTTGACCAAGTTATGTTGTCAAATGGATTTCGCTATAATGAATGCGATAAATGTGTATATGTAAAAGGGGATATGCACAACTATGTCATTGTATGTTTATATGTGGATGACATGATTATCACCGGTAGCACGGTGGCTCTAATTAAGGAAGTAAAAATCATGTTAACACGGAAATTTGATATGAAAGACTTAGGTATTGCAGATATTATTCTTGGAGTTAAAATCTCCAAGACATCTGATGGATATACCTTATCCCAGTCACATATATCGAGAAGATACTCAAAAATTTGACAAGGAAAATACTGATATAGCTAAGACACCTGTAGATATGAGTCTACATCTTACAAAGAATATAGGTGCTAGTATATCACAGTTAGAATATTCTCAGATCATTGGCAGTCTTATGTATTTAATGAACTGCACAAGACCTGATATTGCATACTCAGTAAGCAAACTGAGTAGGTTTACAAGTAATCCAGGGGAGAACCACTGGAAAGCAATAGTTAGAGTACTCAAATATTTGAGGTACACTACTAACTATGGGTTGCACTATACTAGATATCCAGCAGTGATTGAAGGATACACTGATGCTAACTGGATTACCGATTCAAAAGATATCAAATCCACAAGTGGATATATCTTTACTATTGGAGGAGCAGCCATCTCTTGGAAATCTTCTAAACAAACATGTATAGCCAGATCCACTATGGAATCTGAGTTTATAGCTTTAGATAAAGCTGGAGAAGAAGCAGAATGACTTCGAAACTTTTTAGAAGATATTCCAATGTGGCCTAAACCTGTATCAGCAATATGCATCCATTGCGATAATCAATCAGCAATTGGAAGGGCACAAAATGTATTATATAATGGAAAGTCACGACATATACGTCGTAGGCATGAAACTGTAAGACAGCTGCTTACAAACGGAATAGTATCTCTTGATTATATAAAATCAAAAGATAATATTGCAGATCCATTAACTAAAGGCTTGACTAGAGATCAAGTATATAAGTTGTAGAGGGGAATGGGATTACAGCCTACTAAAGAGTAACTCCATAATGGCAACCCAACCTAGCTGACTGGAGATCCCAAGATCTAGGTTCAAAGGGACAACCGAATTGTGGGGGAACTCGAAAGAATCACTGAGGAAAATATTTCCTATCTCATTTCTATGGTAAAATAGTGATTACCTGCAATGTGTTAGGATAAGCCAAGTTTTTAATGATCCTTATATCTTAGAAATCTAAGTGGAGTATGGCAGGATACTCTTGATAAGAGATCACCTATGTGAGTGAGAAGGGGCCGCTTCTATGAGAATGAGAAAGACTAAGTTCTCTAAGAGTACTCACAGAATTACCAGGTTGTCCAAGGCCAAAATGGACACAACATAGAATCTGATAAAGTTGAAAGAAATCGTGTGAATATTATTGTCTTAGTTTACATCAAAAACTGAACAGTTCAAAAACATCGTGTTCACTGGTTAGCAAGTAAACTCGATAATATTTCACTAGGGAAGGTTCAAAGCCAAAAGCCACCTCTCCCGATGCGGTAACTTTCTATTACACTCTCTGGTTATTTGCATTAGAGTCTAAGCCATTTCATTCATGTAGGGGATTGTTGAATTCATTCACTAATTTGAACCTTAAATTGAGCCAATTCACTAGTTCAAATTAAATGAATTAAGTGAATTGAAATTGGCTTCAAAAGTTGAGTACATAGCAAAGGAACAAAAAGGGAAGATGAAAAGATAGTCCCACATGGGATAGGGGAATGTAAGGATGTGGGTTTAAATATGATAGCTTGCTCCTTTACTTTGCTTATGTAAGAAGAGGAAAACTTTGAGCACCACGGGTGGTGCTACGCACCGCCCGCACGCGCACGCACACGCGTGTGTGCGAAGGCGAATGGGCGTTTAGGGCACATTGGGCGCTTTAGAGGCGCACTTTGCACTTCGCACGTACGCAACGTCGCGAGGAGCTGAGGAGCCTTTGATTTTTGGTGCTATTGGATTCGGGTTGCCTCTATTGGGTTCAGAACTGAATGAATTCGACCTGCACCTGCCCCGTCAGTCAAGAGTCGTTGAAGTCCAACGGTCGGCGGTCCAACAGTCACCGGCCGCCGTCAACGGTTGCCGTTAAACGGTCACAACTGTTGAAACGGCCAACTGTTGCGACTGTTGAAATCTCAACCGTTGCGACTGTTGAAAGCCTAAAAATAGGGTCTGGGTCAGTGTTTCAAACTACACGTTTTTCTTTTCTCTTCTCTTTCTTCTTCTGCAGACAGAAGTTCCAGAATTTCTGTCTACAGAAGAACTATGTTCATCAGTTTCAATAAAGTCCAGTCCTGCATAACATAAACCAGAGAGAACCTTTATCAGATTCGCCAGAGCAGAGGGATTGCGGCTTCCTTCCCTCTGCAGATCGATCGTTGTATCCTGGGAGATCGACGTCCAAGAAATCCAGAAGCGAACAGTGGAGGACGAATCGATTTTAAGAAGATAGTGTCCAACACTAGCCTCGATCTTCATCCAATCTACTTCCTGTCAGTAAAGTCTTCTTCCAGTCTTCCTGCAACCAGGTTTTTCATAATCCAGTTTCTTTTTTATTCACTTTAGGTTAAGTAAACTAGTTAAAGAAGAATAGTTTAATTCTGTGTTGGTAATAAGATAACAGAATACTGAAACCTAATTACAGAATTAATTTCCTATAAGATAAAAGTATCAATTCTGTGTATCTGCTCTCTTGTGTTAATCTAAAACATATCTGTATGCTTCAATCTGCAACCACAGAATTAGTAACCTCCAATTTACTTTTACATATACTACGGTATAAATATACCAACATTTACTACCTGGGAATTTATCATAGCGAAGTTTTTTCACCTTACACAGAACCAAGACTGCAGAGAACCATATGTAGCAGGCTCAGGCTACTAATTAAATGTTAAAAATGTGTGAAACTACAAATTAACGTGCATGCCATCACTAATATGTGTAGATAAAGGGAATGGCTTGAGAATATGGTAATAACATTCTTGATGAGATTCTAAGGAATAGAAAAGTTTCAGTTGATAAAGTTAAATAGAAACCAAGGATCTAGAATTTTCATGGTAAGAGATTTGGAAGAGCTGAAATTTTTTTTATCCTGCCAATTAGATCATAGATCCCAGTACATAGCAAGTGCAGGAGAACAATCAAACACTTTAGGACATTAGTTTCACTTTTTCCAGTAATTCGATTGAGAGAGTACATTTTGATATTTATAGAAAACATCCAACCCCTTGAGAAAAGATAAGGTCGGCTCTATAAAAATCTGTAGTTATCTATCTAATCTATATAGAGCAATTAGGCAAGATATTTAATACAACAAGATCATGGCTTGATATAAGTAATGTCATTTCAATCTGTGAAACTGAACACTTTCAGATCTCAATGTCTCATTAACTTGTAAAATTTTCCTCAGTGTGATACTGCAGAAGAAGTAAAGATGAAATTCATGAATAGAAAAGTAACATGTGAGACACTAGAAAAGATAAATAAAGATAAAATTCTAAATAAAAAGGAAAAGATCAGCTACATAAGAGGGACTAGGTAAGTTCTTTTAACATCTATTACAAATTTGGGGTCAAAACTTCACGTCTTAATTGAACAATTCTGTTTCAAGTGAGTGCACATAAGAAACAGATGGGAAGAGTATCATGCTCACCTTTGGCTCATGTGAAGAAGGAAAACCATTCACAGATCACTTAGTATCATCTTCAGAGGAACAATTTGAACAAAGGAAGTGATCTAATTTATTTACTTGTTCAATAGTCATACCCATATAGGATGGATGAAACCTGCTCCAGAAATTAAGTGCATGAGATTATTCATAATATATCCAGAGCACCAAAATAACTATTTTTTCTCTTCTTTTTTAGAATATAGATTTTATTTCACAAGTTGTTGAAGTAGTTGCGAGAAAACTAAGCCGGTTGCAATACTAGGAGAACGTTTGTTGTTTTAATTAAAAAAAAAAAATCCTTGAGGCATAATCTAAATCTTTGATATCCATTGAGTTGTTTCGGATGCTTTTTTACTTAATATTTATCATATTTTATTTTTATTTCTTTTTGAGTTGTTTCGGATGCTTTTTTACTTAATATTTATCATATTTTATTGTGATTGCCTGTTATATTATGTTTGATTGGGAAGATTAATATATACCTAGGGAGCCCACAATACTGAGAGATTTAGTAAGAAACCATAACATTTATCAGTTATTTTTTTCGGATAGACTTACTACATATGAGTGCCTCAGGATGGATAGAGGGCCCTTCTTCCACCTTGCAAGAATGTTAAGAAATGGTGGAAATTTGAGGGATATAAATAAAGTGATCTTTCTTCCATCTTATAAGAATATTAAGAAATGGTGAAAATTTGAGGGATGCACATCAAGTGACTATTGCTTGCAATTTTTCTTAATATATTAGGACATAATACAAAATATAGGATGGTCGGTTATTATTTTCTACGGTAAAAAAAGTCTATAAGTCGACATTTTAATAACGTTGTAAGGGCAATATTGAAACTACGACCTTTGCTAATGCGACAGCCGGGATATGAGATGGCCGAAGAAATTCGTAATAGGACTACTTGGTACCCATAGTTTCAGGTATATCATGTTTAGTTTGATTTATTGTTAGTACAACTTTTCAAGAAATAATCAATTAGGTTACTCTAAACTGTTATACTTATTTAAAAAATCTTTAATAGGATTGTATTGGCATGATTGATGGGACTCACGTAGAAGTATCTGTTCCGAATAATATTGTTGCTCGATTTAGAGGCCGTAAGGATGTTCCAACACAAAATATCCTTGCTGTCGTGACACCAAACAAACAATTTTGTTATGTCATGGCGGGTTGGGAAGGATCTACACATGACTTTGCAATTCTAAAAGATGTATTATCCATACCTCGACCAAAAAGCATTCATCTTCTTAAAGGTAATAAAACTTCAAAAACTACATATATTAGGTATTATGTAAATTAGATAAATGACATGTTTATTTAATTTTGTTGGTGTAGACAAGTATTACTAATGTGATGTCGGATACACTAAAATGCCTAGATTCATTACTCCGTATCATGAAGTGTGATACCACTTGAAAGAGTAAATGGGAAAACTTTCAATGAAACATCATAAACTTTTCAACCTTTGACATTCATCTCTCCGTTCGAAAATATAGAGTGCATTTGGTATCTTGAAAAAACGGTTCAGCATACTTAAATGTCAACCTGATTTTTCATTTGAATCACAAGTAAATATTGTAATAGCATGTTGCATATTACATAATTATATTATGCAAGTGGACCCGGATGATAGGTTCATCCATAAAGATGTAAATTTTAATGAAGGACCAGATGAGCTTTTTAATGAAGGGATGGTGTATAGTACACAAGGGTTGACACTGTGAGAACGAAAGAAAGCTAATCAGGAATGGTTACAGAAGAGAGATACTTTAGCTAAACTAATATGGGTGGATTACTTTGCTAAAGAAAGGGGAGGAGATGAGACGGAGATAGGCTTAGATGGATAGTCATATATTTGTTGTATGCTCAGTAGAATGTAAAACTTCTATGTAACATTCATATTAGCTTTTATCTATGCAATAGATTTCTTCTATTTAATATTGACATTATCTTCAGTCTATTTATGTCTATGTATAGTAATATATTTGTTGAATGCTCAGTGAATGTAAAACTTCTATGTAACATTCATATTAGATTTATTCTATTTAACATTGACATTATCATCAGTCTATTTAATTTTGACATTATCTTCAGTTTATTTATGTAAAACTTATATATATATGTTACTGGCATAGGATAATGGACTATATAGAAAACTTTGTTATATATGGAGCAGGTGCTTACTCAACCACTAGTTCAGCGACTCTACTAAGCCCTATTGTGCCTAAAGGTTTTCCCTCCAATATTCAAATGATGGGAATGGGAGTTGGAAAAGTTTTTAATAATGGATGCTTTAATATTCCCTTTCCGATGCCACAAGGGATGCTTCCTAATTTTGAACTATCTGGAATGCATGGTTTTAATCCCGCACTAGGGACATTTAAATGTACCAATGAGACATCTCCGAGTCACAAGACGAATGGTAAAAATTCTACCGGTAGCATAGAGGTAGATTCTCCTACTAAGGAAAAATGTAAGCAGAAAAAAAAAGAGAAAATGTGCACCAAACAAGAAATAAAAATCTAGCTATGATGATGTGCTTATCCTTTTCTTGGTAGATCTTGTTAGTAAGAGACTAAAATGCCACAAGACCTTCAAGTCTCAAGCTTTTATTGTTGTCGCCAACTATATCAATCAATTGTTCAATGAGAATTTTACTGCAAAATATGTTGATAATCATATGAGGAGTTTCAGAGACAAATGGAAGATTATTTGTCAATATAAGAAACTAAGTGGAGCAGGATAGGAGGACAATACAAAAATAATATTGCTTGATGAGAAAACACTTAAAAAGTATGTTGAGGTATGCTTATTATCATACATTTTGTTTTTTTGAATAGAATTACATTTTGTATTATAAATTTTAATGAAATGTTTATCTATAACTTCTATGTAGCGACATCCGAACCACATTCCATATCTCAATAAGCCAACAGAGAAATATGAAGAACTTAAATTATTTGTTGGGAGGACATCGCCACTGGAGAATTTAGAAAGACAAGTTATGATTCGAATGACGTGAAGGAACCAAAATCAATCAATCTTGATGATGAAGATGGTGATATAGTAAAGGTAATTTCATCTGATAGATTGTGTATCCCACAATTCAATAGGAATTCCCCAATTTCTAACTTTCATGCATCTCAATATATGAATGGGAGCACTTCTCGTCCATCTAGAAAGAGAAAAAGAGATGAAATTCAAGTTTTATGTGTTCAAGAGCTAACTTGTGGGCTCAAAGATATTGCTGATGCTATTCATGCTTCCCGCCAAGGAAAGTGGCTTGAAAGATTATCCGAAATCATATGGGGAATGAAGGATTTTGATCAAAGAGATCTTAACTTGGTATTCAATAAGCTATATAAGAATGATTTTGATGCAAGACCCTTTATCGTTAAGCCCCAAGAAGTTCAAAAGGATGAAATTGTTGACATTTTGAGAAAACATGGAAGATTACCAATGCTAGGAAGTGCAGGCAATGAGAGGAGTATCAATGATATGTATGGTGATGGAAGTCCCAATACTCTCTAATGAAGTCCTAATTTAACAGACGTTGGTTTTGGGTGATTGGCAGACTCGGCTTCTAGTACTTTTGATTTTTGTGCATGATCATTATGTGACTCGAAGCAAATCTATTATAGATTCTAATGTTTGCCTTGATTGACTAGTCATATTTTGTTCTTTTTTTGTGGATGATGATGAACATATTGAGACCCATCATGTTGTTAAATAAAAAATTGAGCAGTTTATTTTTATTTCCATAATTTTCTATGAAGTTAGTTTTTCCTTAATTTTCTATGATAATAAACAGATAAAGTTTCCCTTGATTTGCTTAATTTTCTTTGATATTCCAAATGCTCATGAGAAGTTCTGGTCCTATGTAAAGCATGCCAAGAAGAATGGTTGGCTGCTGCCATCATTCATGGCAGCTACTCTGGCTTCGGGTGTTGTAGCCTCTTAGAAGAACACTTGAGACCTTGCAGGCAATGCTTCTTTCACCTGAGTAAGATATGCATAGTCAGGAATCTTGTTAGATTTTATAAATTCTGTAAATTGAATCAAATGAACAATGGAACTGCAATTGTTCAATTATGTGAACTAAAACAATGAATTTGCACCAAATGCAAGGATTATAATGCATGGATTTGAAATCGTGTTGACCTAAGTGGTTATCTGTGAATTAGGCACTAGTGTAATGTTTCTATTAGTTCTAATTGCTAGGGAACCTGTGTTTGTTGCTTCTGTGTTGTGTGTGTTATTTTGAGCAACCTGTGTTGATAAACCTTTTATCAGGAAATTATAATTGAAGCAGATGTCATTGACAGCTAGATTACACTTGTTGTAATACTTGTTGCATGTATTTAACACCCATTTCCTTGGTGTTGCTTCTCTTTCTAAATACGTCTCAGTATATGGTTCTTCTCTATTCTATTCTAGTATATTGTAGACTTGTGGTATCTATTTGTGGATGTCACGGTAAATAATGTAAACTGGCTGGATGGTTATGCATAGATGACTGCTATTGGAATTGATGTCAGTGATTGTTATTGAGGTTCTAAACACATAGTTCAAACATAAATAAAATAAAGTCATGTTTTATTTATTTTCAATTTAATTAATTATTCTGCTAGACATCTACAGACATGCCAAATGACCTGACCAGAGAAAATCACCCTTTTTCTCCTTTGGTTGGTGGATATATAAACATAGATGATAATGAGTTCTTACATGATACATATTTTTTTAAATGTTAGTTCATTATTTTTGTTGTTGTTGTTTTCAGTTCATTATTTCCTAGTTTGGTCATGCATACGAGATCTAGATACTTATATGGTATAATAATATATATAATTATATATGTTTAAGTTACATGTATAAGAAATTGGATTTTCCGAATCCGATTTGGAAACCAAAATTCGAATTCTCTGTTGAATTTAGTTCTAAATAATCGTTTATGAAGTAGTTCTAAATTATTATTTATGAAGTTATAATTACGGAATGACTATTAAGGTTTTCAAAGTTATTCTAAACTATTAATTTTTTATTTATTTAATATTTAAATATTAATTTAGTTAATATATTCATTATTATAATTCTTAAAAATAATCATTTTTATTTTTCTTTCTAGATTTGAATATGTTATGGTTAAGATTTGAGGATGGTAATCTCACCATGGTATTTAGATCTTTACTTCCATACTTACTTTTTACTAACCAAACATAAGAAAATAGAGGAAGTACTATTTCATTGGGGCTTATTCCTTAGGCAAAACAAACAACCTGACTTCTGAAAGTAAAAGAAGTATGCATTTCTTACTTCCCATATAAACAAAACAAACAAAAGAAGGTCAAAAAGAAATCTCTTCTAGCACTTCATTTTTGAAAAGTTACTTTTAATTCTCTTCTTTAAAAGAAATATGCATTTCTTACTTCCCATATAAACAAAACAAACAAAAGAAGGTCAAGAAGAAATCTCTTCTAGCACTTCATTTTTGAAAAGTTACTTTTAATTCTCTTCTTTACTTTCTAATCTTCCAAATAGCCAAACAAGGCCTTAGTGGATATGGTATCAGAACATCAAGCTCCTAAGCCTCATCTTAAGCCTCGTCAACAAAACAAGCCCATTGGCATTGGGCCGCGTTTCGTGCCTGCCCAATTGCAGGCTTCCAAATAGAAAAATCCTAAACTCTCTTTCAAATAAATCGCAGTTTGATCTATTTCATTGGATCCTGATTGCCAAGTCCTTTAGATCCGTGTTTCAATTAACTCGCAAGACGATCTACTTTATCTACGGGCCTATTTTTTATCCGCACAAATGGATCTCAAGTTGACGGAGACCTCATATGGCAATCTCTTGTCTCCTTCCCATTGTTCCATACCAATAGCTAGCGCACGAGATATCTCATTCTTGATCCTCCTCGCACACACCTGCACTGCGCGTGACATCGCCATCATCCTTCATGCACTGCACTGTACTGCACCAACAATCATCATCGCCTCGAGTCAGCAGATCATTGGGCACATCAACAACCTCATCTGCCACCGGTCTACGTGTTCTTGTGGACTGCATGCCCGCATGCAGGAAGTATGCAACATCAAGATCCACGATCTGTTCCGCAACCTTCACTCCGCAACCTCTGCCTTCGGCCATCCACTCCGCCCCACACCAGCAAGTCTATCCCCGGGATCCCCAACTTCGGTCTATGGCGACCTCGGCCTCTGATCCTCCACTTGAGTTCATTGTTTTTTCCCCACCCTTCCACATTAGTTTCAAATCAACCTAGTGGGTCCAGACCCGCTAGTAGATCCAGAACCAACTAGCAAGTCGGAGACTTGCAGCCCACTCTGATTCAAGGCCCACTTGCAGAGGAGTCTGTAAGCATTATCAACAGACCCGGCAAGGGTCAAAACTTTAAGCCCGTTTTCAGGTCAAGTTGTGATCTCATATTCACAATCATCTTTGTTTCCACCATATTCCACCATAAATATTCCCATTCTTCGCCCCCACATGTTCATCATGTGTTCTTCATGTCATTAATTTGCTTTCAACCTCAAAGTGTATACCATGCAGTTTATCCCGTTGAAAAAGACTTGGGTTAAAACTGACATTATGGTTTCCGAGAAAGAAACTAAGGTTTACGGTTCAACTGCAGTCCAATTCCGATCAAGATCAATTCCGGTCAAGATTAAGTAGATGCATCGTTTCCGATCTACGGTTCAAGATCTAGTAAATGCATCATTCTCAATCATGAATTAGTTATTCCATCATATTTCCGGGAATTTCATGATGATCACACCAAATCTTAATGAGCCCATCTTGCTAAGCGAGCTCACCTTCTCTTTTAAAGAGATTATTTCTTTGTGGGCCCACCTTTTCTCCCATCTCCCGTTTCCTTTCTCTCCCTGTCTCTACTATTTCCTTTCTCCCTCACCTCTCAACCATCCCAACCCTCACCCCTCTCTCACTCCTGTCCTCTCTCTCTCTCTCTCTCTCCTATATCTCCTGCGTCTCTCTCTCTCTCCTGCGTCTCTCTCTCAACTACTCTCTCTCTCTCTATCTACTTCTCAAGAGTGGGGGATTTCATGGATAAGAGGAAAGGGGTGTCTTGGGATGGAAGAAAGTGTTGGAGATGGGAAATTCTAAATGTGCACCACATTTGACTTAGTGAGCACCATTTTCCCCAATGATATAAATGCCTTTACGATAAGATGTGGTGCTCACTAAGTAAAGTGTGGTGCGCATTTAGAATTTCCTGGAGAAGACAAAGTTAAGGTTATTCTAAAAAATAAATAGCAAATTTGTAATTTCGTACAGCTTCAAGAGATGTGCTCACTAAGACCATTGGTGTGCTCATTTAGAAATTTCCCGTACTTCCATTTGCAGATCTCTGCAGATAAGTTTCAAATTCTCCATGGCTGAGCTATAATTAGTTTGTGAGGGATGTTAAGAAGATAGATTAGATTAGGGTTGAATTATGTATTTGATTAGATTCTTCTCTAAGCCAGGATTTAGTTTTCTTCTCCTCCAAATTATATTTCTACAAATCACTGAGTTGGTAGATTAATGTGTATCAATTCTCAAGTTGTGTCAAGCTTAAAACTAAGCTACAACAATTGTTTTCACCAAAAAAAAAAAAAAAAAAGTTATTTTTTTTGGTAAACAAGATCATGTTTTCCCTTATTATATAACTTTTTTTTGGTAAACAAGATCATGTTTTCTCTTATTATATCTTGTACATTTTGACTTGACAAAAGAAAGCTTCTATAGGGAAGAAGAGATTGTTGGTTAAAATTTTTAGTGAGCATGATGATACAGAGCGTGGCTCGAAAACCCAAATCTATAGCGCATCGACACATTCTAATATACTAAGTTAACACATCCTCCGACCATTAGAAACAGAAAGATTCGAATCCATAACCTACTAACAAAAAAAATGTTTTTATGTGACCAGAGGGTCAAGGAAAAGATGTTATATGACCAGAGAAACATGGATAACTTCCTCTAAAGAATCAGAAATACGATTCCTTTGCATGAAGAAGGACAATTTCTGACTGATGTTTGACGAGGATATAGCATTAGATAAGGAAAGAAAGTCAAGTTCGGGGCTTGCGCTGTTTGCATTTGTACAAGATGCAGCAATGAAACTGAAAGAGAAATCAATGCAGTACCTGAACTAAATGGCTCCTCCTGCTTTCTATTTCCTCGTTCTGCCGCTCATATCTATTGCTTGCCCAAGAGAAGCACTTCATATCCAAGCAAGATGACTGCAAGTGGAGAGAGGAGGGGGGAGAGAGAGAGTCCTCATCAGATCCTCTCTGCTAAAAGGATAAACACTGCAAACTATTACATTTCAAAAGACCATAGCTAGTAATGTCAACGAATACACAAGAAAATTTATGCTCAGGAGTATTCAGTCAGAAAATACAATGATGGTCGATGAGTTAACTGAACTTACCTTGCAATCCCAGTTCCCTCGCTGATAATGAATCACCGTGCGTTACTATAATAGGAAGTTGCCGACATACAGGAAACTCGGATATTTTTATCTCTCCTCTTTGCTTATCAGAGATCAAAAATTATTAGAAGAAAGTTTCTCACAGATCAAGTAAATGGATACTTTATTATTAATTATTCAACAACTGAGGGCACAGAAGATCAAACTTTACAGTTTCCCAAAGCCTACTTGTTACATGAGCAGTTCTCACTTGTTGAATAAAATACAAAGTGACCTCTCAGTTACAACATGACTATATTTTCTACAATATTTTTCACATGGATCAAAAAATATATATATAAGAATATATATCTATATCATCGTAGGTATAGACAAGTCGTGAGACCTCACCTAGTACCTGGAACCACCACCATACGCATTGGGCAGATCTATGGCAACAATGCTGGATTCTTGAATGGAGCCAGCACGAAAATGAACAACTCGACAAGTGGAGATCAATGCACAGACGCAGATATTTCTTTTTTTTTTTTTTTTTTTTTTTTTCCAGTAGTGGAGAACATCTGGGACAAGACAGTCAAGACCATCTCATCAACTGCCAACAGTAATTCACCCAGGAAAAAAGAACATCAAACTCAATGTATATTAACCACTATGAAGCCTGTGACAATTATATTGGAGGATGGGAATCTTCTGTGGAGTAGAAGGCAATGAGGTGTCAACGTTAACTCTCCAAAGATAATTCAGTGGAAAGCCAAAAAGCCTATACAGAGAACGAGGATAACCATGATTTCAGTAGCTTCTTGTCTGGCAGAGTGGATCATAGTCATAAGCATCGCCTGCCTTTACAAATCTCCCTTTAACCCGCCTTCTCACGTCAGCTCTAGCTTTGCGAGAGGCATACCTTATTTTCTTCTCAAACCTGTACAAAGGGAAGAAACTTAACTAATGTTGTAAAGGCATACCCTTTTATAACCCTACAGATGGATAAATTTGAAATAGACGTTTGTAGCAAGGTCCTCTAGAACTGATAATGCATGGAAGGAGTATTCATCAGATAACAAGGTTCCAGAGATGCTGCAAGCAAGCATTAAAAAAATCAAGGATATACCAACAAGGGATGGTTTCCCGTTTAATTCCGTGGTGCTAGCATTATCAAGATAAGCCTTCACGGCATTGAACCAACAGCTAAGCAACTGATCACAAAAAAAAAAAATAAAATAAAATAAAATAAAATAGGAAAAAGGAAAAAGGAAAAACAAAAATGAAAAAAAGAGAGCTAAACACCCAACTGAAAATGGTGAACCTGCTTTCCTAACTGCAGTTGCAATTCCTAGTAAGAAACAAAAAACATTTCTAACAGGAACCAGCTTCAAAAGACACCCAGGAAATTTGAAATGCATCGAAATTTCAGGAGGCAACAAAAAAACCACAGGAGAAAGCATCAGTGCAGAAGTTGAAGTTTTAGAGCCTGTGTTGGATGGCATGGGACGCATTCATGAAAATCAGGTATCCAATTTAAATGGAGAGGTTTCTCTTAGATAGCATGTTTCAACTCCATGTGTTAAGAATATCATATTAAGATTGTGTGCGTGGTGTCTCTCTCTTTCATATTTTACATTATACACAACGCTGATGTAATTTTTGTAGGATTCTAGGCCCTGTTTGGATACACATTCCTCTAGAATTGGAGAGGAAAGGTGATGAAGATCAGATTTGATTTGATAGAGATTATATCTGATTAGATTTGAATCTTATTAGGATTTTAGAATATTTAATTGGATTCTGATTTTACTTAGAATTCTAATTTTATTAGGATTTTGGAATCTATTATGATTCTGTTTGTTAGGCTTTCCCTATATATATGGGTTTGTATGGAGAATTAAAGTAGATGAATAATATTTGAAAAATTTCTTGAGAAATTTCTGGCGTGAATTTTGCTTAAGCAAATCTTTTCTCGTGGATTCGTGGAGAGTAGGCATGGATTCGCCTGGGTGGATTTTCAAATCTTGTAAGTTCTTTCCCAATCTATCTTTTCTTCCCCAGTTCCTCTAAAAAAACCTAATTTTCAAAACCTTAACCCTAATTTCACCTCCGTCCTGCGTCAAATTTGGTAACAGAACGAAAAAAAAAATTTCAAAACTAATCTAAAAAAAAACAGAGAGCTCAGATTTGAAAAAAAAAAAAAACAATTCAGATTTGAAGGGGAAAAAAAGAGAGAAGAGAAAAAAAAGAGAGAAGAGAGAAAAAGAGGGAAAAAAAAAAGAAAAGAGAAAAAAAAAAGAAAAAAAAAAAAGAGGAGAGAAAAAAAGAAAAGAGAGAGATCTGTTCACATTAAAAAAATAAAAATAAAAACTGAACTTTCAGATCTAAAAAAAATTCAGATTTGAGAGAAAGAGAGAAAAAAAATACAAATTCTTCTCTCCCTCCCTCTACTTTCCCCGCACCTCTTCTTTCCCTTTATCCAAACCAGCAACAACAATATCAGCAGCAACCAATAGCAGCAGCAACAAGCAAGAACAGCAGCAACGGCTGCAAAATAGCAGTGGCAGCAACCAGTAGAATCAGAACAGCAGACCTGTTAAGGGTTTTCTTTTAATTCGGAGCCCGTTTCAACTCCGATTCAAACTGTTTTTAAGCCTCCGTGATTCTTGGATATTTTCTAAACCTTTTGAACTAAAATTTTGAGTTGATTATATATGGAGTTCATATTTCATGGTCACTACATTAACACCAATACTAAAATATCACGAGTTGAGCGTGATATGTATGCTACTATACCCATTTTTTTTTGTTTTGACGATCGGCAAAATTATGAAGATTGGAAGAATCATCTCGAAAATTTCTTTAAATATTTTGATCTAACATCAGCATAGAAATGTCGTTACGCCCGACAAAAGTTGGATGGAGAAACTTATATTTGGAGTAGAGAGTATAAATTATGCTTGAATTGGAATATCTTGCGACGTCTACTTCGTCATCAGTATACTCAACACCACATTATCATCTCATCGGTTTTAATCGTCTAAATCTAAAACAATGACCACTGATGAAAAACTTCAATATATGATTGATGAATTTGAAAAGTGTAGTCGAATACTTGATAGTTTCAACAAAACAGTTAAACACAGGGATGAAAGAAGTCAAATGGTTAACGATGATAGCATCGCCAAAAAGATTGAAGCAAATATTCATATTGTTGATTGTGAATTGCAGTCTATACTGAATACAGAAGTTCATGATGAGCCACTATTAATGCCAGATAGAACTTCCTTTCCATCTATAGAAATTTAAGACTCAAAAGTTCAGATTTCTGACGATCTCTCAGTTGAACCAACTGAGAAGTTTCAGCCACATAAAAATACATCTGATGATCATATTCATGAGCAGAAATCAACAGAAATACCTCCTCTCCTATATCAAATGCTCATAAAACCGACAGTTTCTTTAGAAGACTTTCTGCTAAAATTCCATAAGAAATTTCGTCGACAATTTATGTTTACTGATAGTATTTGCATATCAGTTGCAGATGTATAGGGAGTACAGGAACTTCCAATCCAAAGCGAGACTTCAAACAGAAAAGAAGTTATTGTTGATGATGAGGTAAAAACTTTAGTTCCTTTTGAGAGATTTATTACAAGAATTATGAAGAAATTACCGACTCAATATACAGATTCATATAAAATTTCAAAGAGATTTGTTTCTACTGTTCATGGCCAGAATAATGTGAGATTTATGATCATCTGAAACTGATTCACCAGAAAAGCCAGCTCCACATTCCCGCCTTGATTCAGATGTGACATACTAGAAATGATTTCTCGACCACCACTGTGGCCCAATTGGGATACTTTATGGATGTTGATCAGTTCAACCCGGATGTGTTTGTCATTCCTTATCTCTGCATTCATCGGGGATGAATGCTTTGAAGCCGGGGAGAATTGATAGAGATCAGATTTGATTTGATAGAGATTATATCTGATTAGATTTGATTAGATTTGAATCTTATTAGGATTTTAGAATATTTAATTGAATTCTGATTTTAATTGGATTTTGTATTCTATTAGGATTCTGTTTGTTAGACTTTCCCTATATATATGGGTTTGTATGGAGAATTGAAGTAGATGAATAATATTTGAAAATTTTCTTGAGAAATTTCTGGCGTGGATTTCGCTTGAGTAAATCTTTCCTCGTTGATTCGTGGAGAGTGGACGTGAATTCGCCTGGGTGGATTCCCAAATCTTGTAAATTCTTTCCAAATCTATCTTTTCTTCCCAATTCCTCTAAAAAACCCTAATTCTCAAAACCTTAACCCTAATTTCGCCTTCGTCCTGCGTCAAAAAGTGTGTATGTGTATACATATATATGAAATGGAATTTATCTTGCCAAGTAATACTGAATGAATTTTTAAAGAGGTCCGCCCTATTTTTCTCTATTTTTACATATATATCCTAAGGATGATTTAAACTTACCAAGTAACACTGAATGCATTGCATAATAATGTCCGCTCTCTCTTTTTTATTTATCATCTTAGTCACCAATCCCTATAGCCTGGTTTAACAAGAGAGCGTAAAGCATCAATTCCAGAATTTCCATGGAAGTCTAGATGTAGCATTAAGTTATAACTTTTTAGAAGTAATGCTTCATTAAAACAGCTGCTCAAGACTTGCTATGCACATGCAGCCTCCTCTTCTTGAACCAAACCTTAGCAGTTTTGCCCACAACCTTTGAAACCATTATCAGGGAGGTCTCCATACAGCCCATGGCTCTACCTTATAAGTTGCCCCTTCGTCAAACTCCAGGTGCATGTGCTTTTCTCCCTTCTTGAATTTTTGTTCTATGTTACAGAAATAATAATGTTCAGATAATTCCCAATTTGTCCAACATTCTGGTAATCTCCCTTTACTTGATCCCCAAGTTACTTAACTTGATCTCTACTTTTGGTTCAGTCTCATGTACCTCGTTGGATAATAAAGTACTCATGTTCTCGTCCAGAATGAAAGCATCTTGTTGTAAAGCATGGCATTTACTATGTGTGATCATTTGACTTCCAGACGGAATTGAGAAGAATATCTGTGGTATCTTCCATCCAACACCAATCAACTACTAACAACTCAAATATTGATCGTTCAAAACATTTAGATGCTCTAACACAGCTGACTCATGTGTCAGGCAGAACCTCTACTTATCTTCAAGTCAGCTTGTCGGAGTCCTTGTTATGCATAACATCTACAATATAAAGTGAAACCTAAAGTAGGCATCTCATCCATGACATTATATATAACTTCATCTTCACACATATATAGTTGTATCACACTTACCTCCATTTTTATCTTAAATCCTCATTGCACAAGCTTACAGGTTTTTCTGAATTTCTCAGCAAGGTTTTTAGACTCAGTTCAGTTAGCACTGTCTTTACCCAATTCCACAGTCTAAACTTTCTTCCCATTGATCTTCTCCACCTAAACTTCTCACCTGATATTTTAATATCCAATGTCTTTATCCTATCGTCATCTAAGCATTGTTACAAGTATCCTTGACACGGCCAATATATCCCCTTATATTTCGGTGTTAGCTACGATAATAAATTTTAAAAAAAAAGTGTCATATCATTTTTTGCTCATATCGACCTATAATAAAAGAAGATATGGATCCTAAAGGTCTAAATGAGGAGATATTACTTAATAATAATGAATAAAGAAGGATTATTAATGTGATCGATCCGGCGTGATTCTCTTTCGGTCATGTAGCCTACCCCAAGTACTTGGGATAAAAAGCATAGTTGTTGTTGTTGTATCGACCTATATTCACAATACATAACTGTTTGCTCAAAAATTAGATTTCTCTTTCCATTGTAAAATTGTTTGATTACAACGAAAATATTGAGATTTACAAAAAAAATCTGAGGAATTACAAGAACGGAAATATTGATTGATTCCCTTTTTTATTTGGGTTCGGGTGGCGATGGAGCCTCGCTAGTGCCTCCGTGAACCGTCTGACTTGGAAGGGGATGGCTCTGCTCCGCTTCTCAATTTCACGAGCTCGTCCTAAATCGTCCAAAAGTCCCCCTTTTTCTGGAGTCAACTCCTGTCTTTTATAGACTGAGGAAACTCGAAATCCGGCTCGAATATTCCCTAAAAAATCAGATCACGAAATTTCAGCAAAATAAACGAAATGGAAATAGACCGAACACAATCCGCGGGTTGGCACCTGCGGGAGGGCTCCCGCAGGTGCCTACCCGCGGGATCGTTCCTGCGTGAGGCAACCCGCGGGAGCCTCCCGCGGGTGCCCACCCGCGGGAGCCCTCCCGAGGGTGGGCACCCGCGGTAGGAACTCCTGCGGGTGGACACCCGCGGGATTTCTCCCGTGGGTGGACACCCGCGGGATTTCTCCCGCGGGTGTGGAACTCCCGCGGGAGAAATCCCGCGGGAGTCCCGTCGGATTCCTCCCGCACCCGCGGGAGGAATTCCCGCCGGGCCCACCTGCGGGGGAAGTCCCCCCTTTCTTTTTTTTTAATTTTAATAACTGATTTATTTTTTTATTTTTCCTTTTAAATTATTTATTTATTTATTTATTTTTAAGGTGTCTACATAACCCCTCAAAAGTTTTCGAAGTTCTATATTGAGCCGTGTAGAATTTCGAAACACTTTGGATTTTTTTTAATTTTTAATTTTTTTAAATTTTTTTAATTTTTTTTATTTATTATTATTATTTATATATATTTTTTTATTTTATTATTATTATTATTTATTATTTTTATTTTTTTATTTTTTTTATTTTTTTTTGCTATAAGGCGTGTCAAGGATTGAGTAGATAGAGATAATTGTTAACACATCTCATGAAATATGAGCGGTGTATGATTTTAATATGCTCATCAGAGGACAAGTAAAAGTATGATGTTAACGTACTCGTTGGGTAACAAGCAGAGGTATGATGTTAACATACTTGTTAGATGATAAGTAGAGATATGATATTAACGTATTTATTTGAGGCCAAGCAGAGATATCATGTTAACGTGCTCAATAGAATCCTAACCGTTCAGTGACATCTAGTATGCCGGATCAAGGAAAGACAGAGGTGATATTAAATGTGTCTCGGAGCTCAACCTATTCAGAGGATCTGATCGTGATAATAACAAGCTGACTAAACAGTGGTGACGATTAACGTATTTAGCCTTAAAATCGGACTATCAAAAGTAACTGTTAACTTGATAGGGAGATTATTTTCGTCAGAGGTGACTTTAAACTTAACGACATCAAAAGAAACTTCATCAGAGGTTGTAATGTTGGACTTGATGAAGTGTGAATTTTTTTTTTGTCAGAGGTGAAACCTTAACATGACAGGAAATTTAATCGGATTTTATCTCATTTAATTTTGAATTATGATGTCAGAGGTATGATTTTAACTTGACAAATATTTTGGAGTATCACTTGCTCTGCTGGAGAAAAAATAACGAGAAAAGTTTTGTTGTTAGAGGTGAAATCTTAACGTGACAAGAGATTTATCTGATTAGGATTTTTAGCAAACCCCCAGCTATCAACGGATTTGATTAGCCTTTACCAACTACCGTTTGAGTCGGGCTAGCCATGCTATTCCCCTCAGCATGGTGAATTGTCGAGGATTTTGTTTGGGCTTAAATGCCAAACTTTTCCTCTTCCATTTGCCTTAGCGGCGTTGGGCAACGATGTATCCTTATATTCGAATAAGGATACTATTGTGACAGATTTGTAATGGGATTTTTAGCAAACCCCCAACTATTAACGGATTTGATTAGCCTTTACCAACTACCGTTTGAGTTGGACTAGCCATACTATTCTCCTCAGTATGGTAAGTTGTCGAGGATTTCGTTTGGGCTTAAATGCCAAATTTTTCCTCTTCCCTTCGCTTTAGCAGCTTCGGACATTTCATGCTTTTTACCTCCAGCGTAATGAGGTTGGCGAGAAATTTATTCTCTTCCCGTTGCCTTGTCGGCATTGGGAAGTTCATGCTTTTTACCCCTAGCATGGTGGGGTCGGCGAGAAATTTATTCTCTTCCCATTGCCTTGATGGCGTTGGGCAATTCATGCTTTTACCCCAGCATGATGGATTGGTGAGAAATTTATTCTCTTCCCGTTGCCTTGATAGCGTTGGGCAATTCATGCTTTTACCCCCAGTATGATGGGGTTGGCGAGAATTTTATTCTCTTCCCGTTGCCTTGATGGCATTGGGTAATTTCATAAATTTTCTTTTTCTTTTTCTTTTCTTTTTTTTATTTTTTTACCGCCTTGAGCTCGTCTTGGGAATTGTTGTGAGCCCAAGTGGTACCTTTAGACCACACACATTAAATGTGTCGGAGTTAGCTCTAACTCCTTTTTTGTTCAGCTTTGAGCTGAACTGCTCCAGCGTCAATCAACGCTTGGATTTTGTCTTTTAGAAAAAAACAATTCTTTGTAAGGTGACCTACAATCCGGTGGTATAGACAGTAATTGGATCGTTAGTCTTCCCAACCTCTTCAGACCTCTTGCTCTCCGGCAACTTAAGCATCTTGCGTTTGCTGAGCAGATTGAACATAGTAACAGTATGCTCATCCTTAAACGAATACTGCTTTTGAAGCCTGGGTGATTTTGCTGTGTTGCTTTCTACGGCCATTGCCATTATATCTTTCCCTTTAGAACGGAAAAAATAGAATGGAGGTTCATTTGTACTGCCTCCAATTGCAGACTGCCGCTTTTCAAGGCGTCGAAGTATATCTTCGGCCTGTTCACCCTGCTTAAGCAGATCCTTCCATGATTTGGGTTCGACCGAGCCCATTTTATCTAGAACGTCGGTCAACATGTTGTGTCTGCAGGTTTCCACAAAAGTGTCCTGCATCATGCCATGTGGGCATCGAACAGAAAGTTCTCGGAATCGTTCGATATAAGTTTTGACCGTCTCGCCTTCCTCTTGCTTTGCTGCTAGCAAGGATATTATAGACTTTTGTATCATCTTCAAAAAATCAGCCTAGGAACTCACGTTCTACATTAGCCCATAATTTAATTGTTCCCTGGGGTAGCTGCATGAACCAGGTAAATGCGGGCCCCCGTAAAGTGCTCGCAAATATCTTTGTCATAGTCGGATCATTCCCCATGAGATGTCCTGTCTGCGACAGAAAATAGAAGATGCGTTGTTGCGGCAAACCTTTACCGTCGAATGACTGAAGGTTCAACGGTTTATATTTTGCAGGATAAGGCACGGTCTCTCATTCTATGGGATAGGGACGGACTACCCCCACCTCTTGCAGTTTCTTTCGATGAAGAAGAGCTTGTAGTTAATTCTCCATCTTCTCCATTTTTTCTACGTGAGGGTTGATGATAACCTTCACTTCCTCTTCCTCTCTTGAATGAGGAGGTAGTTCTTCATCTTCGTCCTCGCTGTCTTCATTTATTTGGACGGATCGTTTTACTTTCTGCCGACCAAAAACAGACGACGAGGATTGGTTCTTTCTACTTTGAGCTAACAACTCAATTAAAAATTGTTTCATTTCTTCTATGGTCTCTTCTTACTGTTCGAGACGTTTTTCTTGTCTCTCAAGCCATCCACAGACTTTTTCTAAGCACACGCCCTCTGGTTCGATAGAAACTCCTTTTGATCCTGGAGTGATTTCCTTATCTGAAGGGTTATTTCCGACCACCATTTTGTCTTTATTAACCATATGTGATAAGGCAGCAGGAAGATCGGTTTCCGAGCACACTTTTTTTACCGTCCGTATTCTTTTGGGCTCAGTGATCCGCTCAAAAACGGAGCATTTCGAGTTGCATTGGCAGTTCGATAGAACGGTTGAGATTAGCTGTTCGCATTGGCAGTGAGGAATATTTTGTGAGGAGTTCTTTTTCCAATTGAGGTACTCTCTCAAATCTTGAGGTACCTTCTCCTCTCTACTTGCATCTTGATGCCTCTTGCGTATCAAATTTTGTTCATAATACTGGAGAGTCTGCAATATCTTAAGGCTGAGCTCTTTTCCAGCATCAAATTGTTCTCCAACCCTTCTGCGGATTCTTCTGGAGAGCATACTGGTCTGAGTAGTTGTGTTGGGCCCCGCAAGCCTCTGAAAGAAAGATTAAAATTCTTGGTGTATGTAGTGTGCTCACCACAGGCATGTTCGAAGAGACATGAGAGTTGTGTTCATTGAATGTAACCCATCGTTGCTTTCGCGAAGTGGAATCTGCGGGGTGCAGCCCGCGGTTGCCTCTGCGGGATGCAACCCGCGGTTGCAACTGCGGGTTTGCACCCATGGGTTTATTCCCGTGGGGTGCAACCCGCGGTTGCACCCGCGGACTTGCACCCGCGGTTGCGACCCGCGGTTGCACCCGTTGCCACCCGCGGTTGCAAGCCGCGGGTTGGCACCCGCGGTTGCCACCCACGGGTTGACACCCGCAGTTGCAAGCCGCGGGTTTGCACCGGGATTGCTTCTGCGGGATACAACCCGTGGCTCCATCCGTGGGTTTGCTCCAAAATTTTTCACTGTCCCGGAGTTTTCTGCAACCCTTCCTGTATGATTGAGGCGTGCTTGTTGAGTTTTACGCCTCAGATTTCTCTTTTGGGAGTGGGTTAGAGTTTGGTTTGACTTTTGGCTTGACTTTGGAATGGACGATATCGCCGTATACTTGACAGACGATGACGTCTTGTCAGTTTCAACGGGCGATGACGCCTCGTAAGTTTTCATAGGCGATGACGCCTCACTTTTCTTCATCGTCGCCCGGCGATGACGCCTAGGCTCTTAATCAGAGGAAGAAAGAAATTCTTCATATTTTTGCTGGTCGACTTCTACGACCAGCGTTTCAACAATAGATCAGACTGCGCCACCAAGTCAGACTGCGCCACCATATTCTCTGTTGTGAACAGAGAGGCTCCCACTGTGGTCGCCAGTTCTTGTTTACTCAAAAATTAGATTTCTCCTTCCATTGTAAAATTGTTTGATTACAACGAAAATATTGAGATTTACAAAAAAATCTGGGAATTACAAGAATGGGAATATTGATTGATTCCCTTTTTTATGTGGGTTCGGGTGGCGATGGAGCCTCGCTAGTGCCTCCGTGGACTGTCTGACTTGGAAGAGGATGGCTCTGCTCCACTTCTCAGTTTCACGAGCTCACCCGAAATCGTCCAAAAGTCTCCTTTTCTGGAGTCAACTCCTGTCTTTTATAGATGAGGAAACTCGAAATCCGGCTCAAATACTCCCCGAAAAATCGGATCACGGAATTTCAGCAAAATAAACGAAACGGAAATAGACGGAACAAGAGGCAACCCGCGGGAGCCTCCCGCGGGTGCCCCCCCGTGGGATTCCTCCCGCACCCGCAGGAGGAATTCCCGCGGGGCCCACCCGCGGGGGAAATCCCCCCTTTCTTTTTTTTTAATTTTAATAATTGATTTATTTTTTATTTTTCCTTTTAAATTATTTATTTATTTATTTTTAAGGTGTCTACATAAATAACCCCTGATATTTCATCTCAATACATCAAAAGATATGGTTCATTTTTTTCAATTGAGTTTTTTTAAGTTAAAAATAGTTTTGTTCTTAAAAACCAATATCATTTATACGTATAAGAAAAAAAACCAAATCCTTTCATCTCTGCTTAAATCAAATAGAGTCTTAGATTATTGTCGTGAAACTTGAGAGGCATAATCCCTCTCACATGCTGAGAGCTAAAAAACTAAGAAATTTATATTGCAGTGTTTCTTTGAGTACTACTGAAGAATTA
The DNA here is from genome assembly GCA_036321105.1 of Dracaena cambodiana. Taxonomy (NCBI): domain Eukaryota; kingdom Viridiplantae; phylum Streptophyta; class Magnoliopsida; order Asparagales; family Asparagaceae; genus Dracaena; species Dracaena cambodiana. The sequence goes on from JAYEPQ010000003.1 coordinate 40,915,444, forward strand.
AAACCTTCTTCGAGATTCTCTTCTCCTGCTTTTTCTCATTATCTTTGCTACTTACTCTGCTTTTGCTATTGTATTACTACTATTGTTGTCCTTGCCACTACTATTATTGTTGTTAAGCTTCTCCAACTATTATATAATAGTAGAATCCTTTACATACATTGCAACTACTTAATTAAGGTTCATTCGAGCAATCATATTAAGACTAACTGCTAGAAGAATGTTATCCATTAAATCTACATGTGTACGCTTCCGGGCTTCCCATTGTTGTGCCTTAACCTCAATTATTTTAATGATCAATGTCAAATATGTAACTTCTAAGTTGAATCTATTTTATACACACACATACATATATATATATATATATATATATATATATATATATATATATATATATATATATATATATATATATATATATGACCTTGAATACTTTCACATACATTTTACTTAATATACTTGCTATATATATTAAATTAAACCATCTCTCTGGCATCAAAGTTATATATTTGACATGCATATCTGATCTTCGATATGAACGCCCAATATGAACTTGTATCCCTAGTATCTCGTTCAATATCCGCTATTCGATATCAAAAACCCCATCCCATACGAAAAACCCATCAGGTACGATCATAACATCTGATATTTAGTACCTTTCAACTAGGCTCCAACAAAGATATTTTTTTAACCTAGATCTTTTTGTCATTGACAATCAGCCCACTAAACCTGATGGTGGCAAATAGGTTTACAAAAGTGAAAACCTCTACTGGAGCGGGAGACTAAATATATTTAAGCGCATAACCATCTACCTTCATATACTGTGTCGGCCTACAGACATCTTGTACAACCATTTTAAGTCTCTATTGAATGTGACACACTTAAGCTCAACACTTCCAACAGAAGCCCAGTAGCATTAAAATGAACTCGATGGAGGAAGTCAGAGGCAAACAACATGGGCAACGGAGCACAGCAATAGGACAATGGACTGAATGTAAGATTGGGGGGAGAGAGAGTAACATCATTTAGGTGGTTCACTCAACAAGAACTACATTTACCGACTAAGATAATAGAGAAATTCCAGTTTGATCAGAGAACAAAATCAATAAAGGACCACCTTTAGTACCTCACAAATACTCTCCTTGATAAGCAAACAAAAGAGAATTCCCAATTGCAAAAGCTTTCAAAACCGAAAACATTAAAATCCCCATGAGCCACATGACTCCCAACCACATATAAGTGGACCCACCCAATCCTAGTTTGTACAGGATATGTATAATGACCATTCCTAGACTAACCCAAAGCCCCAAATAGCTGCTTCCAAATGAACCTGACACGTGGATTTGATTGTGCAGTTTAAAGCTCAAGCAGCCCATTAATAAACATAATTAACACCACTCTGTTTTATTTCAGAAGCAAATTTGGTGAATTTTATTAATTTCAGGATATTAAATTATATTGTCAACCTTTATTCTAAACCAGTCAGGTGCCTTTCAGGTGTCCAAATCCAGTTCCCTTTGATGCTTCAACCTTAGTAACCATTTGTTCAAAGTTGAATACCTACATCACATGAGGCGCTTGAGAGAAAACTGCAAGTCACAAGCCAACTGTTTCAGCCTTGACTTTTAATGAACAATTCATAAAGTCCCTACGTCTTCACAGGTCCCTTCCCATCCTTTGTCAACGCCCCCAAGGGTCAAGATAGTAAATCAGCTAAGATGATTGAGTCAAGTTTATTTGTTCGCTAGATGAATATAATATAGAAGGAGAGATAACATGCAGCGGAAGCAATCTTAGTTGTTAGATAAGACTCCCCCCTCCCCCCCCCCCCCCCCCCCCTCCCTCATGGTAGAGTGGAGAAGTACCCTACTCAGAAAAAAGATTATGAAATTAATCTCAACCTAATGCCTTGGTAAAAATATATCAATTATATAATATAAGCAATTTTGATTAGATCAGCCTGAATCTTCTTGCAAATTATACTCAAGTTTATTGTGTTTGGTTTATTTGCGAAGGATAGGTAGGAAGCAATATGGAGAGCCAAACTTGAAGCAGAATGTTCTTTTTTTTGCAGCTGTAGTCCAAAATTGGTCCTCGTAACAGCTAGATGTATATGTCTATTTTCACCATAATTTGAATAAAGAAGTATTTGTGAAAATTCCACCTGAATTAAATTCTTCAAATAGGGGGCATCGTCCCAAGGAATCTCTATATAGTCTCAAGCAAGTATCTCACAGTGGTTCGCGAAATTTTCTTCAACTCTCCTTGATGTTGGTTTCATACAACCAAAACTAATTGTTTTTGTTCTTTACATTCAACATAGTCTTACGTCACATCAAATTTGGATTACATGGACCGACATTACGGCAATAATACAGCATTAGTTAGCACCCTTAAAATTTTCTCTATTCTTTCGTAGAATTATGCACAAGCAATAATGTTGCAAAAACTTTTATAGTTGCCAATAATGTTGCAAAGACACTTATATTATGAAGTTATACTATTGAATACATAGAAGTAATGTACTTTTTTAAGAATTTATGGAGCCTCATGCCCATGTCGATATCGATGTCTCCGTGCAACATAGCATATAAAGGATCTAAACATGTTGAAATATAAATTTGACATTGTGATTGTTAATATTGAAGAAATGTACTTATCTTAATCCAAACGCATTTTGCAAATATGTACTGGATATCCTGAATGATGCATCAAACCATGATAGATGACCTTGTGACTTCAGTAGAAACATGTGAAATTCAAGGCTGATGACGGACCATTATTACTAGATCCATCATCGCACGTACCATGTTTGTTGTCTTCTTTTATCTTACAAGCACATGGATGAATAATGTTGTCCACTCCCAACATTCATGGCCAATTAAGGAGTTAACCTCGAGGATCTAATGGTAAGCTGTTTTTCATGTTGTCCTTTACATCAAATTGTTGCTTGCTACTAGCATCTCACCCTTCTTGGATAGCACTTTCAAAATTACATGCTTATTGTGACTCTAATTGCGAAAATTATTAATGACAGAAGGATCCATAACACATCATTATATCTTCTTAGGCAGCAATCCTATTTCTTGAAATATTACGAAGAAAAGCACTGTTTCTATCCATAGAACACAACACCTCGTGAAATCATCTGGTTGAGTTATCTTCTTATCTAACACTATTGCTTGAGCTATCCTCTTTCTATTCAATGAATTCTATTTCACATTAACACTACAATTTTGTATGGCAACAATCAAGCTGCCTCTACATTGCTTCTAGCCTTGTCATCCTTCAGCATATCATGTACATGGAACTTGATTATATCTAACTCGTGAGATGGTTTAGACTGGTCAAATCAAGCCTGGTTTGATTCCTACAAGTAGTCAAATTGCAAATATTTTAACCAAAGAATTGGACTCAAGATTATTTTCACGAGTTAATCTGCAAGCTTATTCATTTCTTCACTCCATCTTGAGTGGAAATCGTAACTAACAGTCTATCAACTGAGATTGCTAGGGAGACTAATCGTATCCTAGTCAGTGAGTTGCTGAAAAAATATTATCATGATGACCTTACTTGACCTTAATCTCTGAATTAGAAATCTTATCTCATCTTATACTCTCAGACCTTAATCTCTTAATCTCTGAATTAGAAATCTTATCTTATCTTATACTCTCAGATATTATGATATAAACCGTTATATATATTGTAACAACCTAATTTCGTCATAACTTACATTATTAATATCAGATTAATACCAAAGTGAATACGTTGTGTTTGTCTCATTTTTCTATATTTTTGTGATTTTCTTGAAATTTTTAATATTATCACTTAAAATAATATTATTTTAATCACCGGTGGGTCCTACACATATTTTTATTAGTTTCTCTTCTTTTGACTTATAAAGATGAAATTTGATTTTATTTGGATTAGTTTAATTTAAAATTATAGCTTTAAATAAGTTTAATAACCTATCATTATTAATCATTTGTCCTATTTCTATTTTGTTTTTATTCACCCATACCTCCTACACCATACTTGTCATTTGGTCAAGAATGACAAACCATCATGTTACCCCATATCTCTCATTTATTTTTATATTTTTCTTCCCCTCCTTTCATTTGTTTTCTCTCCTTTATTTTTCATTCATCTCTTCCTTTTATTTTTTTTTCTACTCCAACTCAAGAGAAGAAGAAGAAAAGAGAAGAAAAGAGGAGAAAAAAAATAAAAAGAGAAGTTTTTTAGCCTCAAAATAGGCTTACCTTTCTTAACCTATCAAGTCAAGTAAAATCACATCCCCTCTCATGTTTTATTTCTAATTCTAATTGTTTATGGTTAACTTAGAATTTTGATTTGTTAAAACTTCAAAACATAATATCTCTATACAAAAATCTCTATGATTATTCTAAAAAAAAAAATATATAATTTTTTACACTTTACCCTATGTTTATATATCGAATTTATCATTTTATTTATAATCTCTCATTCTTAAACTACAAGTTGTAAAGTTAAACTATATGCTTTATTTTTAAATTATAAAAATACTATCTTTATGAATATTCATAATATTTGTATATACATTTGAATTTTCCATATAAATTCTTTATATATAATGCAATGATTTTTAAATCATTTTCCACTTGCCATTAGAACATAGGTATATATATATATATATATATATATATATATATATATATATATATATATATAATCATGTTTTAAAAAGAAGATTTCAAATAAATAAGTTTCTATATTAAATTGTTAAAATATTTCTTTCATACGAGATATTATGTTAGGTCGTAATTCTTTCTATGCTAATTCATGTTTATATATATATATATATATATATATATATATATATATATATATATACATGTCTAAGATTTAACAAATTTGCTACTTTCCATACTATAAAATCATACTAGAATTTAGAAAATCAATATGTTGTTAAACTAATTGTTATAAAAGTGTTAAGCCTATTTAATTTCTATCCTTACAATTTAGTACCTACTTGCCTAATGTGTTTATATGCGTAATTGTATTGCGTGGTTTACATACATGATCATTATTTACATAACACATTCTAGTATTCTATGACTATCATACTTGCCTTAACATATACATACTAGTAACTTGTACAACATACATGAAATTATATATGTGTTTATATGCATAATTGTATATGCATGATTCACATATATGATCATCCTAGGTATCTTTACATCTTAATACTCACATACGTATTTATATATATACTTGTATTTATGTGTAGTTTACATACATGATCATTTTCATAACATTCATTCTAACATTCTATACTCCATCATACTTGCATTGACACATACATAATAGTTACTTGTACAACACATACGAAATTATGTCGGATTTTCCTTATTAGTACATCACGTCTTGATAATGTCATGGATCCGGATTTGCTTGTTAACTTGATTTTGACATTCCATCATATTTACTTTGACATATACATACTAATTATTTGTACAAGATACATGAAAATATTCCGGATTTTCCTTATTAGTATATACACATGTCTTAATGGTGCCATGGATCCTGACTTGCCTGTTAACTTGATTTTGATATGGACCACATCTTGCTTGTTACTAGACATGTATATGTATTAATCTTGACATGATTGGTTCATCATATTCCGGATTGATTTGCATGTAATATAACTTGAAATCTTGGGTTATGGGAGAACTAAAGGGTGGACAAATATTGTATCGTGAAAGGTTTAGGATAGGTTGCGCAACCGAAATAGGGGCCCATCCGCGGGGACGTCCGGATGGTACTGAACCATCATCTCTTGTTTAGTCCATGTTGATGGGACGACCGAATACTCAGTATCGGTATCTGCTTGAGTGCTTAGCGGCACAACTGGTTCAGCGCCAGTATCTTGGCCGGGTCCCGGGTATGCACGGATACTTTCATGATACGAGTCATTTCTTCACCACTTAGTTCAAAATATAAACTAAAATATGATATTAACTTAAACTTGATATGCATTAGTCTCCGTACTTGATATTGATCACATACATATTTATTTCTTCACCAGTTAGTTCAAATATAAAATAAAATATGATATTAAATTAGACTTAATATGCATATATATCCCTGTTTGATATTTTTACTTAATCATTACTCTTTCCCATACATGTGAATATAATTTTTACATCAATTCATATTTTACTTGTTAGTGCATATTGCACACTCCCTATGATACAGGTTTATTTTTTCACCAGTTAGTTCAAATATAAAATAAAATAAGATGTTAATTTAGACTTGATATGCATATATATCTCTCCTTGATATCATTACTTGATCATTTAATATTTTCCACATATGCGCATACCTTCATATACATACTCATATCTAACATATTTGTTTGTATTACACGCTCCGTACTTCTTATTGTTTTACTTGTCGGGTTCCCCCACACGCTCAGATACTGAAAATATGAGCGAGGATCCGCCATTACACGATTCGTACTTTGTAGAGCAGATTGAGCAGCAGTAGATTTATACGCCACCGCTTTTGTATTTCTGGTTTGGTATGTATCACCTCTTTGGGATTTTATTTCCAACTTTTGTATCAGTATTGTACTTATTGCTTCTTATCTTAGACATATATATCTTCTCTTTTATATGGCAGTAGACTAACTTCCAAGATCCTGCTTGATAACTAGTATTCAGTTCCATTCATTTCTTCTTTTACATACTTATAGGCCTCGTGCACGTCGACTTACACGTGCCCGCCGGTAACGCACTCCGTTTTCGTATCCCTCCGGAAAATGGGGCGTTACATATGTACTCATTCTGAAGCTAATGAAGACCAAGGCATTAAAATCCAAATTTTATAACTATGAGTATAAATGATTACATGCATGCTCAAACTTTAGGTCGCAACATCTTTGCAAAGGAGCTGGGGGTGAGCAGAGCTCGGTTAAAACCAAAATAACCGACCGAAACCGACCTGAATAAACAAAATCGAACCGAACTGAAATAATTCGGTTGATTTTCGGTTTCGAGCTTTGAAAACCAAAACTAAACTGAACCCAATCGAATTATTTAAAAATTATATATTTATACACAAACATGTATACATATATACATATAAACATGTATGTATACATATATAGATACATATATAAACATATATATATATATAATATATTATAGATAATAAATTCAACACAAATTGGATACCTTGAAGAAATATGCTTACGAAAACAATTAGAATAATAATATTCATAAAAAATTTATTCAAAATTTGATTCTAACCAATTCGGTTCGGTTTCGATTCCCATTCCTAATCAGGTCAGTTCAGTTTTGCCAACTTTAACAAAAACCAAACCAAAACCGACCGATAATCACCCCTAAAAGGAACAACGGAGTTCTAGACATTTATGTCCTCCTAAGTCATAGCATCTTACCAAAGGAGTGGCAGAATACCAAGTAGAAAGAAAAATTAGACTCATGAACAGACCATGAAGTAAATCAAGCCCAAATGAGCAAGTATAAAGGACATCCTGCAACTGAATCTACTTCTCCCTGCACACCAAAAGTTTGTTATAACCACAAATTTTACTTGATTCGAACATCCTGTAAAGCTGTAACTACAAACCTTATTTGATTCTATCCTCTTGGATATTGCTCTAAGTCTAACAAGCTACTGAAACTTGAAGCTAATGAAGATTGCCACATTATGACCAAAAATTATATTCTAAAGAAAATGATAGTAAGCAATGAAGATTGTTAGTTTTTTATTTGATTAAGTTTTTTATTAAGTTATTGAACAGAGTCAATTGAATTAGAATCTAAGGAACAAAATAAAATATCATGAAGAGAAAAATACGATGTGAAAGCGATTAAATCAGAACATGACATGTGTGACACAACCATCAGTGAAGTTACTTGGGAAGAAATAGTGAAGGTATTGAGATGATAGTAGACTGAGATATGAAATCAGGCGATTAAGCATCCCCATTGTCTACGATCCAAAAAGAATGCATAGCGGATAAAAGAAACAACTTGATTAAGCTGCCAAATTGGCCACATGTGGCACTGGTTGTTTTACCTTATGTGACATGTGAACTTGTTCAGATTAGTATGTCAATGTTACATGCAATGCGAGAGAACGCTAGTGGGTCTTTGATAGTGGTTTCTCAAAGTTCTCTTCTTTGATGGAGAGAGTGCTAGGCATCGACATATGAATTACAGTTGACACCTGTAAGTATGGATCAAAGATGAAGACAACAACCAGAAATTTTGGGGATGGATGAAAAACTGTCGTCAACATTTTTGTTTGTGAAGAATTTGGATGAATGAAAAGAGTTGCAAGGGTTACACAAGGGATTTTATGGAAAACTTTGTGGAAGATAAGATGTTATTTGGTAGTAAAGAGCTGAGCAGTAAAACTGCTCTCATACCACATAAAATTTGGGTTGTAATATTGACGCAGTACGAAAGTGAAATTAGGATTAGGATTTTGAAAATTAGGATTTTTTTTGGATGAATTAGGGAAAATAGATAAACTAGGGAAGAATTTACAGGGTTGGGGAATCTACCTAGGCGAATCCACGCCCACTCTCCACGAATCCACGAGAAAAGATTTGCTCAAGCGAAATCTACGCCAGAAATTTCTCAAGAAATTTTCAAATATTATTCATCTCTTATTTTTAATATTTCATACAAAACCCATATATATAGAAAAAGGCTAACAAACCAAATCCTAATATAATTCAAAATCCTAATAAAATCAAAATCCTAATAAAATCAAAATCCTAATAAGATCAAAATCTAATCAAATCTAATCTATTTTCAAATCAAATCCTGATCTCCATCAATTCTCCCCGACTTCAAAGCATTCATCCCGATGAATGTGAAGATAAGAAATGACAAACACATCCGGATTGAACTGATCAATATCCACAAAGTATCCCAATTGGGTCATGGTGGTGGTCGAAAAACCATATCTAGTGCATCACATATCAAGACGGTGGAGGTGGAACTGGTTTCTTTCATGAATCAGTTTCAGATGACTAAAAATCCCATAAATTATTCTGGTCATAAATAGTAGAAGCAAATCTCTTCGAAACTTCATATAAATCTGTATGTTGAGTTGGTAATCTCTTCATAATTGCTGTAATGAATCTCTCAATATGAACTGAAGTTTTTATCTCATTATCAACAATAACTTCTTTTCTATCTGAATTCTCGCTTTGGATTGGAAGTTCCTGTACTCCCTGTATATCTACAACTGATATGCAAATACTATCAGTAAATACGAATTGTCGACGAAGTTTCTTATGAAATTTTAGCAGAAGGTCTTCTAAAGAAACTGTCAGTTTTATGCGCATGTGATATAAGAGAGGAGGAGGTACTTCTATTGGCTTCTGCTCATAAATATGATCATCAGATGTATTTTTATGTGACTGAAACTTCTCAGTTGGTTCCATTGAGAAATCGTCAAAAATCTGAACTTTTGAGTCTTCAACTTCTATGGATGGAAAGAAAATTTTATCTGGTATTAATAGTGGCTCATCAGGAACTTCTGTATTCAGTATAGACTGCAATTCGCAATCAACAATATAAATATTTGCTTCAATCTTGTTGGCGATACTATCATCGTTAACCATTTGATTTCTTTTATCCCTGTGTTTAAGTGTTTTGTTGAAGCTGTCAAGTATTCGGCTAAACTTTTCAAATTCATCAATCATATATTGAAGTTTTTCATCAGTGGTTATTGTTGTAGGCTCAAATGATTGAAACCGATGAGATGATAAATTTGGAATGTGGTGTTGAGTATACCGATAACGAAATAAACGTCGCAAGATATCCCAATCCAAGCATAATTTACTCTCTACTCCAAATATAAACTTCTCCACCCAACTTTTGTCAGACGTAACTGTTTGCTCAAAAATTAGATTTCTCCTTCCATTGTAAAATTGTTTGATTACAACGAAAATATTGAGATTTATAAAAAAATCTGAGAAATTACAAGAACGGGAATATTGATTGACTCCCTTTTTTATGTGGGTTCGGATGGTGATGGAGCCGAGCTCGCCCGAAATCGTCCAAAAGTCCCCCTTTTTCTGGAGTCAACTCATGTCTTTTATAAACTGAGGAAACTCAAAATCCGGCTCGAATACTCCCTGAAAAATCGGATCACGAAATTTCAGCAAAATAAACGAAACGGAAATAGACGGAATACAACTCACGGGTTGGCACCTGCGGGAGCCCTCCCGAGGGTGGGCACCCGCGGGATTCCTCCCGCGGGAGTCCCGCGGGATTCCTCCCGCACCCGCAGGAGGAATTCCCGCGGGATTCCTCCCGCACCCGCAGGAGGAATTCCCGCGGGGCCCACCCACGGGGGAAATCCCCCCTTTCTTTTTTTTTAATTTTAATAATTGATTTATTTTTTTATTTTTCCTTTTAAATTATTTATTTATTTATTTATTTATTTATTTACTTTTAAGGTGTCTACATAACCCCCTCCAAAGTTTTCGAAATTCTGTATTGAGCCGTACAGAATTTCGAAACACTTTGGATTTTTTTTAAATTTTTAAATTTTTTTATTTATTATTATTGTTTATATTTTTTTTATTATTTTTTTTTATTATTATTTTTTATTTTTTTTATTCTTTTTTGGCTATAAGGCGTGTCAAGGATTGGGTAGATAGAGATAATTGTTAATATCTCATGAAATATGAGCGGGGTATGATTTTAATATGCTCATTAGAGAACAAGTAAAAGTATGATGTTAACATACTCGTTGGGTAACAAGCAGAGGAATGATGTTAACATACTTGTTAGATGATAAGTAGAGATATGATATTAACGTATTTATTTGAGGCCAAGTAGAGGTATCATGTTAACGTGCTCAGTAGAATCCTAACCGTTCAGTGATATTTAGTATGACGGATCAGGGAAAGACAGAGGTGACATTAAACGTGTCTCGGAGCTCAACCTATTTAGAGGATCTGGTCGTGATAATAACAAGCTGACTAAACAGTGGTGACGGTTAACGTATTTAGCCTTGAAATCGGACTATCAGAGGTAACTGTTAACTTGATAGGGAGATTATTTTCGTCAGAGATGACTTTAAACTTAACGACATCAAAAGAAACTTCATCAGAGGTTGTAATGTTGGACTTGATGAAGTATGAATTTTTTTGTCAGAGGTGAAACCTTAACATGACAGGAGATTTAATCGGATTTTATCTCATTTAATTTTGAATTATGATGTCAGAGTTATGATTTTAACTTGACAAATATTTTGGAGTGTCACTTACTCTGTTGGAGAAAAAATAACGAGAAAAGTTTTGTTGTCAGAGGTAAAATCTTAACGTGACAAGAGATTTATCTGATTAGGATTTTTAGTAAACCCCCAGTTATCAACGGATTTGATTAGCTTTTACCAACTACCGTTTGAGTCGGGCTAGCCATGCTATTCTCCGCAGCATGATGAGTTGTCGAGAATTTTGTTTGGACTTAAATGCCAAACTTTTCCTCTTCCATTTGCCTTAGCGGCGTTAGACAACGATGTATCCTTATATTCGAATAAGGATACTGTTGTGACAGATTTGTTATGGAATTTTTAGCAAACCCCCAGCTATTAACAGATTTAATCAGCCTTTACCAACTACCGTTTGAATTGGACTAACCATACTATTCTCCTCAGTATGGTAAGTTGTCGAGGGTTTCGTTTGGGCTTAAATGCCAAACTTTTCCTCTTCCCTTTGCTTTAGCAGCTTCGGACAGTTCATGCTTTTTACTCCCAGCGTGATGGGGTTGGCGAGAAATTTATTATCTTCCCGTTGCCTTGTCGACATTGGGAGTTCATACTTTTTACCCCCAGCATAGTGGGGTTGGCGAGAAATTTATTCTCTTCCCGTTGCATTGATGGCGTTAGGCAATTCATACTTTTACCCCAGCATGATGGGTTGGCGAGAAATTTATTCTCTTCCCGTTGCCTTGATAGTGTTGGGCAATTCATACTTTTACCCCCAGCATGATGGGGTTGGCGAGAATTTTATTCTCTTCCCGTTGCCTTGATGGCATTGAGTAATTTCATAATTTTTCTTTCTTTTTCTTTTCCTTTTTTTATGGGGGTTTAAATAAACCGCCCTGAGCTCGTCTTGGGAATTGTTGTGAGCCCAAGTGGTACCTTTAGACCACACACATTAAATGTGTCGGAGTTAGCCCTAACTCCTTTTTTGTTCAGTTTTGAGCTGAACTGCTCCAGCGTCAATCAACGCTTGGATTTTGTCTTTTAGAAAATAACAATTTTTGTAGGGTGACATACAATCCGGTGGTATAGGCAGTAATTGGGATCGTTAGTCTTTCCAACCTCTTCAGGCCTTTTACTCTCCGGTAACTTAAGCATCTTGCGTTTGCTGAGCAGATTGAACATAATAACAATATGCTCATCCTTAAACGAATACTGCTTTTGAAGCGTGGGTGACTTTGCTGTGTTGCTTTCTACCGCCATTGCCATTATATCTTTCACTTTAGAACGGAAAAAATGGAATGGAGGTTTATTTGTACTGCCTCCAATTGCAGACTGCCGCTTTTCGAGGCGTCGAAGTATATCTTCGACCTATTCACCCTGCTTAAGCAGATCCTTCCATGATTTGGGTTCGACCGAGCCCATTTTATCTAGAACGTCGGTCAACATGTTGTGTCTGCAGGTTTCCACAAGAGTGTCCTGCGTCATGCCATGTGGGCATCGAACAGAAAGTTCTCGGAATCGCTCGACATAAGCTTTGACCGTCTCGCCTTCCTCTTGCTTTGCTGCTAGCAAGGATAGTATAGAGACTTCTGTATCATCTTCAAAGAATCGGACTAGGAACTCACGTTCTACATCAGCCCATAATTTAATTATTCCCTGGGGTAGCTGCATGAACCAGGTAAATGCGAGCCCCCGTAAAGTGCTCGCAAATATCTTAGTCATAGTCGGATCATTCCCCATGAGATGTCTTGTCTGCGACAGAAATTAGAAGATGTGTTGTTGCGGCGAACATTTACCGTCGAATGATTGAAGGTTCAACGGTTTATATTTTGCAGGTTAAGGCACGGTCTCCCATTTTATAGGATAGGGACGGACTATCCCCACCTCTTACAGTTTCTTTCGATGAAGAAGAGTTTGTAGTTGATTCTCCATCTTCTCTATTTTTTCTACGTGAGGGTTGATGATAACCTTCACTTCCTCTTCCTCTCTTGAATGAGGGGGTATTTCATCTTTGTCCTCGCTGTCTTTATTTATTTGGACAGGTCGTTTTCCTTTCTGCCGGCCAGAAACATACGACGAGGATTGGTTCTTTCTAGTTTGAGCTAACAACTCAATTAAAAATTGTTTCATTTTTTCTATGGCCTCTTCTTACTGTTCGAGACGTTTTTCTTGTCACTCAAGCCTTCCAGAGACTTCTTCTAAGCGCACGCCCTTTGGTTCGATAGAAACTCTTTTTGACCCTTGAGTGATTTTCTTATCTGAAAGGTTATTTCCGACCACCTTTTTACCTTTATTAACCATATGTGATGAGGCAGCAGACAGATCGGTTTCCGAGCACACTTTTTTCACCGTCCGTATTCTTTTGGGCTCAGTGATCCACTCAAAAACGGAGCGTTTCGAGTTGCATTGGCAGTTCGATAGAACGGTTGAAATTAGCTGTTCGCATTGGCAGTGAGGAATATTTTGTGAGTTCTTTTTCCAATTGAGGTACTCTCTCAAATCTTGAGGTACCTTCTCCTCTCTACTTGCATCTTGACGCATCTTGCGTTGCAAATTTGGTTCTTAATACTAGAGAGTCTACAATATCTCAGTGCTGAGCTCTTTTCCAGCATCAGATTGTTCTCCAACACCTCTGCGGATTCTTCTGGAGTGCACACCGGTCTGAGTAGTTGTGTGGGCCCCGCACGCCTCTGATAGAGAGATTAAAATTCTTGGTGTATGTAGTGTGCTCACCACAGGCGTGCTCGAAGAAACATGAGGGTTGTGTTCATTGAACGTAACCTATCGTTGCTTTCGCGAAGTGGAATCTGCGGGGTGCAACCCGTGGTTGCCTCTGCGGGATGCAACCCGCAGTTGCAACTGCGGGTTTGCACCCGTGGGTTTATTCCCGTGGGGTGCAACCCGCGATTGCACCCGCGGACTTGCACCCGTGGTTGCGACCCGCGGTTGAACCCGCCCGCGGTTGAACCCGCGGGCTTGCACCCGCGGTCACCCGCGGGCTTGCACCCGCGGTCACCCGCGGTTGCAAGCCTCGGGTTTGCACCGGGATTGCTTCCGCGGGATATAACCCGTGGCTCATCTGTGGGTTTGCTCCGAAATTTTTCACTGTCTCGGAGTTTTCTGCAACCCTTCCTGTATGATTGAGGCGTACTCGTTGAATTTTACGCCTCAGATTTCTCTTTTGGGAGCGGGTTAGAGTTTGGTTTGACTTTTGGCTTGACTTTGGAACGGGCAATATCGCCGTATACTTGACAGACGATGACGTCTTGTCAGTTTCAACAGGCGATGACGCCTCGTAAGTTTTCATAGGCGATGATGCCTTTTGATTTCCGGTGGGCGTTGACGCCTAACCTTTCTTCATCTTCACCCGGCGATGACGCCTAGGCTCCGAATCAGAAGAAAAAAAAAATTCTTCATATTTTTGCTGGTCGACTTCTACGACCAGCGTTTCAACAATAGATCTGATCGCTACCAAGTCAGACTGCGCCACCATATTCTCTGTTGTGAACAGAGAGGCTCTCACTGTGGTCGCCAGTTCTTATTTGCTCAAAAATTGGATTTCTCCTTCTATTGTAAAATTGTTTGATTACAACGAAAATATTGAGATTTACAAAAAAAATCTGAGGAATTACAAGAACGGAAATATTGATTGATTTCCTTTTTTATGTGGGTTCGGGTGGCGATGGAGCCTCGCTAGTGCCTCCGTGGACCGTCTGACTTGGAAGGGGATGGCTCACTCTGCTTCTCAATTTTACGAGAAGCCCAAAATCGTCCAAAAGTCCCCCCTTTTCTAGAGTCAACTCCTGTCTTTTATAGACTGAGGAAACTCGAAATCCGGCTCGAATACTCCCTGAAAAATCGGATCACGGAATTTCAGCAAAATAAACGAAACGGAAATACACGAAACTCAACCCGCAGGTTGGCACCTGCGGGAGCGCTCCCGCGGGTGCCTACCCGCGGGATCGCTCCCGCGGGAGGCAACCCGCGGGAGCCTCCCGTGGGTGCCCACTCGCGGGAGCCCTCCCGAGGGTGGGCACCTGCAGGAGAAATCCCGCGGGTGTGCACCCGCGGGAGAAATCCCGCGTGTGTGCACCCGCGGGAGAAATCCCACGGGAGTCTTCCTCCCGCACCCGCGGGAGGAATTCTCGCGGGGCCCACCCGCGGGGGAAATCCCCCCTTTCTTTTTTTTAATTTTAATAATTGATTTATTTTTTTATTTTTCCTTTTAAATTATTTATTTATTTATTTATTTTTAAGGTGTTTACAGTAACGATATTTCTGTGCTGATCTTAGATCAAAATATCTAAAGAAATTTTCGAAATGATTCTCCCAATTTTCATAATTTTGCCGATCGTCAAAACCGAAAAAAATGGATATAGTAGTATACATACCACGCTCAACTCGTGATATTTTAGCATTGGTGTTAATGTAGTGATCATTGAATATGAACTCCATATATAATCAACTCAAAATTTTAGTTCAAAAAGTTTAGAAAATATCCAAGAATCACAGAGAAAAAGATAGAACAAAAGAAGTTCTTTTTTTTAGATCTTTTTTTTTCAGATCTGTTTTTTTTATCTTTTTTTTCATATCTGTTTTTTTTCATAATAAAAATTAAAAAAAACTGAAATAAAAGAGGATGGAGATGCAGAAAAAGATGATGAAAAATAAAATCTAGGCTCTGATACCAAATTTGATGCAGTACGAAAGCGAAATTAGGGTTAGGATTTTGAAAATTAGGATTTTTTTGGATGAATTGGGGAAAATAGATAAATTGGGGAAAAACTTACGGGGTTGGGGAATCCACCCAGGCGAATCCATGCCCCTCTCCACGAATCCACGAGGAAAGATTTGCTCAAACGAAATCCACTCCAGAAATTTCTCAAGAATTTTTCAAATGTTATTCATCTTTTTTTTTTAATACTTCATACAAAACTCATATATATAAGAAAAAACTAACAAACCAAATCCAAATAGAATTCAAAATCCTAACAAAATTAGAATTCTAATAAAATCAAAATCATAATAAGATCCAAATCTAATCAAATCTAATCTATTTTCAAATCAAATCCTGATCTCCATCAAATATGTTAATCTTCATTAATGCCGAAATTAATATATATATATATATATATATATATATATATATATATATATATATATATATATATATATATATATATATATATAATGATTTACAACTATACAAGAGAACAATCTCATTATCTTCAAGATGATACATATATAATGGTTTGTTATAGCTATCCAAGAGAACATGATTAAATAAAAATTCCAACAGCAAGAGGTTAGGACCAAGGTTCATTCTCACAACTAACTTGCAGCCACTAAAAGATTTGGATAAGAGGCAATCTCAAGTTTTATGGTTGTTAGCTAAGACCAGCGGAATGCTTTGGAACTTTCCGCCTAAGACACTACAGTAGCTGATTGAGGAATAGGTTTTCTGGAGAGACAAGTATAGAACAGCATACACTCATAATGCACTAGCCTTGTCTGTGCATAGGTAAACACTAATAACACTAAATATTGGTTATGCTTATATGCAGATTATGAAACCCCAAAAAAGAAAGCATGTTCTTTCAATAACCTTTAGGGTAGACCACATAATTATAAGCCCAGTTGATGCAGGAAAAGCAAAATTAGGGTTTGTCGTAGAGAAAATTAGAGTTTGATGGTGGAATTTGAGATTTGGATGGATTTGGGGAATAACAATTAGGATTTGAGCCTCAACACCTAGACAAATCCATGTCCATTTTCATTAAATCCACAAAGAAAGATTTGATTTTGTCTAGCAAATCATCATACTAAAACAAAGGAATTTTAATTCTCAATATTTCATTCTACTTCTTCAAGAGCCATACATAATTATTTATAAAAGAAACTATGTGTAGTGCACATACAAATAAACCAAAATCTAATAATAATAATAAAATCCTAATATAATCTATTAGGATCTAACAAATCTCATAAAATCTCAAATCTAATTAAATCTAATCAAATCCTATAAAACCCTAATCAAATCTTGTACCTTTATTATCCCCATCGATTCTCTTTTGCCTTAAAGCATTCATCTCCGGTGAATGTAGTGATAAGCAACGTCAACTATATCCAAATAGAATTGCATGCTCACTCGAAACTTCTCAATCAGATAGTTATTATATGATTTGCGTGGTCCTGGTTTAGAATAAAAGCCCATTAGATAAAGACAAAATTTGCAGGTCCATAGACCAACAAAACCACAAATCTGGTATCCACTCTCAAAACGCCATAATTCTCGATGAAATCAAATGTTTACCAAAATGCCACCTGCCAAAACCGCCAAAGTAAAATCAACAAATCTCGCTCATCCATGTACGTGGGAGCTCTATCTCCACACCGGGAAACAAGGGATTTAGGGGATCTACCACAATTCAGCTTACAAGAAAAGACTCACTCATATAAATACAATTCCACTTTTCAGGGATGGAGGATGGATCTTCAACAGGAGAAGCATATGTATCCGAGAAAGGAGAGGAGAGATCTTATAATCTCATTTTTTCACCTCAATACAAGTGTACACTGAAACGGCTATTACTGTTGAGGTAGACCAACAGCCCCTCGGTCGAACCTCGTAACTCCTGTGTCTTTGCTCTTTCTTCTCCTTTTCACTCCCTAGTTATCTGTTTTGTGCGGAATCATGCCTAAGCAATCTAATTGGGCGAATTTCAATGCAGATATTTGGCGTCGTCTTGAAAACTTAAGACATCAACATGGCGAACACGCATTTGAAGTTCCAAAGAAATGCAAAATCCATAGAACCAGTCTTCCCATGGTAACCCAGGGCATGAGAACAAATGCAAGTGCAGATATCAAGATGAAAGGAAAAACTCCCTAACAACACCGAGGCAAAATGTGCTCGTGAGGCCATGCACATTATTGAGATTGTTGTCTTAAGGGACAAATTATGCAGTCACGACCTTCTCTCGCAGAAAAAACCATCTCGGTCCAGCTCTAAAGACCCAACCAAGAGACTTTAGATCCATTCAACCCTCAAGGAGCCCCTTCCATTTCAGCTAGTGCACTTGCTCAAGGCAAACCATAATGTTTTCACCTAGTCGCCTGAAAACATGCCTGGAATAGATCAGGGAACTATCTTCCCCCACTTAAACATAAACCCAAACTTCCCTCTAGTCAAACAGAAGAAGAAGAAGAAGAACATCATACTCGAGAAGAAAGTATCATGTGAGGAAGTGGACAAGCTACCTACCATGGGCTTTATCAAGGAGGTGAAGTACCCTAATTGGCTTGCAAATTTAATCCTGGTGAAGAAGCAAAACAGCAAGTAGAGGATATTTGTGGACTACATCGACCTCAACAAAACCTATCCCAAAGACTTTTGTCTCTCCCCAAGATCAACCAGCTCGTAGACTTAGCATAACGGCATCAACTATTGGGTTTCAAGGATGCTTTCTCAGACTACAACCAAATAATGATGCCTGAGGAGGATGAGACGAAGACCTCGTTTATCACCGACTAGGGAACATACTGTTAACGAGTCATGCTCTTTGTTGTTCTAAAGAATGCAGGGGCGAAATATTAGTCAACAAAATCTTCAAATCAAAGATAGGATGCAATATGAAGGTTTACATCGACGGTATGCTAGTCAAGTTACTGAAGTCAAAAAGCCACATCCCCGACCTCCAAGAGACATTTGCAGTTTTCAGAAAATATAACATGAAACTAAATCCGACTAAATATGCCTTTGGAGTAACATCTGGCAAGTTTCTTAGATTCATGGCCACTTCTAGAGAATTGGAGCCAATTCCGAAAAGATAGCGGCTATCATTGACATGCAAGAGCCGAAAACCATATGCAAGATCCTGTCGCTTAATGACAAAATAGCCGCACTAAGTAAATTCTTGTTCAACTTCGCAGAGAGGTCCCTTTCCCTTTTACAAGACTCTTAGAGGCCACTTAGGCCACTTGGCAAAGGTCGACGCATCTTCTGGAAGGAGGAACCTGGACAGCGAATGGAGCGAAAAAGCTGCAAAAGCATTCGAGGAACTTAAACTTTAAACTCCGCCACTCCTCACTCCGCTAGTCCAAGTCGAAGATCACTGCCTACCCAGCGGCAACCAATCGGAACCATCAGATCCTAATCAAGGATGATGACAAGGACCAATTTATTATGTTAACCGTGAATCAAAGAATTCCAAAAAGAATTACTCTCGAATCCAGAAGATAATGTATTCCCTTACCATTACATTAAGGAAACTTCAATCCTACTTCCAAGCCCGCATGATCAAGGTTCTATCCAATATTCTCAACTGAACCACACTCACGAAGATTGGGAGGTCCGGACAACTGCAAAACTGGGGGTAGAGCTAACATAATTCAACATACCCCAACTTTCCATCAAGGCTCAGGCTCTAGTTGACTTTGTAGTTAAATATATCATCCCAAAAGTCAAAAGACAAGAAACCACCTACAAGGACATAGACAAGATAGGTGCATGGCGTCCATGTCGATGGATCATTATCTTAACCCGATAGCAGTGCAGCGTTAGTTTTAAAGTGCCACAAGGATAAGTACCTGACCATGGACTTCAATTCGCCTTCCATGCCTTGAACAACCAAGCCGATTATAAAACCATCATCGCTAGATTAAAACTTGCCTCGCAAATGGGGGCTAACGAATGATATTATATAGCAACTACCCGCTAGTCGTCAACCAAATAAACAACTACGAAGCTTAAGAAGAGAAATTGATTAGCTATTAACATTGAACAGAAAGCTGATAAGTGGATTTAACAAAGTCTATATTGATCGAATTCCCCGCAAAAGCAATAGCCGAGAAGATGCACTCTCCAAGATAGCCTCAGCAATACCGAGCTTACAGATCCAGTTTATATTGACTTACTGAAGGTCCGAGTACCAATCACGAAGAAGTTACAGTTGTTGATTCGACTACGACGACACCAATTCTGCAACATCTGAATAATGCTATCCTACCTGACGACGATACTCGTTCGAAATAGGGCCGAGAAGTACGCAATCTTAAATGGCTCTCTTCTGCGAAAGAGTTTCACGAAGACAGAGGTCATATCTCTCCTAGTATGTCGTCGCACGAACAAATGTCTTATCTTACAAGAAAATCACGAAGACGAATATAGCAATCATCTCGAGGGGCAAAGCTTGGAGCTAAGGCTATTAGGCAAGGCTTCTACTAGCTGACCATGAAAGCTGGTGCTCAAGAGTCTGTCAAGAATATAAGAATTGTCAAAAGTTTACACGCATCACTAGATTGACACCTGCTGAACTGACCCATTACTCAATCCAATCCTCTTCGTGCCATAAAGGCTTGCTATACTTGGTACATTCCCATTAGCCTAGGAGCAAAGGAAATATTTAATAATGGTTGTCGACTACTTCACCAATTAGGTTGAAGCGAACTCCTCGCCACAACTTCGGCCAGCCATATCATCTTATTCAATTGGAAACCGATATAGGTTCAAACTATCAAGGTCGATTATGAATGAAAATGGGACTCAATTTGGCTCAAAGGACTCAATTTGGCTCAAAGGAGTTTTGTGATTTCTGTGAAAACTGAAGGATTAAGATCCAATTCGTCTCCCATAATGCATCAGACTTGCCAAAGCGACAAATACACAAATCCTTCACACTCTAAGAAAACACTTAAAGGGAGCTAAAAAGAACTAGGTTGTGAGATGCCATGAGTCTTTTAGTCCAATCGGATACCTTGTAAGGTTTCCAATGGTGCACCTTTCCCACTACCTTTGGGCCTTAGGAGAAGTCATCACTGAGGATTTGCTAATTCTCTTTGGAGCTCAATGAGAAAGGACTGAGGGTGAACCTAGATCTAACAGACATGGTACGCAACAACGCCTTTGCGAAACAACTCGTTCATCAACAAAAAATTGCTTGCTATAACTCCAAGGTAAACAAGCGCTCCTTTTTCCAGGACAACCTGATGTTCCATAAAACCAAAGTAACGGGCAAGGACAGGGGACATGGGAAACTCGCCGCTAACTAGGAGGGACCCTACATCATTAACGAAATTCTCATAGCCACCTCCTACCGACTTCAAGAGCTAGAGGGACGGATATTATATCATACATAAAATATGGAGCATCTCTGTAAATTCTATCAGTAGTCTACCCCAGGCGATTAGGCTCTGCTTAGAATCCCCCTTGTAATAAATTCTATCAATGATCTGCTCTAGGCGATTAGCCCCAATTGAATATGCACTACCAAATTTGATGAATATTTTTGCCAATCCCTATTATTTTTTTTTATATGCTAGTTAACCCCTGTTTGAAAGAAACAGGTGTTAATAAATTTTTTGAACCTTTATACTCTGAGCCATGTAATTAAATTATGCAATGTAAACATGATATTTATTGCTAATTTCGATTATTATCCGAAGAGTATAACACCAGTTATGAAAGTTGGCAATCACAATCTCAATAACGATCAAGTCCAAGCAAAGAGTTTTATGTCAAGAAACTTTAATTAACTCTTTTATTGGTAGAGGTAATGGCTCAAAATTATCATTGGTAAGACGAACTTTAAAATTTGATAGATATTTATCTACTCTATTAGTAGAACTCCCTAGTAATGAAGATGATCTTGATATTTTAAAATGGTGGAAACAAATTGAATCACTAATGTATCCAGTTGTTTTCTGCATCCCGAAATTTACCAACTATTCAAATTTCAACTATAACTTCTAAGAGTGCATTCATCATAAGAAGTCAAATAGTAGACTTACCACATGTCTAGCTTCGATATAGAGGGTGCAGGCACTTATATGCCGTAGAAATTGATGGCGGCGAAGAAACGACAGCAACGATTGCATGTCACAAATATCACACAGAGCATGCTAGAAGACAACGAAGTTGATTTGACAATGTAGACTTAGAGTTATATTTTTATTTTTGGAAATGTCTACACATGTTCAAAAATAGATTAGTAGACATCAACCTAGTTAGGATATGCTCATATTATTTTGATGCAATAATATTTTTATTTTTTTCAAATTACAAATTTCATATAAAGATGTAAAGTTATTAAGTTTGTGATCAATAAAATATCATTTATTTTTAAAAAAATACCACAAGTCTTGTTATATTTTTAACTATTTTTCTATATATTTTTTTAATTTTTTTGACATGTATTTTTTTAATTTAAAAAAAAGTATCACCATGGTCCAGGCCCAGATAGGGGCTCAAGCCCAACTCGGGTCCGGGTCTTCGGGTTAGTAGATGTTTGCTTTCTGTATAATAACATCTAATTTCTATCTATATCTACCTTTATTAGTAACCAAACTACTACCAAATAGTTTCTGAACTTACTAGATCTGCTCGAGTTCAGAAAATACTGACTTTGTGACCGTGGTTGGAAGAAAGGCATGTGTGGATGACTCTGAACCATCCTATTCTTCTCTATTGCCAATGCTCAAGAAGATGAATATGGAAAGCAAAAAATGCTAGGGTCAATCCTAGACTGTTGATCATAGATAACGGACCTTAAACATGCAATAGAGGTTGTGCACCACTATAACCCAACCAGTTCTGTTAGATACTGAAAGTCACAGAAAACAGATTAAAAGACGAGAAAGATTTAATTTTGAACTGATTTCTATGTCCAATTTCCAATAGCACACTTCATATGTAATTTTTTCCGCAGATGGATTTCAATAACCAGGTAGTAAGTACAATATTCAGGTCCAGCACTTCAGGATTCTTACCAAATCACTTATTAGATTCCAGCTCTCAAGTAATTTCAACTCAAATATGCATAATTATGAAAATAGAATATAAAACTTTAGGAATGTAAGTTTAACAGCTAATTTATAACCAAGAATAAGCTTCATGAAAATTATAAAAGCAACACAGATATGTTCATGCGAGTGGCTGTTCAGGGTGCGCACTTACTTGCGAGTTTTCTTCTTCTCCTTGTATCGCATGACAGCGCTGTCTCTGTTAGCTGCAGGGAATGAGGAACACTCAGGCCCAGTAGGGCACCATGGAGGCTCACCCATGAAAAGCATTGATGACATTTCTGGATAGTTTCCAGCATTGCTCTCACCAGTCAAACCAGAGAATGAAAGGGAAAGGCTGGAGTGAGCTTGCCTTGCCAGAAGAGATGCACAAGGATCTGCTCTAGTTCCTGGATTTGACATCAGGGAATCAACCGATTCTGCATTGCTACATGCTGGCTGCATGGATTTGGTGTGCCCTGCTGATGATTCCTGAGAAAGACGATCAGGATAAGAAAGATGCTCCTGAAAATTCTAAAAAACAACCAGGACCATTGCACATATACTCACATATTTAGAGTGTTACCATATTGTGACAGTATAATTGTCATCACAGGTAAATCTATAGACCTCAAATCTTAAATATTGCATTGTAATGTTGGCCTATAGTTCTCTTGCATACTGAAAAGGTGAAAGAGGGAGTAGTAACTTCCCAAGAGGTCTCGCAAGCATCCCAACCTTTGGCTGTTCCATTTGCTCATCAACCCCTTAAGGAAGAAGCACTTCAACCTCCAAGAAAGAGGGCTCCGAGTTATGAGATGAATGGCAATTACGACATACTTGTGGGAAATTGAGATCGGAACCTCCACAAGTATTATTAACAATTTAGCATCTACTGCATCAAACTTGGTTATCACTGTTTCAGGAGGGAGGCCTATGGTTATAGCATGAGCCTTTAAATGGTCAATTACTGCATAGAATAAGGAGATAAATGTGCCACGAAAGGCAAATTTGAGCAATGTATCAGCATGAAACCCAAAGAAATATAAAAAAAAATAGGCCAATATCCATATGAAGTTCAGCAACTTGCTGCAAATATCACTTGTATTAATCAATTACAAAAAGCAGCAATGCATGTATAACAAAGTTTCTGAAAAGCAAAAAAAAAGGCTATTTGGTTCCGTGCATTGATTTCTATAATGAAACAAACACTGTTTGTACTTTGCACACTACTCAGATACTTGGATACTTCTCCAGTATGTCCTCAATTGAGGTATATTTTTCATTTTGTATTGCTACTTTAAAATTGATTTTGAATGGCCAATCCAAAACCACTCCAGGAAAATCGGTTTCATCAAGTTACGTTGGGTTTCAGCTAGTATCAGTCAGTATCTAACTAGTTTCATTAAGTTACAGTTCTGCTATGTTTCGTATAAAACCTACCAAAACCTATAAATTTGCAAGAAAATTTAAAATTGGAGGGAGAAAGAGGAGATAATGTTCCAAGTTGTTAATATTTTATCTCCCTTCAAAATCTATAGCAATCCCAAATCCGTAAATTCTAGCATATTATAGTTTAATGCAATAGTTTTTAAGTATAAGCATAATTTAAAAGTTATTCATATTTATTTGGATTAATTTTGGCGAACTTGTTGAGTACCATAAGTTCATTTATCTTATTCAACACCCACTTAACATGTATATTCATATTACATGCTCCTTAGGCACCACATGCAGAGCACCAAACACGGCAGGTATACTTAGTTATAATACCCAATCTATATGTCTACACATTAAAAAAAAAAAAAAACTAAAACTCAATATAAAACCATCGAAACTAGTCATTATCCCATTGTCAAGGACCTTTCATATAGTGAGGTCCGAAACTGAGATCTCAAACCTAGAAGCAATGTTCTAAATATTACCAATATGGGCGATATATCATTTTTAGATTCAGCAGTGACAATACGTAAAAATAGAGGTCAATATCCCATTGTGCAAACATTGGTTGATATGCACAATATCTTCCAATAAATAGTCCTAATATATCATCTTGATATATCGGTTATGATGGAAATCGGATAAGAGTATTTGGATTTAGATAGGATTTGAGTTTGAGTTTTGATATAGTTTTAATTAGATCATTATTGTTAGGGATTTAGATTTTGTCGTTATTGATAGGATTTTCTATAAATAAGCCTTGTACGCAGAAATTGCAAATTAAGGAAAAATTGTGAAATTGCTACTTGCGTGAGAATTGCATATTAAAATCTTTTTTCATGGAGTCATTGAGAATGGGTGTGGATTCACCAGGATGTCGAGACCTAAACCCTTTTGTTCTTCCCAAATTCTATAACTCCCTAATTTCTAAATCCCTAACCCTAATTTAGCTTACGTATTGTGTCAGGTTGATACAGTTATCTTTCATTTTTTTAAATTGAGTTTTTAATTTAGATTTAAGCAGTTAAGTTTGTCTGCATATCCAATATCTCATGCATGAATAAGAAATTCCTTCGCCTCTGCTTAAATAAACCAAATTTTAAATTGTTGTTATGAAAACTTTAGAGATAAAATACATCACGCATCCCAAGATAAAATGCTAGAGAAATACAATACGTAGCTTCTTTGAGTATTATTCAAGACATAAAACTTTCTTCAAAATTCTTTTCTACTGCTTCTATCTTCAATTTTGTTGTGCTTACTCTAGTATTGCTATTGTTGTTGCTATTATTGTCATTCTCATCGCTACTATTATTATTGCCAATCTTCTTCAATTACTATTGTTATCATGCATTACCTTAATTATTTATGTAATCCAAGTTTTCAACTTTAGTTGAATCTATCTTTATGGTTTAATTTATTTGTTAAACATGTAATTATGCATATATTCTTGGACACCTTTACATTATGTTTTATCATATTTGTTAGATAGATGATATTAAACCATCTTTAAGGTATCAAAGTTATGCAATTAACATGTATATATAATATTTGATATGAATGCACGATATGAGCTCATACCCCCAAGGTATCGTCCAATATATGTATGAAAAACACCCATCTCATACGACCCCAACATTTAGAACCTTGCCTTGTCATCATTCTACTACATTTTAGAAATGCTTGAGTTACGTGCACAAGCTTTTCCAATATTACCATTATTCTTGTCATGATGATCATCATTATTGTGAGAGATTACTCTTACCCAAAAGTTTAAACTGATAAAAGATAACTATATCATTGCAATCAAATTCATTATTGGAATCAATCCTAAACCTGTCATATAATAGTTTTCTATATAGAAATAATATAAACAATTCTTATGAAGCCGCAAATAAAATTATTCATCCCTACCTCGACAAAAGAAGCATGAACCTGTTTCATTAAAACCCTTATTATTGATCTTGATTCAATATTAAAAAATCTTAATTGACTTTCCATTTTGCAAAGGATATAGAACTACGACTCTAAGTAAGACATTACCTTTTCCCTATAAAGACAGATGCTAAATTTATTCCATCAACTATTTCATATGTGACTAGGGTCCAAAAAAAACAAAATTATGGAAGCAATTTTACCAACCCTCTTGTAGGCCCTCAACCACATAAAAAACCTCATCTAGAAAGATGATTAGCTTGGACAGGCAGAACCACCGTTCTTATATCGGTTGATACATCCAAAACATCTCCTGATATTCTTAGAGCACCAGCAAAGATACAGTGAAAAAAAGGAAACTTGTAGTTTTCTATACTTATCAGCTAATATTTGCAATATCGTCCAACTTATAGTACATATCATTCTGATTTATCATCCTACTATATCAACTGACATGATTTATTTTTATTACATTTGGGATTTTTAATTTAGAAACATGTTTGGGCTCAATTTTCATACCCAAAGTCGTTCATATATATATATACAAGGGAAAAAAAATCCCAACTCTTTCACTTGTTCCCTAAACTCACCCGAATCACCATGACAAAAATTAGAGAGAACCTCTCACGCCTTTGAAGAGCTAAAAACGACAAAGATATAAATTAAAGAGCATTTTCACTTTCATTGGATGGTATTCTAGACTTCAATATTCTTATGTTTAAAATTCCTCATTTCTTCCTTCTTTCTTTTATCCTCTTTGTTGCTTTCCTTGTTTGTCCTAGCATCACCTCTATTGTCGTTACTATTGCTACCGTCTTTGTGATTACTATTGTCTTTATTGTTACTGATAATGTTGTCTCTTAATCTTGATTATGCCTATTCCTTAACCTCAAATTTGTTGTTTATGCTTTGAGCTTATGAATGAATATGCTCCATAATTTATTCCATTATGTTGTGTTTGCACGATAAGATTTGAACGACTTTATATGCATGTTATAACTCTTTCATTGGACATGACAACTACGAGATTATGACTTTTAAGTCATACATATCATATATTATGTTTAATATGAACAACCCATATGAACTCGTATCTCATATGGATTTTTTTATATCCACTATTCGATATCGAAAACCCCAATCTTCTTGATATCTGATATTTAAAACCTTGGTCCTTGGCAAAACAATAGGGATAAAAATAGTTACAGCTGTCAATGACAAGTGTTGAACGAAAGTGCTGCAGTCCAAGTTTCGAGCGACAGATGAAGCTGTTCTAGGTGTTTGAACTTGGTCCCAAAAGAAAACAATAATGAATGTTGCTTCATATTGAATAGTTGGGCTTATTTTGCAACACAATGGCTTGCTGGAAATCTTCCATTAAAAGCCTCGGCCCATGCAAACTATGTCGTCATGCATATAAGAAAGGAAAGTGATTCTGGGCTTGGCATCAAAGTTTTTCTTCTATTTTCTTTTCCTTTTTATTCTCTTTTCTTTTCTTTAGAAATAGAACAAGGAATTAATATTAAACAAGGTAGCAAGTTTATAAGAAGTTTTCTCGGAGGTTGTGTCTTTCTATTTTGGCCATCACTTATAAAAGACCAGGAATTTAATTGTAAGGGAATTTTTTTTTTAATGAATTATTAAAATTGAAAGCACAAATGTCATTTATTTCCTCATAATTTCTGATTGCTTACTCTTTCTCTCCCAGAAATTTTAACCCCAAAGAACCTGTATAGACTGCATTGCAAAGCCTTTTGAAATGTAACAAGTTGGAGTTGTAGCAAGACAAGAACTATAGTTAGACATTTTGTGGTTGGTCTGGGGAAGACATGAAGTAAAGTTGAAAAGCTCGGTCTTAACTTAAAGATTAATGTGTATGTGCGCGCCCGCCCTGTAATAAATTTTTTTTATTTATTTGGTTGGTTGGTGAGGTGAGGAAGTGTTCAAATTCGCTCAACAAGATACGAGCCAAGACGAAGATTTGTTTAGGTTAAGCATCTTGCATCAAATAAAATATGTGGGCTTTTACATGATAATTTAGTTAACGTTAAAAGTAAAAGACAGAGAAATGGTTAAATAAGTTTAGACCCAAGAACCAAATAGATATTTCCCTTTTGCATCATATGGTTATAAACTTATTTAGCAACTATAATTTTATTACTATTATTATATTACAACTCTATTTGAGCAAATTTCTCATTGACTTGCCCCACGTTCGACTCACACCCATTAAATTCTGACATCAATTTCTTAATTTAAAAAATCAGCCATTCAATTTGTGATTGTCTATAGGAACTTGAATCTCTGTTATAATAACTGCAAATCTTGGAACTGTGTGACTTGATGAAGTGTTTAATATGTCATAAATTAAAAGAACATGTGGGACTTTGTCATATAAGTGGATTATAAATCTCTCATTTCAAAGATTTTTTAAAAGTCCTCTTTTATATGAATCCTTTCACAATTCTATTCACTATTGTTGAGATATAATTGAGATATGATCATAATGCTAAAATATTTTGGATCCTTTCCTATTAGATATTGAGATATTTTTCTAAATTAGAATAGTTAACAAATCTTTGATTTGACTAATTTAGGATAGTTGACAAATCTCTGATTTTATGTAATTAGTATCAATTACAAATCCTGGAATTATTCTTTTGATTGCCTCCTTCACCTATAAAAGGATGGCTCATTGTACAGTTCAATGATAAGAAAATATACAGAAATTTCTTCATTCCGCTTTCGCTCTATTTTTTTCAATATGATATCAGAGAAACCAAGAAATTCCATACAGTTTTTGCATTCTCGAGCCTGGATAGAAGACTGTTAATGGATGGGATTGATATATTAACAATCCACTGCAGAATTTTACTATGAATACTCTCCCAGTCGTCCAAGTAGTGTAATCAGCGGCGGACTCATCCTTAGCACGAACAGGCTTAGGAGAATTCTCAGAAACATAACGCCACAATTTTCTTCCTTTGAGAAAAAGTTTTATATTGGAAGCCCAAAGACTATAGTTAGTTCCATCCAAAACAATATCAAATGGACGAACAATATCATTTTGGGAAGACATTTTGGAACAGATATGCCAAACTTAACTCCCGAAAAATCAACCAAAAACAAATCAGCGTCCGAAAAAGCCAAACCTGATTGTAGAACAGAATTGACCAGGACAAGTGGGGCTCACGCGTTGAAGAAGAGAGGTGCGTAAAGACCACTTGTACAGACTTCATACGGTGCGTGGAAGAGCTTGTCAGGTCCAATGGAGCTGAAATTTTGATGGAAGGAGATCGAAGGGAAGCGAACAATCTGAAGGTAGAAAATTATAGAGATCTGACTTCAAAATGGCCGAAACGGGCACAAAGAGCTTCGAGATATGTGAGGACAGAAAAAACTCACTTATGGTGGTTTATGCACTCACAAAAGAAATTAGAAGAGGCACCAGAATTCTGGTAGCCATATTAGTTCTATTTCTACCTCCGACATCTCTGTCGATAATATCTATTTAGTTCCTAAGTTATCATCGAATCTCCTCTCTGTTGGCCAACTTGTTGAGTTAGCTTTTGAGCTTCACTTCCTTTCGTGGTGTTGATGTGCAGGATCCTCGATCAGGTCAGGTCATTGGGACAGGCCGTAAAGTTGGACGTATATTTGAAATGGTAAACTTGCAGATTCTTTCTACTACACCTTCATCTATCTTTACCATCACCTCTAGCGTTTGCATTCTCGTCTCGGTCATACTTCTTTACCTCGTATTCAGCAGTTAGTCTCTAGTGGTCTCCTTGGTTCTGTCACTTTTGATAAGTTTGATTGTCTTTCTTGTCAATTTGGAAAACAAACTCATTTACTTTTTAATACCAGTGACTCTTTTTCTTCTGCTCCTTTTGATCTTATTCATTCTGATATTTGGGGCCCTTTTCCAATTTCTACCGAGGGGGGCTCCCGCTACTTTGTCATATTTGTAGATGATTTTTCACGTTATACATGGATTTATCTTATGCATAAGCATTCTGAGTTGTTTGCAATTTACAAACGCTTTCACCAAATGGTATTTACCCAGTTTTCTCGTGCTATCAAGAATTTTCGTTCTGATAATGCTCTGGAGTATAACGAAAAATCCTTCATTAAGTTTTTGCAACAAAATGGAACTCTCTCACATTGCTCTTGTCCATATACATCACAACAAAATGGTCGAGCAGAGCGTAAATACCGTCACATTCTAGAGACCGTTCGATCTCTTCTCATTTCTGCCTGGCTTCCTGGGCGTCTTTGGGGAGAGGCTGCTCTTACTGTTGTCTACACCATCAATCGTGTCCCCTCACCCATTCTTGACAACAAAACTCCTTTGAACTGCTGTATGCTACTATTCCTGATTACAGCTCTCTTCGAGTTTTTGGTTGTGCCTGCTTCGTTCTTCTCCCCCCGCAGGAACGAACGAAGTTAGAACCTCGTTCCAGACTATGTTTCTTTCTTGGTTATGGTATTGAACAAAAAGGATACCGTTGTTATGATCCTATTACAAAACGCCTTCGTATCTCTCGTCATGTAGAGTTTTGGGAACATAAGTTCTTCACCACCCTTTCTTCCTTTTCCTTACTTCACTCTAGTCATTCCCCTGTCTTCATTGATCCCTCTATTACTCTATTTTCTTAGTCTACTAACTCTTCTACAGGTGATACCAACTCCTCTAACGATCCATCCTCGACCTCTTCTAATGACCTTGCTCCCCCTGCAGATCTAGCATCATTACTTGGTTTTCTTCAAGATGTACCTGTACTACCTTCTACTGCTGAGTCCTCCAAAGTTATTGCATCTCGTCGTTCTGATAGAGTAAGAGCTCCTCCTTCCTATCTTCATAATTATCATTGTTTCTCTACTCTTGCTACTCTTCATGAGCCTCACTCTTATCGTTAGGCTAGTTCTGATTCTCTTTGGCAGCAAGCTATGTCTGATGAATTAAATGCTCTTACCAAGATACATACTTGGGATTTGGTGGATTTGTCTTTGTGGAAAGTTTGCAGTGGGTTGTAAGTGGGTTTACAAGATTAAGACTCGGGCAGATGGCTCAGTTGAGCAATACAAAGCTCGTCTTGTTCCGTTGGATTGCTCTCAAGAGTATGGTATTGACTATGAGGAGACTTTTGCTCCTGTTGCTCGACTTACCTTTGTTAGATCTTTGATTGTTGTTGCTGCTGTTCAGCGTTGGTCATTATTTCAGATGGATGTTAAAAATGCATTTCTGAATGGAGATCTTACTGAAGAAGTTTATATGAAGCCTCCTTCTGCTTATGAGCATCCTCCTCATAAGGTTTGCCGCATTCGTCGTGCGATCTATGGTCTGAAGCAGGCTCCTCGTGCTTGGTTTGCCAAATTTACCTCTGTCATCACACAGCAAGATTTTGTAGCCAGTGCTTATGACACTGCATTATTCATCCGTAAGACTGCTTCAGGCACCACCCTTCTACTTCTCTATGTTGATGACATGAACATCACTGGTGATGATACTGCTGGCATTCATGCACTTCAGGTTTTTCTGGGTCATCATTTTGAAATGAAAGATCTTGGCACTCTCAGTTACTTTCTTGGTCTTGAGATGACATCTTTTTCGGATAGTTATTCTCTTTCTCAGGCTAAATATGCATCAGATCTTATATCCAAGACTGGTCTAACCGACAGCAAGACTGCCAGTACCCCTTTGGAATATAATGCTCGGCTCAACCTTACTGATGGTGTGCCTCTGTCTGATCCTACTCTCTATCAACAGTTGGTTGGTAGTCTTATTTATCTCACAGTTACTTGCCCTGATATTTCTTATGCTATTCACCTGGTCAGTCAATTTATGCATGAGCCTCGCTCACCTCACTATGCTGCTGTTCTTCGAATCCTTCGCTATGTCAAGGGCACTCTTTTCCATGTTTACACTATTCATCTCAGTCATCTCTTCAGTTGCGAGGTTATTCTGATGTTGATTAGGCTGGTGATCCTACGGATCGTCGTTCTACCACTGGTATTTGTTTCTTACTTGGTTCGTGTCTTATTTCTTGGCAAAGTAAGAAACAAACAGCTATCGTTCGATCTACTACTGAGGCTGAGTATCGCGCCCTTGCTAATACTACTGCTGAGCTTTTATGGCTGCGTCGTCTTTTGGCTGACTTGGATGCCTCTCAGCTGTCTCGTTCTTTTCTCTACTGTGACAACCAGAGTGCTATTCAGATTGCGCATAATGATGTTTTTCATGAGCGCACAAAGCATATTGAGATTGATTGCCATTTTATCAGGCATCATCTCAGTGATGGCACCCTTCGCTTGTGTTCCGTTTCCTCTACTGATCAGCTTGCTGATATTTTCACTAAGTCACACTCACCTGATCGTCTTAGTAAACTTGTTAGCAAACTCCAGTTAGCTTCTACGGTGCCACCATGAGTTTGAGGAGGATGTTGAGGAATAATTGAGATATGATTATAATGCTAAAATATTTTGAGATATTTTCCTATTAGATATTGAGATATTTTCCTAAATTAGGATAGTTGACAAATCTTTGATTTGACTAATTTAGGATAGTTGACAAATCTCTGATTTTATGTAATTAGTATCAATTACAGATCCTGTAATTATTCTTTTGATTGCCTCATTCACCTATAAAAAGATGGCTCATTGTACAGTTCAATGATAAGAAAATATACAGAAATTTCTTCATTCCGCTTTCACTCTATTTTCTTCAACAACTATAAATTTTAATTTATATTAATTGCATTAAAATTCTTTTTCACAAAAATGAAGCAATTTGCTAAACTTTAATTGCAAAAGCAAATGTATGCGCCAAATAACTAAATATCTTTTATTCTACTCAAATTGGAACATAATCCATCTTGTAAATCCCACTTGAAAATTCAATTAGATGCGAAACGCTTAACCAGTTAACCTCAACAACTTTCTTGTGTAAGCCCATAATTTTTTGACTAGATATGTGTCTTCATTGTTAGCATCCTCCAAGACCCCTACAAAAAAACCTCCTGTCTTTCAGATTTGCTGACTTTGACCAAAACATCATATATGCATATAATCCCAGAACATTTCTTTCTTCAATATTTTCTTGCAACATCATGTGTTCAAAAATAAGGTTTCATCAACATTCAGCTCTAATTCCGTGCCAAAAAACCAATTCAACCAAAAGTCTAAGCTCATGTGCTGTTAGCCAACAATTTACATTAAAGAAATATAACAATTACCATTCAGCATTGTCATTGTCATCAGTGAGAAGGATAAAAGAAGGATAAAGAATCTACACTATGTTGTACTCACCCAGTATTCTAATTTTTAAGCAAGCTAAATCATCATATTTGTGTCCTGGCTTCTTACTATCAGAGTTACATAATTTTTATGCTTAAGGGTGAAGAAATAGATTGGCAAATGGAAATGCCTGTAACGTTTGCTACAAATTAGCAGTAAATGTTGCATTTTGCAGAAAATGCTGCACTTTGCAGCTTTTACTGTAATCAGCAAAGCAAACAAAGGAGTTGTGGCTGCATTTCCATTTCGCAATCCATTTCCTCAATCAAAACCCCCCTAAATGTACCAAATGGAAAAAATACAGGTCAGAGATACTAACAAATGCTTAGGTACTTGTATACTGTGAACCAGTATCAGCTTAAGGCAGCAAACTAGTACATGCATGTTCCATCATAAAGGACATTCTGTCAGTTTCTTCATATGCATGTAAAACAGTCTTAAACTACTGATCCTAGTCTTCAAGTGTGTTAGTGTAACCCTTCCACTAAGAAAATTTTAAATCGTAAACTTCCATAATCACAAGGAAGAGGATGACCTATGTGAAGGATTTGATACAAAACAAAGTTCTTTAGCCCGAAGACCTGGTAAAAGCACTAAATTTTCCCAGTTGTGGACCACAACAAATTCTCAGTTTGATAAAACGAA
Source organism: Dracaena cambodiana (assembly GCA_036321105.1). Taxonomy (NCBI): domain Eukaryota; kingdom Viridiplantae; phylum Streptophyta; class Magnoliopsida; order Asparagales; family Asparagaceae; genus Dracaena; species Dracaena cambodiana. The sequence continues at coordinate 40,949,779 of JAYEPQ010000003.1, forward strand.
AGAGCAGACTCCCCAAAGAAAAGTTTTCATCGATCGAATAACAAAAACATGAAAAAGCTATTGTGATACTGGCTGCTGTTTCTTCTTTCCCTCCCTTGAGTTGTTATTGGTTTATATGTGATAAGTGGTCAAACTATTGGAGTACGTGGTTTATTTTTTCCTATCTTTTTCTTTTCGCAGTAAATCTGGTTTTGGTTATCAATTAAAGAAGACTTCATAGGAAAGAAGAAGTCCAAAAGCAGTTATCTGAAGAAGCCAAAAAGCGCTTTTCTTGCTTCTCCCAACCACACACCAAAAACCCACCCATGTTACCTCCTTCTTTTCACTCCATTTCCCCCCTATTACATAACAGAATGTTGTTATTTCATATTTCTATTCTTTCCTCTTCTTATGAATCTGATGTAAATATTGTAGTCATATGCGTCTATTCTTATCCAATCTCCTTCAACAATTCTAGTTCAGATTAACCTTTCTATGTAAGCACTTAAAACTAATAGTGCCAAACCTTAGTATAGAAAGGGAGTTACCCACAAACACTCAGAACGCCCTTTGGTATGTTTGGCATTGCTTACAACATGGTTTTAAGTATTGGCCTATACCATATTGCAATATCGCATCAAATTTCGCCTATACATGATATAACATTGGTTTGATATTGCCAATACGAAATGCCTGATCTTGCCAATTCGAGCATCATAAAAAATTGGTTGATAATTGATGCCAATTCCAATATATTAAACCTCAGTTTATGATAAAGTGCTTCTGCAGCTTTAAAGTTTTAAACCAGATTCTGAAGCAGTTTTATCAGAAAAGTGCAAGTCAATAATTAGCAGTTAACAGAGGACGGAACCAAAGTTCTAGCTTTGCTCCACAGCAAACACAGAATGCCAGACATGTGACTTTTTATTCCCTCCTATTTTTCCTCACATGGTGTTTCATGCAATTTGATGTGTTCAAATTCTAGTTACTCACTCATTTCATAGCCTAACGTTCTCTCGCGCATAAATTCTAAATGAAGCTTTTGCCAAGAAATCTATTTCAAATATAATATATTTTGACAAACACTTTAAGTTTCAGACATAACAAACATCTTGGCCATATACTTTCCTTTCCTTGATCAGTGTTTTGGATAAATGCTCTAAAATGATGAGCATAAACAGCAAGGAGCACACCATTCCTAGGAAAATAATGGCTTCATCAAGTACCTTCCGTTAATTCAGAATTATCAAAATTATCAAAGAGGGATTTCAAGGAGTAAATAAAGAATAGACAAAGACATCAAGTTGCAAATGTTGTCCTAGGCAAGTATGGGTAAATAAAATATCAGCCAAAAAACATTTGTCCACTTCCACCATTTAAAAAATAATTGTGATTATATTTTTCCATATTATGTTTTTGTGTTTTAGTTTCTGTGAAACATCAAGCCCATTTGGGAGCATAAAAGGCTTTAAATATAAAGCCGAAAACCAATATAATGCAACAGTTTTGATAGGTTGTTACTTTAACTTCTATTTAAATCCATGAACTTCTCTTATTTTATCCGATGTGGAACTATACTCACATATGAACACCTAACAATCTCTCTCTTCATTGTGAAGTACCGCAATCATCTGCAGGAACCATGGGCCCTTTGGCACTAACCATCCATAAGCGGTCTCAACTTTGGTCTAAACCAGCGACCATCCATAGTTATTAGCATCCATATGGTGCACCATGAAAAACCAGACCTAAAGTTAAATCCGACCACTTCGGATTTAATACCGGCTTCACCTCACTTAGACCACAACCTGAGCTCTGATACCATTTGTTAGAGAGAAATGTCGAGGCTCCTTGGCCATAATGGGCTTTAAACAGAAAACTAAGAACCAATCTAACCCAAAAGTTTAAGCTGATAGGTAGTGGCTGCATTTTATATTTAAATCCATGAACTTCTCTTATTTTACCTGATATGGGACTATCTCACATATGAACAGCTAAGAGAATCATGTTTAGAATGATTACAGAGCTGAACTCTTAAGGAAACTTGAACCAAGAAAATAAGTATTCAAAGGTGTATCAATCTGTCTTTCCTTTGACATCTTCTGCATTATGGATACTTCAATTTTTCGCTAGCCCTCCTAGTCCCTAACAGCTAATAAAATATTTAAACATAGTGGGCAGCACTACAACAATAACAACTGAGACTTTTATCCGAAGTACTCGGGGTAGGCTACATGAACCAAAAGAGAATCACGCCAGATCGCTCACCAGAGAATCCTTCTCTATTCATTCCTATTGAGTAATATGCCCTCATTTAAATCTCTAGAATCCATATCTTTTCGTATTACCTCCATCTATATTTTCTTCAGTCTTCCATTTGCTCTTTTAACTTGTCTTATCAAAATGGTACATTTGTAGGTTTATGTTGTAGATAACCAAACCATCGTAAGCGATTTTCTTACACCTTTTTTTCAATAGAGACTACATCTATTTTAGCATGAATATATCTCTCCTAATATTGCCACACATTCAATGAAACATGTACATCTCTGTTACACTTATCTTCCGTGAATGATATTTTTTTAATAATCTAGCATTCTGTACCATATAATATAGCTGGCCTAATAACAGTCCTATAAAATTTCTCACTCAGCCTTAATGGAATGTTAGTCTTATAAAACTCCCGTTGCACTCCTCCATTTCAACCAGCCAGTTTTGATCATATAATTGACATCATTATCGATCTCTCTTTCATTTTGAATAATAAAACCCAAGTATCTAAACTGACACTCATTTGTATCTCTTACTCATCTAGTGTCACAGTACTATAGTCTTTGATCTGTTGTTTACTAAATTTACATTTCATATACTCTGTTTTGAACCTACTCAATCTCAAACCTCTATATTCTAATATTTACCTTCATAACTCTAATTTGCCATTAACTCCTGCTCTTGTCTCGTTAGCTAAGACATTTTCATTAGCAAATAGCATGCACCAAGGTATCTCACCCTGAATAGTTTTAGTAAACTCATCCATCACTATAGCAAATAAGAATGGACTCAATGCAGATCTTTGATGCAATCTAATTGTGATTAAAAAATCACTTATTAGACCACCACAAGTTTTGATATTGAATACTACTCCATCATACATGTCCTTAATTATGTCAATATACTTATAGGGACTCTTTTCTTCATTAATATCTACCAAAGCACCTCTCATGGTACCTTCTCATAGGCTTTCTCTAAATCAATAAATACCATATGCAAATCTCTCTCTCTCAGAATCACTCTATAAATTGATGAAATAAATGAATAATTTCTATCATTGATCGCCCTGGCATGAATCTAAATTGGTTCTCTGATATTGTAACAGTCTGTCTTAATCTATATTCAATTACTTTTTCGCAAAGTTTCATAGTGTGACACATGAGTTTTATTCCACGGTAATTAGAAAAACTCTGAATATCACTATTGTTTTTATATAGAGATACTAGGGTAATCTTCCTCCATTCATTTGGTATCTTTTTAGTTTGCCAAATCTTATTAAAGAGGTCTGTCAACCACCTCATACCTATCTCTCCTAAGTATCTCTATATCTCAATAGGAATATTATCTAAATCAACAGCTTTTCTTAATCTCATCATTTTCAAAACCTCTTTTATTTCAGATTTTTTAATTATACGCATAACACTACGATTCATATCCTCACATTGAATAATAAGGTCTCCCAAATCTTGAATAAAACTACAATTATTCAATCTGTCAAAATAACTTCTCCATCTTTTTTTAATCTCTTCATCTTGAACTAAAACCTTTTGATTATAATTTTTAATACACTTTACATTATATAAGTCCCTATACTCTCTCTCTTATTCAAGAATTATATACATATATATATATATATATATATATCATTTTCTGCCTCTTTATTATCCAACTTCTCGTACACTTGTTTGTATAATTTAGTTTTTGCATCCCGAACAGTTTTCTTAGCCTCCTTAACTAGCTTATAGCTCTCAAATCTTGTTCCATCGTTGTTCTTCTTTAAATCTCTATAAAGGTCATGTTTGATCTTAATAGCATTTTTTACCTTTTCACTCCAACATAATGTATCCTTACATGGTAGTGCACTACCACTCGACTCACTTAATATATTTTTAGCTACTCTCCTAATGCAGCTAGCCATTTTGTTCCATGTTATATCCAGATCATCATGGTCCTTCCAATCCGCTTCCTGTACTACTTTATCTACAAAAAAAATTGTTTACTTTCTACTTACCACCACTTAATTTTAGCATCTAATTTATACTTAGTCTTTCTAAGTCTCATAATCCGAATATCTAAAATTAAGAGCATATGTTATGTTACTACACTCTCACCTGGCACTACTTTACAATCGATGCAACTATTTCTATCTACTATCTAAGTTAAAAAGAAAACTATTTGGCACTTACTCGATCCACTTTTAAGAGTAATCAAGTGAGAAACTCTCTTTTTGAACCAATTATTCTCTAGAATCAAATTATACGACAAAGCAAAGTCTAGACTTGAGTTACCTGCTTCATTTCTTTCTTCAAAACCAAATCCTCCATGTACACTATCAAATACATTACAACTAGTTCCTATATCTTCATTGAGGTCACCACCAATAAAAAGTTTTTCTCTAGCAGGTATTTCCTGTACCATCTCATCTAGATCCTCCAAAATTGACGTTTAATAGATTCATCAAATCCTACTTACGGTGCATAGGCACTAATTATTTAAGAATCTCCCTATCTAAAATAAATTTAACTAATAAAATTCTATTATATTTCCTTCTAAGCGCTACTATATCCCAAAGTAACTGTTTATTTATTATCACACATATCCCATTACGATTTCTATCTCTGCTCATATACCAAATTTTATAACCCCAAGGACTTTAGCTTTCTCACCTACCCATTTAGTCTCATGCACGCACAAAACACTAACCTCCTTCAAATTATAGCATCAACTAACTCTGCTAATTTACTTGTAAGAGAACCTATGTTCCACAAGCCTAATCAAATCCTATGTTCATGAGCTATTTTTTTTACCCTCACCCGCTCATTAAGGTGTGGGAACCCTCTTACAGTTAACACCATATCCGAGCGCCAATATGGCGCGTCACTTTTGAGCGACGACCTAACAACTCTCACACATTTTTCACTATACTCAGACTCCGATATAGCGCGTTGCTCAATAGGGAACGCCCCAACAAAATTCATTATTTGGCTCATGTCATAATATATGACAATATTTTACGATGGCTGTCACCGACCTACTACAACCCTAATCTTTTATCCTGCCTTGAAATAGACAGTGAAAAAATAAAACACTAAGCATAGCACTGGAGGAGTTTAAACAAACTGGGCAGCACTATCAATAAGATATAAAATGATGTATAGTATGGGTTTTCGACCCCATTAAGCAACTGTAGTCCAGAATGAAGAGTTAAGTTGATAAACCAAACTTTGAACTGCCTTTCATTAGAAAGTGGTGCTGAACAAGCATTATGGGGAGTCTAACTAGGATGAAGTTGAAGCTACATGATACATCAAAACCAAATTTTAAAATCTGTAAAAGGACAATGCACTATGATAACTAGGATATTAACAAAAAAATTGTTCAAGGTTAATCTAAGGCAAATAGAAAGTGGAAAGCTGTAGCCACAGGACTTAATGATATCTCTATTGAATTTTGAAAGTGTTCAAGAGATAAAAAGCTTGTATCTTGATTAAGTTACAATAGAAAAGAGAATATGCAAAATGAATGAAAAAGAAAGGGATTAACACCTATCTATAGATTATGGGGATATAAACATTGTAAAATCTATCCTTGAGTTAAGCTAATAGTTACGCCATCCAAAGGAACTTAGCAGAGTAATTGAGCAAAAGTTATGAAAAAGAAACAATTGTGTGGAAAACTAAACTGTCTCCAGGTTGGTGTAAGAACTATTTACCGACTAAAACAATCAGAGGAAAGTCTTAGGAAAGGGAAAAAAAATTGATTTAAATGGTTTTCACAATCTTTTTTTTTTTTTTTTTAAAAACTTTAGTTATTATAAGTCACTTGGGGAGTTTAGGTGGTAGGTTCTATAGACGAACACAAAAAAGGAGTCTGTAATTGAAGGACAATTATAATGCAGAGGAAACTAGCAAGGAAACACTTGGAGTGGAAATAGATAAATTCCCCTGTTACACTTTCACCATAGACACACCAACGATTGACATTAAGCTCTTATTTCTTTGCTTTGACTATTGAAAGTAGGAAACAACAGTTTGTTGAGAATATGGTATTGCTGAGGAGATATTAATTAGATGAAAAAGAAGCATAAGAAATGTCCCTTATAGCCAAGCTACGTTAACAAATTGGGGATTGAGGACGTTTTGCTCATTTTAAATGAGGGCATATGTGTTCGCCATAAAAATTGTAAAATGATTTCTTTATTGAATCTCTCAATAAAATATTACAATTTCAACGGTTTCCCGTTTACAGAAAATGAGGAAAATTTAATTCCCTCTTTATTTAAAGTTGGGTTCTGTAGTAGCTGTGGAGTACGATCCTGCTCTCTGTTGACTCTCCGTACAAATTCTTTTAATTAGCAAAGTTTTTGAACTCTCGACGGCAATAATAAGAGGACTCTCTATATCGTATTGATCTCCAATTTTCGGCCTTCGGTCCTTTTTTCTGTCTTGATTCGGGCTTTTTATAGAGTTTTTGGAGACTCTTGAGTTGTTGTAACTATCCAACTGTTGGTCTCCATAATCTGAATATTAATTTCCCGCCTTTTGATCTGGTAAATTTCTATTAAATCTCCAGAATCTGTAATCGGCATCATCATTCCTCTAGATCATAACTGAAATGCAGAACGCGAATCTCGAACTTTAGATTCGCGGCCCCTGTTTGACTATAGTCAGAACGCAGATCTTGAGTTTGAGATTCGCGGATCTATTTAATTGTAAACAGACCACGGATTTTGAACCTTAGATTCGCGGCTCCATTGATTGTAATTGGAACGCAAATCTCAATCTTTAGATTCGTAGTTCAAATGATTTTGTTCGCTGCTCTTGGACCAGATAACAAGGTTTTATGGGGTTCAACCCTGTTATTAGTTTTGCGAATTTGGGAAAAGTGATCCACACTTCAGTTTCTATAGAAAACATGACTCGCAAAAATAATCTTCTTTTCATTTATGCATCTCTCTCTTCATAGCAGATGATCTCATTACAGGAAATTTCGCCAACAATATGTTATTTAGGATCATCATTTATCATAACGAAGGATGTTCATAGAATAAAAACATTCTAGAGTACTGTGTCCATGAATGTGACGGGATATTTTACATAAGATCTCAATCTGATTTGCAATGTTTCATGAACCACATTAGAATCAATATCTTCAGTAAAATGAGAATGTGAGGACCGGAGATAGACGAGTAGCAAGAAACGAAAAGACACAGTAAAGAAATAAGTGTGTTCCTAAGAAGTAAGAGGTCACTTGATTGACATATGATGCTTTAATTGATAATGATCAGAAAAAGAAATGAAGCTTTTAGTTATCAGATGATAACAGCTTTGCTTTTGGCTTTTCGTTGTCATCACCATTATACCAGGATAAATGCAAGTCATTACTGAAGGAATATAGCAGATAACTGGAAGACGGTTTTTAACAGTCTTAAAATTTCAATGCTACCTCTGCTGCAAATTCTCCCTGGCAGTTAGAATTGGCACCAGACATTTCCTTCATATCAAAGAAGCTATCAATACCAGCATCATCAAAAAGCTGACTTGACTGATTGTGAGATACACCAAACAGTTCTTCATAGTTTTCAAAGGTTAGGTCAACGTCATCCACTGTGAAATCATCATAGAAGTCACCTTGGTGGATATCCAGATCCTTTGACTCAGTACCACCTAGCTGCATTTTGGATTACAATAGCAACTTTACTAGAATTTCAAATATTTCAGAACGTATCATATATCATAGAACATATTAATTCTTGAGAAAAGCAATTTACTGTTGCAGTTCGAGGATAAGTCAAAACACTAACTCATGAGATTTATTGTCTGATACAGTTATAAATACAGTATTTAGTCAAAGAAAAGGCAGAAAATGTATGAATACTATAACACGGAAAGACTGCCACTTTATTAAGACTGTTACTACCAAAGATCACCATCAGGCACTTGGAAATCTCAAATATAGTAGGCACTGATATAAAGTAGTCTTTAAGAAATGATTTCTTAATGTAGAAGACTTTGTTAAGAAGTTGCCCCGTCCTTAGTTAGAAAAGGAAAGTTTTAAAACTGAAGGGAAAGAATCAATTATCTCAACCAAAAGATTTCTGTAAGCCATCTACAATTTTTTTTAAAAAATTCAAATCTAAATGAAAGAAATCCCTTGAGCAGAAATGTTAATCTACTAAAGTTTAAAAAATAAAAAAAAATAAAAAAAAAACCTACCCCTCAAGTCTTCCATATATTCATACATACCACCCCGAAAAAATTCCTTACGTTTTTGCTATTGCGCCTATATCTCAAAAGTGAAGTTTGACATAGGACTTTAGGAGAGAAAAGGTAGGCATGGCTATACATTATATGTATAAATCAATCGAGGATAGCAGCGACAAATCAATATTACTTATCTTTTTCCGATAAAATAATTGGAATTTGCTAACTATTGATAAATGAATTAGAAGTTAGCCACTATGAAAATCCTTAGTTTCTGACTTTCTTCTAGGTATATTCACTCAAGTTAGAGTTTTGACTTGTCCTCGAAATCTGCAATAGGAACCATATGCAAATTAGAAATTTCCATCTAGATGTATATATCAAAGCATTAGCGTACCTTTGGTGTGGTTGACTCCACTGAGCCAGTGGGCTGTGCACTGCTTGGCACAGGGTTTGCTGCAGATGTAGAAGATGAACCAATCCAAGGACAGAATTTATCCATATTACCCAGCTCATTCATGTTAACATCTCTGCTGCTGCTGCTCCCCGGTGCTCCCCAGCAAGTACTGGCACAGTTCCCATTGATGCTCATCAAAGCCATATCTCGTTCACAATTTGAATCACCAAAGTCAGGGAACTCCATTACAAAAGACCATATTCTCGAAAGCTCTGCTGCCGATGGGCAGCCAGAGTAGCTGTTTATCGTCTGTCTCTTATGCTCAGAAGCTGAAGGCGCACCATGTCCATTCCAGTCACAATTTTGACAAAGGGAAACATTTTCCTCAATGCAGCGCATAACGGCAGGTTCCGAAACACATCGATCGCATAGAAGTGTTCGAGAGTGACGCTGGGAGAGAGCATTGGCCGAGTGAACATTTCGGTCACATGATAAGCATAAGGAAGCAGCATCAGAGCGGCAGTAGACCATAGACCTTTGCTCCCCACAATAGTCACAAAGGAAGCCCATGATTACTTCACTGGAATATTCTCTTTTCAGATTTAATAATTCAATTATCCAAACTGACCATCAAACTGCAGCAACCTGCAATCTTTAGATGTAATTTTGAAGGGATCAGAACTTGTATACTCACAAAAATGTTGGAGATGATAAGAAAAATATGACAACAATTAGATTTTCTTTCTTGTATTTTCTTTTTCTTCTATTTCACTCTCTAAACATATCCTTATCCAAATGTTGGGATTCCCGAAGACCTATATGAAATATAATATCACACTGTTGGCAATTAGGACACATATCTTTCAGTCTAAGAAAGTACATACTTGACAACCGATTATTCCTCAATTCATGACATTGACATTGGCAGGGATCCAATTTTCTGGGTTACCAGGTGACAACCAGAAAAGGCTTATGTCGAATCATGACTTATTATTATTACTTATTTCGGACAATGGAGTAATCGAAGACTACATTCTCATTGCTACTGCCATATACTAAATTCAAATGAATAAAACAAAAAAATTCTCAAGATCTTTAAAGTTTCCAAACTCAAGAAACACTCAGAGATTATTTATAGGATAGAAGCCGGCTTCTACCACGAAGACAAAAGGTTAAAGCAAGTCACTTTTTAGTACAAACTCTGTTACAAAATCAGGCATTTTATAGTTAATGGTTTCAGCAAAATGAACAACTGTTCAACCAATAATTTTAGAATGAGAAAAAAACAAAGCATGATTCCAAATAACTCCACCACCACTCAAAGAAAAGAAAGAAAAATCTCTTTATACTAAAGTTTCTATTTTAAATCTACAATATCCTCTAATTTGATCTGATCGCACTAAACCCCTGCATGTAATCAATTAAATGAATTTCTAAACCATACTTTAAAAGATTTAAACGAGAAAACTGCTGATCTCTGCACCAAATTCCTTCAACTTTTAGATACGCTTTCAATAAACTCACTTCGAAGGTGATCTTCTCCTTGTATTTCTATATGACATCCAAAAAAAACAGTACTACCGTTTTTCTATCTAATGAAGAATATGTAGATCCCACAGGTAAAATTCCAGAAGCACACTCTTCCAAAAAGGGGGGAAAATCAAAACAAATATCTTGCGTACCAAAATTTGAAACGTATACTCAGAAAACCCACATCATAATAATAAAGATAACTTTTTTTAGATTGCCAAATCCAACCGCCCGTCGAAAACCTACAATATAGGCCAAGAAATTGCAAGAAATATCAAATCAAGCAGCAGAAGTTAACAAGTTGAACCTTCCGCATTCTAAATTAACCGAATTCCACCAGACATCAAAAATTTTGACATCAAAATTCAAAAATTATATATATATATATATATATATATATATATATATATATATATATATATATATATATATATCGAATTTGCAAAAATCTCGAAAAAATGAACTGATGGTAAAAAAATCTCCTTCCAATTGAATTTGTTTACTTCTCGCCGTATTTCACAAAGTTTTCCATCAAATAATAGCATTTTAATAAATTATTAAAAAATAACGAAAATTCCCATAAAAATAGAAGCCAACAGTTCTAGTCCAGTTCAAGTCAAAATCCAAAACAATAACATCAAAGCATCAAGATCAAATGAAATAATTCAGATCAACAGCCCAAAAATAGTGAAAATCAGCTAAAATTCAGGAAAAAAATCGGCAAGAAAAACCCTCGAACACATCAGTATCAGACTACAGAGCTCCAACTAACACCCACCGATGACTCGAGATCAGCAGCTTAGTGTAGAGCTCCCCTTTTGTCTTCGCCTACAAGCCCTAGAGAGAGGGAAGGGAGAAGGTAGATGTGGATGAGAGAGAAAGGAGTATAGATGATGAGAGGAAAAAAGTGCAAAGAGAGAGAGAGATGGTGGGGGCTTGGGGCCCACTGGGGTCGAGAGGGGAAGGTTTTCCTTTTCGCTTTTTGGGGACAAACTCGTTATTTATGGATCGGAATAGGGGTATTTTTGTATGAGAGAGGCCACCTGGCCGATAAGACAGATTTCACCCGGGAAATTCTAGATGAGCACACCACCTCCTAAGATTATAAACATTTTCTTTCACACGTTTTTTTTTTTGGCCAGGATTAAGTCCAAAACAATGTTAAAATCATGTCCCAAAACAATGTTAAAACCATTCCGAAACTAATTTTTGAAGACTAATTCCCATATATTTACTAAGTCAAGTGGCGTTTTCATTTAGAATTTTCCACGAAAATAGCTAAGACGAATGCCATAAAGACATTTTTGACAATATCAAAAATTACAAGCTCACCACTTCAACTGTACGGAATTTTCATAGGCCGTTACAATATAGCATCCAGTTATCTAAGGTTTCAAGTTCAAAATAAGTCTTGTTGATCGATAGGTAAGTAACTCAACGTGATCAATAATAACAGTAATAAGAAATGTGAGAGAGAATATTATAAGAAATTTGTAAATAAAGAGAGAACATGATGATTTCAGTTGAATTTAATGAACTCGTGATGTTTTTTACAGTTATTATGCCTTTTGAAAAAGGGAACTGTAAATGTGAACTTAAGTATATAAAAAAAAATTGTAGAAATACAGATAATGGATTGAAAATGACTAGTTAGAAATAGAGAAATGCGTTATACACAAGAATAGTTTTTTTTTTTTTTTTTTGTCATTTATTTAAGTGTTATTTAAAGAAGTAAAAATTGGGAAAATATTTTTGCGCCTGAACTTGTTTGCGTAACTTCTCTTATATTCAAATTTAACGGTCTAAGTTCTTATAATATATAAGTAATGTTATGATGACTTAATATTGTGATTTATATAACAAATATAATTTCAGTCAAAAACGGCTTAGTTATTAACATGCATGTGTAAAGCCCCAGTTATTTAGTTATTTCCTTAAAGGAGAAGTTTAGAAATTTCTAAACTTATAGTCACAAAATCTTAGGATAATCGTAACTATTGTCACATTTAGATGAATAATAATATGTCTAAAACTGAAAAAAAAAAATCTTATATAAATAAAATTGATTACATAAAATGACACACTACTCTACACATAACGAAAAAGAATAAAAGAGTAAAGCAGTATCCAGACAAAAATATATATATATAAATAAACATGTATAAATGATCTTCAGAAGATACACCCTACTGTTTCTTGATACTCAGCCTCCTCAAGAAAGTATGGACCATTGACTAGGGCTGATTCTCTTTTCTCACCTTCCAGACTTAGGTTTAGAACCCAGTAAACAAGTAACGGATAAGAGAGAAAGATGTACTATTATAGTACTAGAGAATAATATATGTGAGCATATTATATGTCAACAGTCGTTATAGTATAAATTAGAAATAATATAAATAAACTTGGAGTCATAATTAAATCAAATGTATAAAATTATATAGATTAGATATATGCAATATATCTCATTCAGGTTTTATGTCAGATATCAGAAACTTAATAGATTATTAATTAGTTAGTTATTTGGAACTATCACTAATATATATTAATTAGTTAGATATTTAAAACTATCACTGATGGATAAAATTGTGTTGTTCTGTATTATCACATAAATATTTGTACATGCCTGGAACCCAGGTTCAGATTCATGGTGTTAAAACATGATACATCACGAGGCACTTAAAACAAATTTCATATTATAAATGATGATCTAATTTGGAACTTAAAATCAAATGGTGGTTTAGTACCACTGAGAACTGCTGCAGTAAAAGTCCTTGCTCCATAAATTACAATCATCTAAAATCTTATACGATATAGTTCTTATCTATCATATAGTTTTTTCCTTTAATCTCATATTATATATGTTAGGATACACATAGATTTAGAATATCATGACTTTTGATATAGAGTACAAATCCATTAGTATTAAAATAAGAATTCAAAAGCCAGAAATCAGAATTTAACTATTAGATAAAATTCGGATTGTGTACATATATATTTAGAATATTTCAAAATTAATTATGTCATTATGTTCCAAGTAATTATGTCTATTATGTATCACAGATATCGAATACCAAAAACATATGTCATACATGTTATATGTTATCATGTATCAAGTTTGTCCAGTGTTGGTATTAGAATTCTCGTGATAGAGAACTTGTCATAATTCGGTATGCATAAGTAATGTTTAGAATTTCAAAGTGTCCTTATTACATATCCTAGGTCCATTTTAGGGTATCCAGGTGTTACCAGATCTAGAGTCAGTTCTGAGTTTTCATGGTTAACCAGATTACTAGGGTACTAGGTTATTTACATAAATCTAACTTTTTATAAACAGTACATCATATAGCCAATTAGAGCTACTTATCTCAGATTCATCGAGGCCAAAACCTCTGCTGGTTGGCGGTTGACGTAAGCATGACAGCTCAGACTTCCCACAGTATATCCAACATTCTCTTTGGATTCCAATTTCACTTCCAAATACTATCTATGCATTACAAAATAAGTTTTAAGCCATAAATCTTAATCCATATTCAAAATCAACACTGGATTCCATAAATAGAACTCAAGAATCAGCTCTTAAAATCCTAATGTACAAATTCATTAAATTATAGAGATAACTAAAAATATCATAGAGATATATATAAGCCCACCACTCACTCAGATCTGAATGTATTCTCTATTTTCTATATTGATTCACAAATACTTTCACATTTGAGCTTACATAAGTTCAGTTGATTTATATCAATTGAAGCCTCCCATTGCCTAGGACAATAAAAATATCTTGCTTACATCACTCATGACTTATCAAGTATGAACTTGGGTTTAACTGAAGTCCTACATCCCAAAGTGCATTTATAGCAGTTAATGAATCATTTGTATGACTTTATCTCACTATGAAAGAATGTGAAATAAAATTTTTGGTAGTTTGGAATTATGTATTTAAGCATACAAAAGTCCAAGCAAATAGCTATATGCAAGAATTTTGATTTTTGACACTAAAAATCACGTCATTAAATTAAATGATCGTAATATTAAAATCTTACTAACAGGTCATTTGTGCATAGATTACAGATCAGGTATTCATATTTCTCAAATTTAGATTACCAGAACATATTATAAATAAACCATGAATCAGCTAACATTACTATTTTACTAATGTAATCAAGACTAACCTTGCGTGTGTGTCTAGTCAGGCTGGGCTACTAATAATGGTATTTATAAATCAAGATATAAGAATAGACAATTCAAAATGATTTTTTTTTTTTTTGTTGATATGATATAATCATTCATTAACTATTTACAAACAAGATTTCATTAGCATTTGACATGGTTGGTTAATGGATCAAGCATTAAAAATTAGTCAATTTTATGATAGTTTTGATACGATCACTTTATTTGCACCCGATCCATAGTTAAATCCAATCCAATTATAATAAAATTTTGTTTGTAAATACTTTATAAATGATAGGTCATATCTACGGGAATAGATTTTCATTTTCATTGTCCATTCTTAGATTTTAGTTTATAGCATCCACATTTAAATGATATTAATGGTAGCCAGCCAAATTCTCTCTCTCTCTTTCTCTCTACACACACACACATATACATGTACACATACACACATACATATATACATATATATACATATATGTGTGTGTGTATGTATGTATATGTATATATATATATATATATATATATATATATATATATATATATATATATATATATATATATATATATATGAGATTACTGTAGGTGAGCCGCCAGTTTAGAAAAAGTTACGTGAGGTATTGGCAAAAATATAACGATCCAATGATTTTCTTTTCAAATTTTTTCTAGAATTAGTATCTCTACCTCCTTAACTTCTTTCAGATCAAATTTCATAAATTTTTGAGTTTATTTACTCTTTCATTAAGTGGATACAAAATATTTTATTCACTGAAAATCATTAATTTTATGTCAACTTGATGGAGGACCAAATCAAAACTAAAACCCAATAAATTGATATGAGTGAACCCTAGGGGGTTAAGATTATAATCCAATAGAAAATTTTTAAAAAATTACCAGTGAAACTGGAAATGAGCTAAAGCTATGGCAATTTACGTGTGAATCGGTGGCTCATTTCCATTTCTCTCTCAATCTCTCTCTCTCCCTCTCTCTCTCTCTCTCTCTCTCTCTCTCTATATATATATATATATATATATATGAGTAAACAGGAAATTCACCGGCGGTGAAAAGGAGTTCCTTCACAGCCGCTTAGGTGGCGCAATAAAATTATTACATGTGGCACCACTCAAAGGGTGGTTAAGAGAATTCATTTATTTATTACCTTTAATGACGCCACGTGTAATAATTTTATTGGGCCACCTAAGTGGCGGTGAAGGAACTCCCTTCAATGCCGGTGTATTTCCCGTTTACTATATATATATATATATATATATATATATATATATATATATTCCTAGTTAATGTTTATATATTAGGTTAAAAATTTGATAAATATGCAGTCATACTAATATGTAATACAACTAGGTACTCTGAGTTCCAAAGTGGATGATACCAGCACATTTAGGTTGTGTTTGGATTGAGGGAAAATGAAGGAAAAGAAAAAAAAAAGGATATAGAAATTGGTTTTCTTTTTTATATTTGATTTTAAAAAAATGAAGAAGAAAATCTCAAGGAAATTTTAGAAGAAAGCAGTTTTTTATATTTGGTTGCTCAATAGAAAATTAAAAGGAAAATATAATTCTAATTAAACTATACAAAATTTTAATATTAATTTACATATTATTGATATAATTTTTAATTTTTAAATAATTAAGCATATAATAATCAAATGGTCCAAACTTCACAAAAGTTAAAAATATCTTGGGACTAAAATTATAAGGAAATTTCTACAAAAATTTCTCTTCTTTTTTCCTTTTTCTCTCAACTTTCCTTTTCTTTCATTTTCTCCTGAATTTGAGGAAGAAAAGGAAAAAAAAAAAAAAACCTAATACATTTTCTCTCACTTTCTTTCCCTTTTATTTTCTCTCTAATTTTCCCTCTAACCAAACAGTAGAAAGCAATTTTCCCTTTCCTTTTCTTTTCTTTTCCTTCATTTTCCCTCAATCCAAACATAGCCTATTGTTTATTGAAATTAAAGAAAGTGCATACTTACCTCAAAATCAACTTTACTTTAAATTTAATGAAGCCCCCTAGCCAACTCACTTTTCTAACTCTCTAATCTCTCCCTTGCGTTGTGTTGTGCTTGTACATAGAGAGTTTGTTTTGTGTGTGAAGAAAATAAATGAAGTTATGAGAAAGAGAGAAAGGTGTGTTGTGTGTGTGTGTGTGTGTGTGTGTAGAGAAAGGTGTGTTGTGTGTGTGTGTGTGTGTGTGTGTGTGTGTGTGTGTATATATATATATATATATATATATATATATATATATATATATATATATATATATATATATATATATATATACATACATACATACATACATACATACATATATATGAGAAAATGAAAAATTCACCAACTGTGAAGGGAGTTCCTTCACTGTCGCTTAGGTGACCCAATAAAATTATTACATGTGGCACCACTTAAAGTAACAATAAAATAACTCTCTTAACTATTCTTTTAGTGGCGCCACGTGTAATAATTATATTGGACCACCTAAGCGGCAGTGAAGGAACTCCTTCACCGCCGGTGAATTTCTGGTTTCCTCTCTCTCTCTCTCTCTCTATATATATATATATATATATATGTATATATATATATACATATATATATATATATAGAGAGAGAGAGAGAGAGATTACTGTAAGTGAGCTGCCAGCTTAGGAAAAATTACGTGAGCTAGTGACCAAAATGCAGTAATATAATAATTTTTCTTCAATTTTTTTCTAGAATTAGGATTTATACCTCTTTAGCATTAATAAAATTAAATTTAATGAATTTTGGAGTTCATTTAAACATTCATCAAGTGCATACAAAATGTTTATTCATTGAAAACCATTAAAAATTGTATCAACTTGATGGTGGACTAAATTAAAACTAAAACCCAAAAAATTGGGTATGAGTGAACCCTAGGGGGTCGAAATCATAATCCAAAATAATTCTTTTAAAAAATTTTTATTGAAAATAGTGGAAATGAACTGCAGATCAGGTAACTTATGTGAGCTGTCAGCTCATTTTTATTTTTCTCAAATATATATATACATATATATATATATATATATATATATATATATATATATATATATATATATATATATATATATATATATATATGAAAATAGTATACCTAAGATGTCTACATAGAGAGTTACTTATAGAGTCCTCTAAATTACATATGTGCGCGTGTGTGAAATTGTGTACCTAATGTGTCTCTTAAGGCATTATTTATAAAGCCTCCCTTAAATCTCAATACAAAGAGTGTATATAAAGGATCTGACTATAATTTACGATCTCTATACTCTAAATATGTGGTGTATAAAAACATATGTGATCCAAATACTTCCGCATAATCAATCAAGAGGATTTAGTCGTATTGTTGAAAAACCATTCATTTGAAAGAAAGCAAGGAAAGATAACAAGAAGATATTAGAACATCTATTTGGAAGAGATGATGAATGTAGGAGTTCATTTTGGTTATGGTACTAAGAAACGGAATTCCAGAATGACCGTTTATATCTCTACAAAGCGTAAAGGTAACCATATTATAAATCTTACTAGAACTAATTATTTTTTATCTAAAACCTGCGATTTAGTTTTTGATGCAGCAAGACGAGAAAAAAACTTCTTAATTATTGGTACAAAAAATAAAGCAACAGATTTAGTAGCATCAGCTGTAATAAAGGCTTGATGTCATTATGTTAATAGAAAATGTCTCAATGATATGTTAACGAATTGGTCCACTATGGAAATGAGACTTCATAAGTTCAAAAACTTAAGAGCAGAATAAAAGATGCAAGAGTTCTGTATTTGGTTCGACTTTCTTCATTTAAGAATATCTTCGGGTTTATCGCATCTCCAACGAAGGGATCCCCATAGGATATATATATATATATATATATATATATATATATATATATATATATATATATATATATATATATATATATATATATATATATATATATATATATATATATATATATATATATATGAGAAAAATGAAAATGAGCTGATAGCTAATGCATGTTATCTGAGTTGCAATTCATGTCCACTATCTCCAATAACTTTTTTTTTTAAAATTTCTTTTGGATTATGATCTCAACCCCTTAGGGTTCACTCATACCCAATTTCTTGGGTTTTAGTTTTGATTTGGTCATCCATCAAGATAATACAAAATTAACAATTTTCAATGAATAAAATATTTTGTATGCACTTGATGAAAAGATAAATGAATTTCAAAATTTATGAAATATAATCCGAAAGTAGTTAAAGAGGTAGAGATAATAATTGTTAAAAAAATAAAGAAAAATCATTGGATCATTGTAGTTTTGCCACTAACTCACGTAAATTTTCCTGAGTTAGCATCTCACCTACAGTAATCCCATATATATATATATATATATATATATATATATATATATATATATATATATATATATATATATATATATATATAACACTCCCCGCCTTCTCATGTTTGTAACTTTC
Source organism: Dracaena cambodiana (assembly GCA_036321105.1). NCBI lineage: Eukaryota > Viridiplantae > Streptophyta > Magnoliopsida > Asparagales > Asparagaceae > Dracaena > Dracaena cambodiana. The sequence continues at coordinate 40,968,810 of JAYEPQ010000003.1, forward strand.
CTACGCATAATGTGTTCACAATCACATTATTCATTCACACAATATATTAATTGCATATTTACAATATGAGCTAATCAAATTTGACAATTACACTAAAAGTGCCTTGGTTATATGTTATAAAATAAAAATAGTCATACCAAGATCCACACTCTAATAGGGCCACACCCTACCCCTGATATTATAGGAAGCATTAGTGACACTCTCTCTCACATCAATGATATGTTTACTTTTATGTATTAGTACTTTCAAACAATATCAAGATGCTTTATTAGCTTCTTTATATAGTCTTTTGGCACGAAATATTCGGGGTTTAGTCTTGACTCCTTGTGACTCGATTTGCTAATCAAGACCATAGAACTTTGGTACCAATATAACATATATTTACCTCATTTTGAATATCATAGAAAATATTAAGTAATAAAAACAAAAAAAAAATGCATTTATGTTTACGTATCTACTCTTGAGCATCACCAAAACTTATAAAATTTTCATTGTTATATCAAAAGACAAATAGATCCTTATTGTGTGATCACTACTCATCCAACACTGTAAATCACAAGCCTCCAATCATTAGAACATTGTCCGTTTATTAAAGGTTGCTAACTTATTATGGAAAGTTCCGAGTTACAATGTCACGTTATATTAAAAAATAATAATAATAATATGTTAATAAGGATTGAGAATAAATTATAGTATTATACAAAAGTTTAACATAAATGTCTTATTTGGAAATATTATAGAGGCTTTATTACTTGCAAACTTTAATTGAAGATTTGTTACTTGAAATTCTGTATCTCCTAACTATCCTGTATATTGATACTTTAGTTATTTGGTGACATATAATAATACAACCATATTTAACTTTCTTTACAGCCAATTACAATGGAAAATCACACAATAATTCTCAAATAAAATTTTAATTTATTCAAATAACTAATTTAATTCTAACAGAATGGTAACTTAACCATATTGAAGTAGCATAAAAAGAAGATCAAGATTATCTTCATCAAATGTGGCAAAGTACATTTTAAACATTTATTCCATATTAATAAAACAAGACGAAAATGTCACCTTAAAGTAAAGATAATGTGGTTGCCAATTACTCCTACAAGTCTATAACTCCTCAAAATAGGCAAATCTTGCTCTAGCTCTAGTAAGTCCACCTCTAAGTCTGGACATATACACTTATGTCATCAATAATGTGACCAATAATAGTACAAAAAAAAATATAAAAATTGTAAATAACAATGACACAACAAATCAGACATAAATAAAACAGTAACACCTCATTTATCTATATATGAAAATGACTTGATTTATTTTTTAAGTTAATCAATACTTTTGGTATTTTGAAACTTCTAAATATATGAAATTTGATACTATAAGTGCATTCCTGTTGCAACCGGAAAATAAGTTAATAGTAATATATCTCATGACATCTGGAAAAACGGTAACAATATATACATTCCGTGACACATGGGAAATGGTAACAGAAGAATTTTGGTTGAAACATATTTCAAACCCTCCTGTATGGAATTTAATGGTAATCAATTACATTTAGTCTATCGAATTATAACAACTCTAGGTTCCCCCAAAACCAAGTATGTTTATTCTTTTCGATCTTTAAATCTATTTTTAATTCAGTTGATGTTAATGGTGATGGTAATTAATATCAATAGCCAATACGAAAATAATAGTTCTCTAAAACCACCATTCACATCGTTCATTTCCATTTAATAGCTTTCAACGATTACACAGTACCTTACAAATTAAATTGCTTAATGTGTGCATAAAATATATAAAACAATTAATAAATCATTTCCACATAGTGATTTCTATCATTTAGTCTCTTAATTATATATTTTACAATAATTAGAAAGTAATAATCAATAAATATAATTCTAAAAATATCTTGAAAAGTGCTTGGAAATACTAGTCTACCGGTAAACTTACCAATAGATCTGCCAGTTGGTCTACTTCTCAACACTATTGGATTTAGATTTTAGCTCCTACTAGCTAGTAGCTCTGTCGGTAGGTCTCGGGTCTTGAGAACTTGATGCTCTCAGGTCTTGATCTACTGGTAGTCCTACTCGCAGGTCTGAAAACGCAGAGCTTCTAAATCTCAGTTTAGTCAATATTTTTTCAATAAAAAATCTAATGTTTTTGCATTGTTCGTAATAAAACATAACAATATCCCATATTAAAGTGAAACACACTAGAAAATGAGTTCAATAACATTATAGATCATAATTCATCTGATCTCTCTTTCTTTTATAAGTTTTCAGCAATTTAATTAAATCTAACATCTATACTTTCAATTACTTAACAGTAAAACGTATAAAACAATAATTTGAATATAAAATAGATGCAAATATCACACTAATTGTAAATCTTGGACTCAACTGGCCTAAACGATGAAGATTTATGGATCTTTGTGTCAAAAACAGCTAAATTGAACAAGCTTGGGCTAATTCTTCTTCTTCTTCTTCTTCTATGTTCTCTCTTTCTCTTTTCTCTCTTCATTTCTCTTAGAGAAGAAAATTATCGCGGTTAGGAATTTTCCTTTTCATATGAGATTGTGGGGGATTTAATTGATTTCTTTAACTTAGTCAAAAGAAAGTCCTAATAGTTAGGGGAATCCATATTCAAATTGAATTAGATAGTTAGATGAGATATTATAATAACTTTAAACGATTAAATCTATTTCATAATCAAAACCAAATATTTAGCTTAGTGGTTTCGACTTGGGAAGAGCTTTAAAAGATTAACATTTAGAGTCAAGAAGTAATTTATTTAACTCTATTTTTTCAAAAAAAATCCTTTTTAATCTAAAATCTTATTATTAATAAATCGAAAAATCACCAAGATGGAGCGGGCATTACATGATCTAATTGAATAAGGATTTACTTTAAAAAAAACATTTACAGTACAATGGCCCTTTTTTTAAGAAAAGAAAATTTTACGTTTGGTCTTAAATCTTTTGAACTAACTCCACCACTCAATAAACTCGGGCAGCTAAGAGGTTCTTTTCAAAGAATAAAAGCGTAATTTTCTATTTTATTAAAAAAAATGGAACAAACTATAAAAAAAAAAAAATTATATATATCTTAATATTTATGTTTCCTAGTTGCGGGACACCAACTTGGAGCTTTGCATATATCACAAGTCTCATGTATTATCGAGTTTATCCTTGACAAGTATATAACAAGAATGTGCAAACAAGAAACTAAAAGTTATAAGGGGTGTTTACAGATTTGTCCCTTACACCTTTATAAATTATGATTTAGTCCCCCACTTCATATTTAATATTTAGTTCCCTAAATCCTCTAATTTACTACAATTTAGTCCCTCCGTTAGTTTTTCTGTCCAAATAAACGGTAGAATTTAATTTTTATTTTTTTAAAATAATGAAATGAGTTAAATACCCCTATGAAGAAAAAGGGGTGAAAAATAGAGAGATAGAAGAGAAGAAGAAGGGGAAAAACCAATGAACCAAATGAAGAAAAAGAGAAGAGAGAAGAAGAAGAGAGGAGGAAGAGGGAAGGAGAAGAGAGGAAGAATGAAGAAAAGGAGAAGAGAGGAGGAGGAAGGAAGAAAAAGAGAGGAGGAAGAGAGAAAAAGAAATTAAGGAAGGATAAAATAGGAAAATCAGATCAAAAAATAAATTGAGCTAACAGAATTTAGGGAGATGGACTAAATTTTAGTAACTTAGAAGATTTGACGGACTAAATTCTAAATATGAAGATTTGGAGGGCTAAATTATAATTTATGAAAAGTTAAGGGACAAATCTGTAAATATCCCAAGTTATAAATAGTAACGATAGCTTTTCCTTTTTAAGGACAATATTGTTTCTCTCTATTTTAGAGTTTCTTTACACGAAATTTTCCACTCTTTTCAAATCTTTCCTTCTCCATGATAGTGTAAAGTTTTCATTCAAACAAAGGGGCAGAAACGAATATTTACAGATAGTTGCTTAATTATATTATAGGAAAATTCTATTCACACCACTTTTCTATATTTTTCAGTCGGAGATTGAAAATTAGTCACTGAATAGATTTAATATCGGTCGAAAATTAATCCTCAAGCACAACAAAAAATATGATAAAAAAAGTAACAACAAACTTGTAATTTTTAATATAGACATAGTGAGCAAAGCGGTGTGGGAGAATAGAATTACATATCTTTTCTGTTTGTGCTGTGTTTCCGAAGAGTAATAAATATTTGAATATTCACTTACTACTAGCTTTCCCCTTAAATATTTTACTATCTATTAAAAATAATTTTTTTTTAAGATTTGTTTGAGAGACTGACATATAAAATTTCTGAAAAGAAATTCCACTGTAATTGAAAATTAATAATTTTGATACTCGGGAACGATACTTTATCATCAGCTTTTATTACTCATGAGCCTCTCTACCTTTCCAAGCTGAGAACTCATTGAAGAAATTTTTTTAATCAACTAAAATTCGGAAAATTCTAAATGCACACCACCTTCTTCTCAGTGAGCACTATATAACTTTTAAAGTAAGTGATTTCTTCTTGTGCACTATCCATTTTTCCAATTTGTCCTTATTTTCTTCAATTTCTCTCCTCCACCAGCAATCTCCACCAGCAATGGATCGTCCTTTTGGGCTTTGCAAGGAAAAAAAATCTCAAACAAATTCTAGACATTGATGCAACTAGTGAGATCTAGTTTTTTGGGTTTTACAAGATTATTATTATTATTATTATTATTATTATTATTTTGTATTTGGACGTGCGGAAGAATAATGGATCAGAAAGGAGAAGACGAAGAGAATTATGCTTACTAAGAAGAAAAAAAAAAAAAAAGAGGGAAAACGGGAAGTTCAAAATATTCTTTAACTTTGAGCCCACTAAGACTAAAGTGGTGCGCATTTAGGATTTCCACTAAAATTCAAGTATTTGCTTGAAGTTCTCACCAACTGACAACTAAACAAGAAATGGAGAGTGCAAGCACGTGGTGGCAAAAAGGTTGCGAGATCTTTCAAGCAATACAGCTGTCATCCCATCCCCCAGCAACCACAACCGTCAGATCGTCGCCAGACCCGAACGGAAGGATCAAACGGCTGAGAACGACCGTTAGATTCCTTCCCAAAAGAGCCGTAGCAGCCTTCGATCGGAAACGGACGGCTGTGATCCGCTTTCCAATTATCTCGCGTCCAGCCGCCCCATTATAACACCCAACTTGCTGGGCCCCTCTCCGTCCGCCTGCCACGTCACCCGCTTCCGCTGACGTGGCCGATTTATCCGCCGACACGAAGGAAAAAGTGCCCGCCTTGTCCTTTTGCATACGTGTCCACGCGAAGCCCGGGATTCCCGTGGGGCCCGCTTCTCCGGGGTTAGAGTGGTTGGATTAAGCTAATCAGAGGATAAGTGTTATTAAGGGGAAATTCTATTGACACACAACAATTTATTTTGATGCTATGATTGCTTTTTACACCAAATTCCTATTTTGAAATACTATCAATTTATTTTCTACACCAAATTTTTTTTTTCAATTTTAACCCTCATCCTTCTCTTTTAACTCCTTAAATCGCTTGATTCTAAATTTTCTCAAAATTTTTCAAGTGGGATATTAATTTTCAAACTAAAAATATATCGATCGGGTATTAATATCCGACTAAATAATCATTCAGTTGACAACTCGTTGAAGAAATTTTTTAATCAACTAAAATTCAAGTGTCCACAACTGTCAGATCCCGACACTCCCCAAACTGAACAGATCAAACGGCTGAGGGAATCCTTGATAAAACACCCGCAACAGCCTCTGATTGGAAACGGACGGCTGTGATCCGCTCTCCAATGATCTCGCGTCTGTATTGGCACTCCCGTACCTTTTCGGACCAACAGCCCCATTATTGCACCCAATTAGCTGGGCCCCTCTCCGTCCCGGGGCATCCTGGTCACATGCCGAGGGATGACGTCAGCAGACTTCTTTCGAAACTCTAATTGAGCGTATGCTTGTACTAAGTGAGCCACCCAAGCAACTGCTAAGTGCTTACCAGGTGGGCTCACTTGGCATAGGGTGGGCTCGTTTAGAATTTACCGAAATCTCTGGGTGGGGGGGTCCGTACGCCAGCGAGCGGCACAGAGGACAAGAGCCCCCCGCCTGCCACGTCACCTTCGCTTCTGATGACGTGGCGGTTTTATCCGCCAGCGGGAGGGAAAAGCGCCCGCCTTGTCCTCTTGCTGTCCACGCGAAGCTCGGGATTCCCATGGGGCCCGCTCTCCCGGGGGAAATGGGTGGGATTAAGCTAATACGATGATAATGACGTGCCCTTAAACTTCCAGTATTTGAGTGGAGGATTAGATTATGGGTACTTTTTCTGGAGTAAAAGAGAAGATAATGTACTTTTAGATGATAATATTACTATGTATTTTTTTTTTTTTTTAATTAGGAGTAGTTAACAGTAGAATTGGTTCGTGTGCATTAGTATTTTTGAATTTTATCGCTAGTTGTTGGACCATGAGGTGGGGATTATGTAAAAATACTGAGAATCCGTAATGACTAGGATAGACATTGAAGATCTGAGCGGAAGATGCTCCTCAGGACGATCTAAAAAGCACAAACCACCCTAACATTACTTGCTCTAATTTAGCTGGATGATATATGGAAGATCTCACTTGGACCCATAGCCAGTCTCAGGTCTCTTGTCGGGGCATACTTTAGGATTAATTAATTTTCATGATGCATTAATAATTTGTTGGGTTTTAAATCATTTCAATTGATCTTCGATCGTGCTAATCTTGGTTGTTTTTATAGTAGTGAGCGGGATGGGTTGAGATTAATTAAGAGGATGTTCGTCTGGGTTGGTAAAAGTTGAGATAAGCATCAATTGGTATAATATCCCAAAAGTTCATGCTACTCGTATTTTTCTTTGCAGTCTAATCGTGCTGAATAAGGATACCGAAATAATTTTCGTTGAACGTAAATTTAAATTCGTAATTCCAAACGATTTCTAATATTTATGATTTTTAGAAATTTTTTTTGCAAACCCGAAAATATTCTCAAATTTACAAAATAATAAAATATTAAATAAATTAGAAATTTTTCTATACGCTTCCAAACTTAGGTTAATTTCTAAGGGCACAACCCGAAATTAAGTTGGTAATGTATTGTCAAAAGGAGAGTGAGGGTGACACTTTAGTTGGGCACGTGCCATTGCATGGAATGCATAGAGGAGGAAAATGGTGATATGGCTAGGGGATGAATTACAAAAATACCGTCGGACATGTATAATCTCATTCTCTCAAAGAGAATTTTTACCAGAAGCAAAACAAAGCACTCTCTCCAAAACCTTGTTTCTCTGTGCATGGGAAAAATGAAAGGGAAAGAATAAGAGAAGAAAAAGGGAAGGAGATTCATGAAATTAAAGGAATTCAAAGAATTCAAAATAAGTAACACTTTTGTTCTTTCTTGAAAAATTTATTTAATTTGTAATGTGAATTTGGTGAATATCTTTAGATCACTCCTTGAACTAGTAGGATTCGATATGTTTGGCTCGTATTTTAGATTATTGATAGTAATAATCGAAGAGTGCGATAGTGAAATTTTAAGGTTAGAAGGGAATACATTTATAGAATTAAAATGTGCACCTCTAAAGGTCGCGTCTGGCCCTAAAAGGATCAAGAGATTGATTATCTCCCTAGATACAGTAAATCTGAAGGTCTCATTTAGTCTTAGCAGAATCAAGAGATTGATTATCTTCTTAAATAAAATAAAACACGGATCTCTAAAAGTCGCATTTGGTCTTGATAGAATCAGAAAATTGACCATCTCCTTAGATACACTAAAACGTGGATCTCTAAAGGTTGCTTTAATCTAAACAAGGAAAATTGCGGGTCCTTGAATAAAGAAAATGCGAAACTATAAAGGCCCTGAAAATATAATTAAGGAACAAAATGCGGGCCTCTGAAAATCGCATTTTGGTCTTATAAAATTTAGAGATTAAATACCTCTCTAACTAAAGAAAAATGCAAATCTTAAAAGCCCTGAACTTGGTTGAAAACGCAGATCTCTGTCATCCAGAGAAATCTGCAGAAAAATCCTCCAGGTCGTGTTTTGTTTTTAAAGTCATAAAAATATAAGATTACTTCCTTTCCTATCCAAACAGAGTCTAAATAAACAAGGATAGTTGCCAAAATAACAAATGAGGATCCCTGTCCAGAGAAACCTGTGCGGACCTATAAGGTTGCGTTTTAAGAAATCCGCAGAGACCCTTAAGGTCGCGTTTTAGGTAAAACAATGATCCAACCACGTTGCATACATAGTCGCGTTGGGGCCCACAAGCTTTTAAATTTAAAAATAACCTTGTTTTAACAAAAACGTGGGTCCAGTTATATAGAAGATGTCTCTGTGAATCCAAATGTGGATCAAAAATCAAAGGAAAATCTGCATTTGTCTTCTAAATTCATGGTTAGAGTTAAATATTATTAAACACGAGTCATGGAGAGTCGCGTTTTCATTCCAGAGTTTCGAAGGATGAAAACTGTCTTTGTTAACGCTAAAATGCGGATTTGGACTTGACATGCCAACTTCAAGGAGCAAAGAGCTAAAACACGGATATGTTGCCATGTTAGCTGCAAGAAACTGAAATACAGATCTCAACTTATTTTAAATTGTCTATCATTAATTTTCTACATGATACTCTCCTCAAATTTTAGAGGCTAGTAATTTGTAGATTACTATATTTCCTAGCGACATGATAAGTGAGTGGAAAATAATAAATTATTGCCATATCGGATACATGAAAGCATGATCATTCATGGAAATATGATGATAAGGTTCATATATCTTGATTATATGAAATAAAGTATCCTTATGATACGTATTTATGTGATCCTAAATTTTGATTCTTGAATTTTTGTTTCTTGTAAAGGACATATACATGGTATGACTTGACAAGTCATATGTTTCCATTGGTTCATGTATATCTTATATCATTAATATGGGGATTGAGAAAACTACATGATGGATAAGAACAGTATTCTATAAGGATCTTATTGGCCAACTTTTTGATTAGGTGTTGAGGACATATACTGCAGCAGCACTGTGTGGTATTGAGCCACAGTTTGATACATGAGTCACCATAAGGATGATGTCAATTACTGTTTCATAGTATGGGGCTTGAATTGCAGTACCTACCGGTGCGTCATGGTTCAGCGCTAGCGGTTTGGGCTGGGTCTCGGGTATGCATGGGCATTTATATAATACGGAAAAATATGCGTCTTCTTATCCGTCATTGAATTTCAAATGCTAAAAGAGACATGATCTTGACTTATTATTTTAATATGATATGTACCTGTTAATCTCAAATGACATACACAGTTTATTTTATTCTATTATTCATAATTCACGTGACACGTTTAACACCAACACTGTTTAATTACATATTCTTTATTTCCAGTTCTGTGATAGTACATATTTTTCTCTTTTCTTTTGTTTCTTACTGGGTTTAATCTCATGGGTTTTTAGCCCAGGTTTCAAAGGCGAAGAAAGGGAACCAGCTCCAACTGAAGACCCGTACTTCATCGAACAGACCGAACGACAGTTATCAACAATGTAGCTTCTGGAGAATGTTTGTATATTTTGTTTATATTTTCTTTTACTTGGACACTGTTTTACTCTTCATTTTTTGATTCTTTTGTATAAATATTCAGAGTAGTGTGCCATTTTATATAATCAATTTTTAGTATGAAATAAATCTTCAAGACATTATTTATCAATCTGGATGTGGTATTAGTTACGGCTATTCCAAGATTCTGAGACTGTTAGGTTGTCCAGTAATAATTAAGTTGCATACTCTGTTTTGGGAGGCAATGGAAAAACGAGGACGTTACAATCGATTAATTCAGCTTGCATTTGCTGATTGGTAAACCGAACCGAATCTAACCGAATATGTGCAAGAACAAACCGAATCTAACTCAATCACTACATTAATCAAACCCTAATTGGTAGGGTGATGTTCATGAGAATCTTAAAAGATTCCTCTGATATAGCAGAAAGTTGAGATGACACGTACAGACTTTCTTAAAAAATTGAGAAACGTAAGAGAAGATAGAAGTTTATTTCTAGATGGAGGATCTTGTCATCAAAATACAATTTATTAATATAAAATATTGTTATTTTAAAGATTTTGGTCGATTGTTCTTTGTGTTCTTCCCCACTGCAATCGGGCTCAGAGAAGCTTCTTTAATTCATCTCCTCTTATTTATTTGATTTTAATCTTATTTTATTGTATTCTAATCTTGATTTCTCAATCATTCTATTTTTATTGTTTTCTCCCACAGAAAGAATCATTTTCAAAACACTTGATTATGAGAATGCACATCATCATTTTAACCTAGATTTGGAATTAGGGCTCCAGTCCTCTCAAAGATGATCCTTATAGTGCTCTCTCTCTCTCTCTCATGATCTTTCATTTTATTTTATGTTGTTTTATGTTTTAACCATTATTATACCTTATTCTATTCCATTTTCTCTTCTTGTTTATTATTTTGCAAGATTTTACGGGAACAAGAAGAAAAGATTGATGATGATAGTTCCAACAACAATATTCCCAATTTTTTCTTAGTTAGGGATGGTGATCAAAGAGACTTTGTCGAATAAAAATGTATAACCAAAGGATTTCCCCTCGTCTATTCCATGCGCACTACTTGCTTTTCTTACTTTCTTATCCCTCTATAAAATGAAATTGATTTTGATTTTAAGAGATAGAAGAAAAGAAAAATCTCAATACAATTATTCTTTCAACAATAACCCAGAGTTGTTATAAGTCAAAATCCAAAGTCACCACAAATAATAGTTAACAATTAGCTAATAAATAAGCAAGATATATATCAAATTTGCACCTAAGATTTAGCTATCTATGTTTTTTTTAAATATAGATAAGGTAGGCATCATGTAAACAAATTTTGCCTTCTTGTTTATCTTATTTTTTCAATGTTATTTTCGAAAAACATTGTATTCTGGTGCAAATACTAACTCAAATGAGATAATGACAAAAAATAGTAATCCTATTAATTTTTCTAAGTTAATTTTTTAATCATGATCTCTAAGTACATGTTAGAAGAAATCAATACTTAATAAATTAAAGTCAACGCCCAATTCAATCATGAATCATGATCTTAATTACTTGTTTATAAATTGCTATGCTACAAGATCTGAAAGCAGGATGGGAGTTTCCAAAGGAGCATACCACTTTTCCTAGTGAGCCCACTTTATAACTGTTCGGGATTTGAGTCCGGACAAAAAAAACACAGAAAAGTGAGCTCACTATGAAAATTGGTGTGCTCCTTTGGAAACTTCCAGCAGGATCCGCATTATGGATCCTACAAATCCAAACCCGTTTCTTTGCCTAATAATAATAATAAAATATAATTTGTTCAAATAATAAATATATGAACATTTTATAAAAATTCGAGTGAAACCACATCCATTTATCAACAGGTAGGATTAAAGTTGTAGAAATGTAACTGGATTCAGGCTTGCTCATAATACAATAAAATCCAAACTAGTATTACAGATGCCTAAACCCAACTTGCTAATAGCAACGTAACTAGTGTCAAGACATTGTCCCGTAATAAACAATTCTAAATATCAAATATTGGGATGATATGAATAGGCATTGAGTAAATCCGCACCCATCCATTCACATACTCCATACTAATAAATATAAGGGTTTATATATATATATATATATATATATATATATATATATATATATATATATATATATATATATATATATATATATATATGTCTGTTACATCTTTAAAAATTAGAATTTAGTCCTCCACATCTTCATATTTATAATTTAGTTCCCAAAATTCTTTAAGTTATCTCATTTTAGTCCTCCGGTTATATTTTTGTCCGAATTTTTCGTTATATATCTGAGTTGCTTCACTTTAGTTCTCCCTTCCCTCTTATGGAGTTTCCCTCTCCATTATTCTCCTCTCTATCTCGCTTCCATCTTCTTATTGGGTTTTGCTAAGTTACTTCACTTTAGAGATTAAGTGGAAGGAAAGAGAGAAAAACCCAATAAGAGGAGGAAGAGGGAAGAGAAGACTAAAGTGAAGTAACTCAAAAGTATAATGGGAAATTCGGGCTAAAAATATGACTGGGGGACTAAAGTGAGGTAATTTAAAGGATTGGGAGACTAAATTATAAATATGAAGATTTAGGGGACTAAATTCTAATTTTTAAAGATTTAAGTGATATATATGTAAAAACCCCTAAATTTAAATTAGTGACTATGTATAGACCCTCCTTGGGTAACAATCATACAGGATCCAAACCCTAGTCATATTTGGACCTAGTTGTAATAAGATAAGATGTCGGTCCAAAGTGATGATATCCATAAATATTCGGAGTTGGCTATGGATAGCGGGCCTCTTATTGTGGACATAAATTTTGAGCAATAATTTACAAGGGATAAAAAAGGTACAAGAATCTTAAATTGAATTGAAATCTCAACTTTGACACGGAACAAGAAATTGCATTACAATTACCAAGTCTGATGGTGGAGATGACACATGTCGAAGGAGTCCTGTTGGGAAATTCTATTTATACACTGCAATTTACTTTTGACACTTTGAGTGCTCTTTACACCAAACTTCCATTTGAAATGTCACCAATTTACTCTATGCATCCAATTTCTTTTCCAAATTTAACCCTCCTCTTTCTCTCTATCTTCTTATGTCGTCCGATCCCAAATCTTTCGAGTCGGATATTAATTTGCAAGCTAAAAATATGTTGATCGGGTATTAAAACCCGACCAGCAGCCAATGTCTCTCTCACAAAAGAATCATAAGTAATAATTAATTGTAAACAAATACACATAAAAAACTAAGAATAAATTTAAATTGTAACTTAGATTTGTCCTCCGACACCAATTGCATGTTGGAATTTTCCATTTGAATAAAAAAAACTCAAACTAAAACTTCAAATCCTAATTTTACTTGTTACAGTGAATTCGCAAAATTTAAAATTTTTCTAGATCTTTTTAGGAACACGAATTTAAAAAATTTAAGAGGTTAAGAAATCAAATTAGTGGGTTTGTGGGAGATGTATTTTTTTAAAAAAATTAAATTTCACTAAAAAATATTTTTAAAAGTTCTAGAGAAAAAAACAGAGGAGGAAGACGATGAGTTGTAGTTTTAAATTTTAAAAAGTCTTAATTTGTGATTTAAAAGGATAATTTAGTCAAAAAAATTAACGGTAAACTTGTAATTATTTACAAGTTTTAAAACAATGCGTAAAGAATAAATTTCCTTATGTAAATAGAATTTCTTAGTCCTGTTACTTGGACTCCACTCCACCTAATTTATAATGTTAAATATTATAATGCACAGGAGTCTGGTTCCTATTCAACTTGTGAAAAAGTGTGTGTATGTATATATATATATATATATATATATATATATATATATATATATATATATATATATATATATATATATATATATATATATATATATTGCACCCTCCATAGGTAAATACTTATGAAAATATCCATAAATCTCATCACAAAAAGATGTGTGTGGATGATCCAAACCGTTAATTGTGATCTTTGCACTTTGAAATGGTAGTGTACAAAAAATCATGTATTTTCAATACATTTAACTATATATTGGATATGTACAAAATGAACGGTTTTTTAACTATAGAACAAATAAGTCGCTTGATCGATGATGAAAAACTGTCTAAATTACATGAATTTTTATACACTTTCTATTTTGAGCATGAAAATCACAACTAACGGTTTAGATTGTCTGTGTATACTATATATTTTGATATTTAGGGTTGCCTCTATGTCAACACTCTTTGAAGGCACCTTAGGTATATATATATATATATATATATATATATATATATATATATATATATATATATATATATATATATATATATATATATATATAGAGAGAGAGAGAGAGAGAGAGAGAGAGAGAGAGAGAGAGAGAGAGAGAGAGAGAGAGAGAACGGAAAATTCACCGACGGTGAAGGGAGTTCTTTCATTTCCGCTCAGGTAGCCCAATATAATTATTACACGTAGCGCCACTTAAGATAACAAATAAAAGAACTCTCTTAACCGTCCTTTGAGTGGTGTCACATGTAATAATTGTATTGAACCAACTAAGCAGTGGTGAAAAAACTCCTTTCACCGCCGGTGAATTTCATATATATATATAGAGAGAGAGAGAATGAGAGAACGGAAAATTCATCGACGGTGAAGGGAGTTCTTTCATTTCGGCTTAGGTAGCCCAATACAATTATTACAAGTAGCGCCACTTAAGATAACAAATAGAAGAACTCTCTTAACCGTCTTTTGAGTAGTGTCACGTGTAATAATTGTATTGTGCCAACTAAGTGGCGGTGAAAGAACTCCCTTCACCACCGGTGAATTTCATATATATATATATATATATATATACACACACACACGGCATGTAGAATATTATTACATTTTTGAGTCAATTTGGGGCTTATAGAAAGTAGTCTATTCAGTATTTTTAACTACAGAAAAATTAAACAGCGGTACCAAATGGGTTGAATATACTGGATAACAGAAATAGAAGTACTAATTAACAACAACTCCGACGGGAGTCTTTGAGTTATGTGACACCGTTCCTCTCCAATTTATAAAAGATTCTAAGTTTGACTTTTGATTGGGACTTAATATAAATGGTAGGAACTCAATTTGAATAATGTTACTGAAAATATGTGTGTGAATTTACTAGAAAAAACTCCGATGGACATAAAATTTCTATTGATAACCTTTTTGACAGCTCTGAATGAATTTGCCATGGAGATGGTACCTACAGTCTTTATGCAAAATTAATTCCCACAATCTTTATGCAAAATAACCTTGAGTCTTGACTATCAACTTACCCACTCTTGGCACGTTGCATGCAAATCATGTCCTTCAGTGTGGCACGTTGCATGCAAATCATGTCCTTCAGTGGTAGGGATGGTAATGCATGCATTTACGGGTCAAATTTTGGCTCGCCTTATACAAAATTTTGAATTAAAAATGAAAATTTTATTTTTCTAATTCAAAATTTTGTATAGAAAGGACAAAAAATTGATCCGTGGACGCGTCCATTACCATTCTTATTCAGTGGTTTGCCGTGTGTCCATACGCATTTAAGTGTGTCCATACGCATTTAAGTGTGCGGACCACCCATGTGTGTGAATGCCGCCCCAACAGTTCAAAGAAAAAAAACATTAGGCTCTAATCTCTCTTTCAACTCTCTATATCTCTTCTAATCTCTGTAAAATCTTGGTTTTTATTTTTATTTTTTTCAATTTTGTTTAGTTTGCAATGGCTTCCTCTTCCTATTTTGTTGATATTGAAGAAAAAGAAGCTGCACCTGCTGGGCCAGTTTTTCCCGAAATTACATTTAACTCTCCATTCAATGAACTAGCCAAGCTCCCTTCAAATAAGGGGCCCATTCTTAGGTATGGAGCTTCTTCGTGGGAGTTTCAAATAAAAAATGCTGCAGGCAGTGTTAGCAAAAATAGCGGAATTATACTAATACAATAACCAGCGGAATCAAATAGTTAACCGAAGAGAAAAATAGCAGAGACAGAGAATACGCAAATTTAACGTGGTTCGGCAATATGCCTACGTCCACGAGAACACGATCGAAAAACTTCCACTATATCAAAAGAGGATTACAGCTTTCTAGTTCTCAACCATAAGAGAAATCACAAAGAAATCACACAAAATTTTGAGATCAAACCCTAAACTCTTGTTGCAGTGATTCTTTGCTTCGACCGCCGAAAAAATAAAAGAAGCCAGCCGCCTCCGCAAAATTATTTTGCTTCGGCCAAAGGATAGAAGCCGCTGCACCAAATTAATTTTTCCCTTGGCCAAAAAATAGTAGCAGTCTCCTCTCTCTCCTTTTTGTCTCTGGCTGAAACCCTTGATTTCTTTTTTTTTTCCCTTGGCCAAAAAATAGTAGCAGTCTCCTCTCTCTCCTTTTTGTCTCTGGCTGAAACCCTTGATTTCTTTTTTTTTTTTGCCCAAATAATTAGCAGCCGCAACTTGAATAGAAAACCTTGGCCAATAATTTTCTTTTCGGCTTCCTTTTTTCAGCTTTCACACAAACCCTAGCACCACAACCCCATATTTATATTATATCATAACGGGTTTGGGCAGATTTTGGACCCGTTTCGGTGTACCGAAACCCGCTGTGGCAATTGGCTCTATTAGCAACAATCTCCCACTTGGAGACCTATTGCAAAAATTGTAATCTCTATACATGATAATTCTAGTGTCCAAAACTTTTACCTCGATCGTTCAAAGTCCCAATTTCAGCATTCAATACAAATGCACCAAAGTTGAGTAATAGCTCAACTTTTTCCCATCAACCGGCTTTGTCAACATATCTGCAGGATTCTTACTGCGCTCAATCTTCTCCAACTTCAATTGACCATTCTCTAATAAGGATTTAATGAAGTGATATCTCAAGTGAATATGTTTAGTCCGTAAATGATACGCCGAGTTCTTAGCAAGATGAATTGCACTTTGACTATCACTGAATAACTTGCAATCCACTCCATCAAAACCCAACTCACTCATCAATCGCTGCAACCAAATAAACTACTTACTTGTTTCTGCAGCTGCAACATACTCAGCTTCTGTCGAAAATAAATCAACAATTGATTGTAATCTTGAAATCCAGCTTACTGCTGTCCCTCCTACAGTAAAGACATAACATGTGGTGCTCCTGCCATCGTCTCTATCACCCGCATGGTCCGAATGCACAAAACCTTGCACATCAATGTTATCACCCCCAAAACATAAACAATACTTTGAAGTACCTTTCAAATACGTGAAAATCCACTTCACTGCTTGCCAATGTTCCTTTTCAGGGTTCTTCATGAATCTACTCACTACTCCCACTGCTTATGCAATATCTGGTCTTGTACTCACCATTGCATACATGAGACTCCCAACGGCCGATGAATAAGGCACATTCTTCATGTATCTCGTCTCCTCATCTGTCTTAGCACCTTACTCTTTTGACAGTTTGAACTGACCACCAAGAGCTGTAGTTACCAATTTTGCATTCTCCATATTAAATCTCTCCAACACCTTCTTGATGTACCCCTCCTGAGATAACCACAATTTCTTATTTTTCTTATCTCGGGTAATTTGCATTCCAAGAAGTTGTTTAGCCTCACCCATATTCTTTATAGAGAATCTCCCTGCCAACTTTCTCTTCAGATCATTGATTTTCTTCATGCATGTACCTGCCACAAGCATATCATCTACATACAAAGTAAGTATAATAAAGTTACCATCCTTAAAAATTTTTTGATATACACAATGATCTGAATTGCATCTGGAAAAATCTGAATCCAACATAAACTTGTCGAACTTCAAGTATCATTGCCTCGGTGCTTGTTTCAACCCATACAAGTTTCTTTTCAGTCGACATACCCAATTCTCTTTTCTTTTAACTTTATATCCCTCCGGCTGTTTCATGTATATTTCCTCCTCCAAATCACCATGAAGGAAAGCAATCTTCACATCGAGCTGCTCTAAACTTAGTATTGCTCTGATAGAAATTATCTTGACAATATGTGCAAATATTTTATTGAAGTCAATACATTTTCTCTGACCGAATCCCTTCACCACAAGTCTAGCCTTGAACCTTTGTATCCCTCCTGCCTCATGTTTTACCCTGTATATCCACTTATTATGCAATACTTTCATCTTTTCATGTCGCTTCACCAATTCTCATGTGTGATTCTCCTCCAAAAAACACATCTCATCACGCATGGCTTACTCCCACTTAAGACGAAATTTATCCTGCATAACCTCTTGGTAACTCTCTGGTTCATCTGTATCAGTATACAAAACATGATATAAAGTAAGACAAAGTTTTTGGGTTGGTTTCCTTATCCTCATGCTCCTCCTCAAAGTGGGAACACTCTTTGATGAAGTACTGGAATCATCTACTTCAGTCAATGGCTCTCTTTCCTGTTCGGTCTCACCTGAATTTTGTGTATTCTCAGATGTAGCCATTTCTTCTCCTTCAGATGTAGGTATTTCTTCCTTTTTTTTATCCATGGGATCCATCCCATTCTGTGGCTCATTCAGCTCCAAGTGTTCTTTCTCCACTGCATTGTCACTCTTACTTTCCATTCGGTCTTTATACATACAGCTCCCATTGAATACTACATCTCTGCTACGAATCACTTTGTTATGCTCATAATCTCACTAGCGATAACCATATTTGTCGCCACCATATCCGATGAATGCACACTTCTGAGATTTAGAATCAAGCTTCTTTCTCATCTCATGATCCACATGTGCATATGCTATACAACCGAATACTTTTAAGAATGAATAATTCACAGTCTTACCAGACACACATCCTCTGGAATTCCTCCATCTAAAACACTAGCTGGACTCCTATTGATCAGATAGACTGTCACATCTACAGCGGCTCCCCAAAGTTGCAAAGGCAAACCTGCATGTAGTCTTATACTCCGAGCTCGCTCCAAAATGGTTCTATTCATTCTCTCAGCCACGCCATTTTGATGCGGCGTTCTCGGTACAGTCTTAACTTTCCTGATCTTGTGGGTAGAGCAGTAGTTATCGAACTCTCTATTGCAAAGTTTTCCACCATTTCTGACAACAGACATTTCACCTTCAAATCTGTTTCATTCTCAACAAGAGCTTTCCATACCTTGAAGATCTTGAAGACATCGGATTTCTGCTTAAGTATGAACACCCATGTTTTCCTGCTTGCATCATCTATGAAAGTGACAAAATAAGAATTACCTCCAAGAGACTTCGCCGAAGAAGGCCCCCATATATTTGTATATATCAACTCCAATCTCTCGGTTTTCTTCTCCTTACCATCCTTCATAAAGCTAACTCTTTTCTGCTTTCCAAACACACAGTTCTCACAGAAATCAAAATTAGCATCTTTCATATCCATCAACATACCTCTGAATTGCAATACCCTCATGTCGCTCTCACTCAAGTGACTGAGTCTCTGATACCATAAGGTAGCCTTGTCATTCTTCACGGTGGCCAAAAAAATAACGTGATCCACCGAGCTTGAGAGTAAATATAGAGTTCCCACTCTCTCACCCTTGACCACTACCATTGCTCCTTTATTGATTTTCTACTGTTTCAACTCAAATGAGATTTGATAACCTTCGCCATCCAGCTTGCTAACAGATATCAAATTCTTCTTCAAATCTGGTATGTGCCTGACCTCTTGTAAAAATAACTTTCCACCATTGTGCAACTTCAACTGAATTGTCCCCTTACCGACAATGTTGCATTCATGTCCATTACCAACAGTCACATACCCAAAATCACCTTGGACATAATTCTCAAACCATTCTCTGCGAGCAGTGCAATAGAACAAAGCCCCTAAATCCACAAACCACAGATTTGATCTCGATTCTGTATGAGCAGATAAGTACAAGTCATCATACTTTTCACTTGGATTCATCACATTCGCTCCTTTTTTGTTTTTGTTTGACAATCCTTCTTCATTTGACTCTCTGTCTTACATTTCCAACACACTAACTTTTCTTGAACTTTTCCTTAGATTTTAATCTCCCTCTTTATTTCGACTCGCTGCTTAAATTTCTACCCCTTTCCTTTCTTCTGTCATTATCAACCGACAGAGCAGTACTTGTAGAAACTGTGCTCTCATCCATACTCTTTTTCATCAATTTATCATTCATGATTGTACTTACAACATCATCAAATATAAGAGCAGTATTGAAAGTATTGCTGATGGCCATAACAACATTACTCCAACTATCCGGTAACGAACACATAAATATCAAAGCTTTAATGTCATCAGCAAAGACAAAATCTAAGGATTCAAGTTGTGCCCATAATGTGTTAAATTCGTTCAAATGATTAACAACTGAACTATCAGAAAACATTCTCAAGTTGAACAACTTTTTTATTAGAAACAATCTATTTGAAGCAGACGGATTCTCATAAAATTTAGCCAATGCTGACATCAAATCTGAAGTGGTCTTCTTCTTAGAGACGTTGAACATAACCTGCTTTGTCAGGTACAATCGAATCTGCGCCAAAACCCTCCTGTCCAACAATTCCCACTCCTCATTTGTCATCTTTTCTGGCTTTTCTCCAAACAGTGGTTGATGTAAATTCTTTTGATATAAATAATCTTCCATATGCAACTTCCACCATTAGAAATCTGTCCCATCAAATTTTTCAATCTTTCTCTTCGTATCTTCCGCCATAACTCCCACTCAAAATTAACACCAATCTGAGTGAAATCTGACCCGAATCAGGGTTCTGATACCAATTGTTAGCAAAAATAGCGGAATAATACTAATGCAACAACCAGCGGAATCAAATAGTTAACCGAAGAGAAAAATAGTAAAGACAGAGAACACACAGATTTAACGTGGTTCGGTAATATGTCTACGTCTACGGGAACACGATTGAAAAACTTCCACTATATCAAAAGAGGATTACAACTTTTTAGTTCTCAACCATAAGAGAAATTACACAAGATTTTGAGATCAAACCCTGACCTCTTGCTGCAATGATTCTTTGTTTCGAACGCCAAAAAAACAAAAGAAGCTAGCCGCCTCCGCAAAAATATTTTGCTTCGGCCAAAGGACAGAAGCCGCCACACCAAATTAATTTTTCCCTTGGCCAAAAAATAGTAGAAGCCTCCTCTCTCTCCTTTTTGTCTCTGGCCGAAACCCTTGATTTCTTTTTTTTTTTTGCCCAAATAATTAGCAGCTGCAACTTGAATAGAAAACCTTGGCCAATATTTTTCTTTTCGGCTTCTTTTTTTCAGCTTTCACACAAATCCTAGCACCACAACCCCATATTTATATTATATCAAAACAGGTTTGGGCTGGTTTTAGACCTGTTTCGGTGTACCGAAACCCGCTGCGGCAATGGGCTCCATTAGCAACAGAGAGTGCCACCAGAATCAAGTGCCCCATCTATGGCAATCTCCTAAATGCACATCACTTGCAAGAGACAACTCATTTGATCCAGCATAAGAATACAGGAAACCTTGCGCAGCTTTGGCACAAGGCAATGAAAAGCCCCATGCAACTATTGAAAGCAGAGTTTAGCTCCATATTTGACTGTTTCAGTCCAATAATGAGGGAATGGTTACAGTTCTTAATCTCCACTTATTGAGAATTTTAACTCTCCAAAATGGAGAAAATAGAAGGAGTGTAGTTATACCTCAAACTATAAATAGTCTTAAAGAGAGTGAGAAAAAAGGCTCCAAGAATTTTATAGAGAAAATAAAGTTTAAAAAATACGGAGAACCTTAGTTAAAATTCTTTGATCTTCCAAAGAACTTGGCTTTAAGCTTGAAGAAGAAAAGCCAGGAGAGCTCATATGTCTACTTGTAGTAACACTATCACGCGATTCAAGAAAGAGGTGATGGAATGTCAATGAAAGACAGGCTCCATCTCCATCGCCATTCTAAAAGAAACCACGAAAATAAAGGAGAGGATAATACTAATCTTTCTTCTCTTATTAGCTTCGTAGACTGCTGCATTACTCTTTTTTCTTGCTATAAATTGTTTTGGTTGTAAGCGATAATGGAAATGGAAGGAAAAACAATACTTCCTAGCGTACAGGAGATGACAATCACAGAAGAATGTCATCTCTTCACAAAACAGAAGGCTGTGGCATATCCCGATACCAAGTTGCTAGGTTCCATGATGGGGATGATGATCGTCAAGTTTGGCCAACAGAAGTATAAGGAATATCTCTCCTCTGGTTTATCTGATTAAAAATCCACAAGGCATATTGTTTGGTCACATCCGAGCAGAAGGAAGTTCTCCTAAAGAGAATGAGACCCATGTTGACCGTGAATCCAAAAATTTAATGAATGTTTAGTCGTTCGAAACCAATGTTTAAAATAAATGATAACATTAATGTAACATTTTTTTCTCTGTTAAGTTATGTTGCATATAGCGTATTCGATAATGTAGCTTACACAATTTCCTATTTATTTAATAAAATAAATATAAAACTATATAAAGTAATTTATATAAAGTAGAAAATGAATTTAAAATTTTTAAAAAAGAATATGAAAAAATTTATAACACATAATCTATTCTAAGTTTCTAATAATCTTCACAATAATTTACACATTTATCTTAATAAATTATATTAAGTCTGCAATTGTAATTTCAGTAATCACTAAAAAAGAAAATAAGATTACAATTTTTATTTCAATTTTAGTTACTGTTAATGTTGTAATTTATTTTTTGTAATACTCAGATAATCCTTTTTATAATTATCCATTTTAATTTAGTTGAGAATTCAGTAGAATCAATATCAAGTAAGAAATTCTATTAACCAGAGAGGAATTACAACCAACAAATAAAGAAGCACTCGCAAATTAGTAAACTAACATTTCCACAATTAATTAAACAAGCATGCGAAAAGTAATCAAGTAAGAAAATTACAGCAATTTGCTCATAATAAAAATAAATAATTAGCAATAATATAGAAATTACTAAAAAGATAATTTAGCGTAACGTAACATAAAATAACATAAAAAGCATCATTATGGTGTATTAAGTTATTTTTAATTTTAATGCCTCCAAATCATACAGATGGGCCTGATTGTGTGTCCCAATAAAAAGGTAGGGTGTTACTAGTGGGTACTCTCATGGAGTGCACGAGACCATTTTTTTCAAACAAATGCAAGTAAGAAATATGGAAACGCTTAAATATAAAATGTATCCCACATGTCTGAACCTATTTGTCGCAACATCACAATAATGAGTATAGCAATATCCAAATACAAGTATACTGAAATAGATAAGCAATATGTACACCAAGGATTGCTTATATGGAGTCAAGTACAGTATCATAATAGAGCAACTCAAGTACTAAATATATATAAGTGTATACGGATACCACGGACAGGACTTGGTAATAGGATATATGTACATATACAAACCAAAATAAAATATACACAAAAGGATGAGGATCCTATAAGAAGCTGGATATTGGTGCTCGGCCTACTCCTGAAAATGTGGATCCTCGAGGAGTGGGTCCTCCTCTACTACTGTTGTCCTAGCTGGCAGACCTGGGTGGTGATAATCTTAGGAGTCAGAGCCCATATAAGAATACAAATCCAAATTTGTGCCATACTATAGAAACCATATCAATGTGACATGCTACTAGAAATAATGTAAAAGATGTATACATGTGAATCATGAAATATATGGTATGCATAGTATAACATGAATCATACAGTATACGGTACGTATAGTATGATATGATCAAATAACAAGATGTACCAAATATAACCGGAATCATGTAGCATATGGTATGCAGGATATAATATGATCATGCGTATGATTTATGAAGTACATGGTATGAATAAGAAAATATGATCAAGAAAGTATAACATGTCATCAAGCAATATCAGATTCTACAGGTGCCCCCCAATGGATTCTAGAGATGGCTCATACGGATTCAAGAGAAGACCCCCACTCTTTGTGTACCACTTTGTCTCGTGTAACACTTAGTTCCATTGCGACACTTAGCTCCGTACACTTTTGGCTGGTCTCTGACTATGAAGAGATATTGGATTCTAGAACTGACCCTATGTATTCTAGAGGTAGGTGTCTCCCATAGATTCAAGAGGCAGTCCCAACTTTCTATGTGACACTTTATTCCATGTGCAACTTAGTTCCATGTGCAACTTAGTTCCTTACAATTTTAATGTCAGATTCTAGATGTGAGCCCCATAAATTCTAGAGGTAGCTCACATAAATTCAATAGGTGTCCCCTGCTATTAGTGTGGCATTTTATTCTGAGTAGTACTTAGTTCCATGTGACACTTAGTTCCACAGTCATGTGTCGGCAAAAAATTCTGGAAAAGCAAAGTAGATCCACAAATTCAGAGACAGAAGCGCGCAACTCATCGGATCCGCGATCTAAGAAACTGAGGTCCGCGATTCTAAGAAACTGAGGTCAGCGAATCTAAGAAACCGAGGTCCGCGAATCTAAGAAAATGAGGTCCGCGATCTAGGCGACGGAACAGGTTTGCGAATCTAAAGCTGATATTTGCGACACTACCCATAGCTTTCAGGTGGGGGTTTAATACAAAGTCATCCAACCCGAACAGAAGAATTGTCATCTCGGATCGTGAGAATAACTGCCAAACGAATACAGCGGCGTTACTTCGATCGTGGGAATAACCACCTAATGAACATGGCGGCACTTTTCGAGTAGTGGGAGCTAACGGTCGAGCAAATATGGCGGGACGTTACTCCAAGTCCCCTATAAAAGGCGGGGAGCGAAAGAGATACACACAGACAGAGACGGACGTCTTCTCCCAAAATTTACTCCTTGTGATCAAGAGTAAAGAGCCCCCTTTTTCTTTTCCTTTTAGCCAACTGAGAGAGATTGTACGGAGTGTCAACGGAGAGCAGGATCGTCCTCCATAACTACCTAGAAACCCAACCTTAAACAAAGAGGAAAAGTTATCTTCCTCATCTTCTGTAAACGGGAAACCGTCCGATTGTAACCCTTTTATTGAAAATATTTTGATATAAAGAGCGTGCAACTTTCATGGCGAACAGAAGATTGGCGACTCCGCTGGGGACTACCATCACCTCCGGTGACTTGGTGGTGGCTCAATCCGATAATATTCCAGTTGGTAGTTTGGTCGACTCGCTCACAATTTCCGTCGACCAGGAAAGGTATGAAGAATTTCTTTCTTCAGGCTCCAAGAGCCCTACTTCCCTAAGGGGATACTACAAAATCTCCAAGGGGTCAATTTCCAAGGAGATGGCAATAGCCCAGTTGAGGGAATCAACGGACCAAGATAGTCCGAAATCCCCTTCCTTAACAACGGGCTCTCTGTCAGTTCCCACAAAGACATTTGATCTCTCAAGTAAAGTGGACCAAAGTTCCCGCTGCAACAAGGGGAAGCGACCACTACCCGCTCCGCAAAGCTGTCATGCAGAGAAGGAGGTTCCTCCCACTCGTACAACGAAAAGAAACCTGAGGAGAAGCAAAGCTCGTGCGCTTCACAGGAATGCGCGACAAGAGGGAACTGCCAACTCATCTCGGCAGAAATCTACCATCCAAATATGGAAGCCTAAGGGTGAGGTTGGTCAAGATGCGGAGGGATTCACTCACGTTTCCTACAGGAAGCGGAGTGAACCCGTCAAAATTGTCCATAGTCGACGCGGAGCATACATTCGCGTCCCAAGGGGAAAATTTGAAGAACCTCGCGAACCTCAAATTCGCAGAAGGTGTATGCCTATCCGCGAGGCTGAAACTCCACCGTCCCTGAAGTTATCTCTCACAAATGAGCCTATTACAAGGGACTCCAGTGCAAGAGATCTTAGGAAACTTCTAAACAGAAGAAGAGAAGAATCCCATGTATCTCAATGCCATTGTGAACGACTGATCAATGCAGTACTGTCTCACTGTCATTATTCAACTCATGCCCAACTCTCGGTGTTTTGTCGATTGTCGTCTCCATCAGCATCGTCATCCCAATTGGCAAAAAGGAGACGACGCGGGCTCGAGTTTTCTGAGCCGGAATACCCCGCGATGACCTCCAACATGATAAGCGTTGGAGAAAAGAAGAAGAAAAAGAAGGCGAAGAAAGTCTCCGAAAAAGAAGCTTCTAACCCAGAGCTCTCTTCGAGTTCGAAAGACCCATCCAACGAAGAGCGAGGAGTTTTTCGGCACACTCGACTCAAAAGTGGGGTGGCGATCCCTATGAATTATAGATAGATGGCGGGAATCTCATCTGATGAAGAAGATATAACCAAGTCTGTTATGGCTGAATCACAGACGTCTGATTCATTCTTAGAAGACTCCGCCTCTGCATATATGACGCAGAACAATATCCCAGAAGAGTTCATGAGGAGAATGGAGGAGCAAGATAGGCATATCCAGTAACAGCAGAACGCCATCAGCGAGCTCAAAGATATGTTACACATTCTGATAGAGTTAGAAAAAGCTAAACTGAAGAATACGGGAAAGAAGACCGAAGAAGAAAGTCATGGTCCTCATAACAATCGAGAGAGGAAGAACATCATGAAGATGATGACAACCGCTCCATGCACTAGGAGGGAAACGCAAATGCTGTCTGGATGGAGAGCTTCCAGAACCAACTGAACGCCCTCATGCATAAGGGTGACCTACAAGAACTGGGTGTAGTAAGGCCATATCCCATGGAGTGGGAAACGGTGTCGTTCCCAGAAAGCTACAAACCGTTGAAGCTCAAATCTTTTGATGGTAGAGGATCGCCAAACTAACACTTCTACTATTTTAAGTCACAGATAGGGCATTTATCCAGAAATGACCCTATTATTACAAGAATATTTGTTAGTACCTTAACCGGGATAGCTTTTGAATGGTTCCGGAGATTAGAACCGGGAACCATCAATTCCTGGAGCGACATGGAAAAACCCTTTCTCACTAGATTCTATGAAGATGATATGGAGGTATCAATGCCGGCGCTTCTAGCCGCTAAACAAAAGAAAAGGAGAGTCAGCCCGGGACTTCATCAAAAGGTTCCGGAACGATTCTCTTAGATGTCTGCATGGGATGCCAGAAAAGACCCTGGTAGAAACCTGTCGATATAATTTATCGACCAAGGTTCTAGCCAGGATGGGGGCGGTGAAATCCTCAACTTGGAAGGATCTCGCCCTACAAGCTGAAGAAGTTGAAGAAATTGCGCAAAGGCTTGAAGAAGAAGGAGGCGAGGAGAAACCGAAGCGAAGTGGTGATAACAGCTATAAGTCCTGACCCCGAGGGTATAAGGGAAAGGAAACAATGGTCACTGATGCGCCACAACCTACGAAGACTCCCCCGAAACTTCATCCTTAGGCGCGAATGCTACAAAAGCAATACTCCTTTAAGGATGAGCATACGAAGACTATCTTCAACCTCCTCATGAGTAAGAAGATGCTGAAGTTGCCAGAGTCTAAACGTCCAGAGGAAGTTGGGAAAGTTAATGATCCTAACTACTGTGTCTACCATAAGATCATTAACCACCCCACCCGAAACTGCTACATCCTTAAGGACAAAATTCAAGCCTTAGTGGACGCTAATGTCATCAAGCTTCAAGAGCACCAAAAGAAAGTGACTGCGAACATGGTAACCGTCAAGTTCGGTAAAGCGTCCTACTGGATAGAGTCAACAGTTCAAGATGGAGTGCAGCCCATCCATAAAGGCACAATGCAAGTCGTAAATTTTGATCCACACCAACAGCAAAAGAAAGGACTATTCCCCTTTGAAACTGATTGGGGGAGATACTTTGGGTACATCCTGATCTCCTAGATGATGAACAATGGAGTTCCAGTTCATCTGGGAAGAAGCGAAGAGAGAGGGTCTTCACCTCCAACGTCGTTTCCATAATTCTCGAAGACAATGAGATCATTCCTGCTCTGACCGATTCGGAAAAAGAAATCGGAAATTTCTTGGTCGCCGATGCAGACCCGCCCTCCACGGGGACCCATTCGGGAAAAAATTTCTTAAAGAATTATGGCCAAACAACAGGTTCTCAACCATCTCCAGAGAAAGTCAAGCAAATGGAGCTGAAGTTTGACAAAGCTCTAAGGAAGAAGGGAAAAGAACTTGCAGAAGACTCGCGAAAGTCATTCCAGTTCAACATCCTAACACAGTTGGCAATATCCCTGCAAGGATAACCTTGTACGAGCTCCTTAAACTCTCCAAATCTACTAGGGAAGCTTTAAGAGAGGCTCTGCTAGATTCAGAAGTGTTCTTGGCGCAAATACCAGAGATGATCGAAGAAGGAGAATCTCTTTGCGCGAGATGTCACCAGATCTCTGGTAAAAACATCCCTTGCGTCACCTTCTCTCCGGAAGATATGCAAGTCAGAAGTAATAAGCATCATCGCCCTTTGTATTACAAGGGATACATAGGGTCTACGGAGATTGATCGTATTCAAGTTGATCCAGGCTCGGCCTTGAGCATCATGCCGCGAAGGATGCTACGGTATCTTGGAGTGCCGATGAACAGATTAGCCGCAACCAACACTACTATCTTCGGGTTCAATGCTAACGGTAGTAGACCCCTGGGTAAAATAAAGCTTAAGTGTCAAATCGACGACCTAAAAACGGAAGTCACGTATTACGTGATAGATGCAGACACATCATACAATCTGCTACTGGAGAGACCCTGGATCCATAGCAACTTAATTGTGCCCTCCACGTTGCACCAATGCATGAAGTATGTCGATGAGGACGCGAGCGTGAAGACGCTCATTGCGGAAAAGCAACCCTTCAAAGGAGTTGAAAACTACTTTACTGACGCGTTGCTGTATCAAGATGCGTTTGGCATCGCAGATCGGCCCGTTCAAGATGACTCTGATAGTGGCGAAGAAGCTGATACAGAATCAGGATCCGAAGATTCGGAATCCAAGGATGTAATCTGGGATGGTGAGCCCATTGTGATAAGCCTAGAAGGCCTTGATGTAAATAACGCCGTTCACTCTGATGGTGAATGGGTGATAAATGAAAATCTGGAATTTGCTTATTCTTCTGGTATTGATTCTGAGCCCTCGAGCACTAGCACAGATGCATTTAGCGACTGTGTAAATGAGATATATTCTCTAACTTCCTTCCAAGCACCTATCCGATCATCCGTATATGAATTAAGTGATGACGTTGAAAGTGCTGACCAAGCTATTTTTGAGGTCCCTCCCAAAAGCGGAACCCAAAAGGCCATAGTATTTGGAAGAGCAAGTCACAAGAACAAAAAGAAATGTTCAGATTCTGAGGAAGAACAGGGAAAACCCGAGTTCTCCCATTATGATGAAAATTCCCGTGGAATAATGAAGAAAATTGGATACAATCTGGCCGAAGACAGGGGGTTGAACTTCGAAAAAGGAAAGAAGACAATCCTTCAACCTTTTGTCCCCGAAGGGAAGACGCCAGACTATTACCAAAAAACCGACAGGGGATTGGGATGCGTCACCACTTCCGAGGCCTCCTCAAGCGGCAAAGCTGAGGAAAGACAGTACGATCATTCATCAGAATCATCATGCTGGGATTCAGATGTCAGTACAAGTGTGATCTTCCACGAGGTATCCGCGAACATGGCTTCCGCGATCCAAGAAGACGAAGATTTGGAAGAAACCTCGCCAGTAAGAGACGACCCTTTGAACAAGCATCTTAATATGAAGTGGAAGATTCAGTTTGAACAGCGGGAGCCTCCAACTGAAGATAAAATGATCCAAATCAATATGGGAGATGAAAAGTATCCTAAACCCATATTTATAAGTGAGAACCTATCCTCGGAAGAAAGAAAGAATTGATATCCCTCGTCCGCGAATACATTGATATTTTCGCTTGGAGTTATGAGGAGATGCCAGGGTTGGATCTAAGCGTGGCGGTTCACAAATTGAAGATCCGACCAGAAGCTAAGCCAGTAAAGCAGTAACAACGAAGATTCCGCACAGAAATCATGGAAGCTATAGAAACTGAAACCAAAAAGTTGATCGCGTCAGACTTTATTCGCGATGAACAGCACCCTGATTGGGTCGCAAATATAGTTCCCGTGACCAAGAAAAATGAACAAATCCGAGTCTGCATAGACTTTAGGGATTTGAATGAGGCTTGCCCCAAAGACGAATTCCTATTACCCATCACTGATATTATGATAGATAATACTTGTGGGTATGAGCGCATGACGTTCATGGATGGATTCTCGGGATATAATCAAATAAAGATGTATTCCGATGATGAGAAGCATACATCATTCAGGACACCACTCGGAGTATATTACTATACAGTCATGCCCTTTGGCCTAAAGAACGCAGGTGCTACGTATCAACGCGCCATGCATGCAATTTTCCAGGAGCACCTCCGGAAAATAGTGGAGTGTTACGTAGATGACCCAGCAATTAAGAACAGAAACAAAGAAGATCACTTGAAAGATTTGAAGACAGTGTTTGACCTCATGAGGAAGCACCAGCTCAAGATGAATCCAGCTAAGTCTTTCCTGGGGGTCTCTAGTGGGAAGTTCCTCGGCTTTGTCGTAACTTTGAAAGGAATACATCTTGATCCAGATAAAGTCAAACCTATCCAAGACATGCCACCTCCCCGTAACCTCAAAGAGTTAAGAGGGTTACAAGGCAGGCTGGCGTACATTCGCAGATTTATATCAAATTTATCTAGTAAATGTCAACCTTTCACCAGGTTGATGAGGACAGTAGTGTCGTTCATCTGGAATGACGCATGCCAAAAGGCTTTTGAAGAGATCAAACAATATCTCACGAAACCACCAGTGCTCGTGTCCCCAGTTTCGGGAAGGCCCTTCCAGTTATATGTAAGGGCTATGGACCATTCATTGGGCGCTTTGCTAGCACAGAAGAATGAGTCAGGCCACGAGCAAGCCATTTACTACCTCAGCAGAATGATGATCGGGGCGGAACACCGGTATAATCCCGTGGAAAAAGAATGTCTAGCGCTGGTGTTCGCAATACAGAAAATGCGACACTACTTAGTTGGACAAACTATCCACGTTGTATCGAGAGTTAACCCTCTGAGAATATTAATGACTAAACTCGGGTCATTAAATTCAAGACTATCCAATTGTGCTATTTTGCTATCACAATATGATATGCACTTTGTCCCACAGAAGTCTATCAAAGGACAGGCCGTGGCCGACTTCTTGGCCGAACATCCAGTCCCGACATTCTCGAGGTTATATGAACAAATCCCAGGAGAGTTGGAGGAACGGGATTTAATTCCAGAAAAGGATGGTTCGAAAAGGTCTTCCGGATCAAATATGGTTTTGAAAGGTGTATGGCAACTTTTCTTTGATGGTGCCTCCCGAATGGGATCCAAAGGAAAGACGACAGCGGGGGTGGGAGTTGTTCTCGTCTCTCCTCGCAACCACATCATTTCTCATGTTTACCCATTGACAAGCTCGTGCTCCAACAACGTCGCGGAATACAACGCCCTCCTAATCGGCTTAAGAATAGCCAAACAACTGGGGGTCAAATATTTGGAGACATACGGGGATTCTCAACTCGTTGTAAATCAAATAAAAGGGGAGTACGAAGTCAAACATGAAGACCTCCTACCGTATTATCATGCTGTAATCAAGGTCGCTAACGGTTTCACTGGTTTCTATATCAGCCACATAAAACGCCACCTCAATAGTTATGCGGATTCGCTAGCTTCCTTGGTTGCTACATTAGCCTTGCCCAAGCATGCTAAAAGGCAAATTATGGTAAGCAGCAAGGAGTTGTTCTGTTCAAAGGATGAGCTCAAAGAAGAAGCGAAAAAGCCACAAGAAAACGAAGCTGACGCTTGCACATCTAGCCTAGAGCCAAGGGATTGGCATTTTCCTTATATAGACTATGTCCTTTACGGGATATTACAAAGTTCAAAAGAAGCCAAAGCCATTCAGAGAAGGGCCATCCGGTTTTACCACAACGTGAAACTCCAGACGTTGTACAGAAAATCCTACGACGGAGTTTTACTTTGCTGTCTTTCCAACTGCGAAGCTCAAAAGGTACTCGAAAAAGCTCATACTGGCATCTGCGGAGCACATCAGTCAGGACCGAAACTCTGAAATAGAATACGAAGGATGGGTTATTATTGGCCTAAGATGATGATAGAAGCAGTCAACTACGCCAAAAAGTATAGGGCCTGCCAAATGCATGCAGACTTTATACATCAAGCTCCAGAATATCTCCACCCGACGGCTACATCATGGCCGTTTGAGCAATGGGATATGGACATCATATGGCCAATTTCTTCACCATCAACGAGAGGACACCGGTTCATTTTGGCCATAACTGATTACTTTTCAAAGTGGACTGAGGCCATCTCCCTGACCGAAGTAAAATCGTCAGATGTTATCAAGTTTATCAAGCACCATGTGCTTTATCGCTTCAGGGTGCCTAGAAGAATAATTCACGACAACGGACCTCAGTTCGTAAGCCAAGTGTATTCCAGATTCTGCAATAAATACAGGATTGAGGATGTGGCTTCATCGCCATACTACCCTGCAGCTAATGGTCTAGCAGAACCCTTCAATAAGACCATTATAAAACTTCTTAAGAAGTTTGTGTCATCCAATCAACGGGATTGGGATGAAAAGCTCAGAGAGTGTCTGTGGGCATACTGAACCACAGTCCAAACTCCCACCAATGCCACGCCGTTCTCCTTGGTATATGGATCAGAAGTGGTTTTGCCTTTGGAGATCCAAATCCCTTCATTACGAGTCATGGTAACAACAAGGATGAAGAAGAAAAAAAGTATCAGTAAAGGCTCCAAGAGTTAGAAGCCTTGGATGACAAACGCTTAGAAGCTCAACAGAGTATCGAGCTATACCAGGCGCGGATCTCCAGAACCTTTAACAAAAAGACTAAACGAAGGACTTTTAAAAAAGGTGATCTGGTCCTGTCAGTTAGAAGACCAATCATAACAAACCAGAAGCCTAGGAAAAAGTTTCAGCCAAAGTGGGAGGGACCCTTCGTCATTGATACAGTTTACTCCAACGGGGCGTATCGGTTGACAAAGCCTAATGGTGACAAAGTCCTAATGCCAATCAACTGCAAGTTTGTGAAGAAGTATTATCCTTAGCAAAATTGCAGAACACCAGTTATAATACGGCCTGGGCAGTTCTAGGCTAGTCATGAGTAAATAGTTTCTCTGTAATTAGAACTTCGTCAATGAAAGTCCTTGGTTCCGGACTAAAAAACCTTTAGTTCGCGAACCAGATTTCCCTTCTATCAAAATTTGCCAAGTTACTAATTACCTCTAGCAAATCAGATTTTTCTTCTATCAAAATTTGCCAAGTTAAAAATTACCTCTGGCAAATCATATTTTTCTTCATTCCAAATTTGCCAAGTTAAAAACTACCTCTTGCGAACCAGATTTTCCTTCTATCAAAATTTGCCAAGTTAAAAATTACCTCTGGCGAATTCGATTTCCCTTCTATCAAAATTTGCCAAGTTAAAAATTACCTCTGGCGAACCAGATTTCCTTTTTTCAAAATTTGCCAAGTAAAAAATTACCTCTG
This sequence comes from Dracaena cambodiana, assembly GCA_036321105.1. Lineage (NCBI taxonomy): Eukaryota > Viridiplantae > Streptophyta > Magnoliopsida > Asparagales > Asparagaceae > Dracaena > Dracaena cambodiana. The sequence continues at coordinate 41,001,879 of JAYEPQ010000003.1, forward strand.
GCGAATCAGATTTTCCTGTCCATCAAATTTGCCAAGTCAATAACACATTTGGCGAATCAAGATCAACAAGAAAATTCTTTCATTCATAGTAGTTTTGGGTACTTAGAAAATTGTGATTCATTTCGAAATTATCAAGTTAACAGTTACCGCTGGTAATCAACATCGGAATCATCTTTCAGATACTCTCAGTTACGTAGAAAGAAAAGAACTTCTTTATTCATCATCAAAACAAAATTACAGAGAATTCTCTAAGTGCTATACAACCAATAAGAGTAAATACAAATCAAAAAAAAGAGGAAAACTTACTTCTGTAATCGTCTCTTTCGGCATGGTTCAGATCGAAAAGTTTGCTTCTGCAGGCCCTTCTTCTGGAATGACAGACTTGCTTCTGTAACCGCCTCTTTCGGCATGGTTCAGATCAAAAAAGTTTGCTCCATAGCCTCCACTTCCAATTTGCTCTTGTAGCCTCCTTTTTTTTTTCAAGGACGGCTTAAGAGGCATAATCTTGTTTTTTCTTTCCGACCACAATCAGGGACCTCCTGGTTGGTTCATCCAGGGATGATGCCAGTGAATTGATTAGTTCAAAACTGGGCATACCGAATGCAAACCCCAGCTATATAGCTGACGGGTTGCGCAAATTCAAGGTCCTGGTCATTAGTACCTCAACCTTGTGGGATACTAGGAAAGAAGAAAAACAATGCCCCCCAGACCCGAAATCTTTTCTCTCATGAAAGATACATGAGACATTCCAAGCCCCTTGAGGCATTGGAAGCAATTACGAGCTCATTGGGTCTGGGCCATTGTTAAGGAGAATGATACGGTTATCTCCTGCAGCCGAAACAAATCCTTGTTAAAAAAAAAAAAAAAAAAAAGAAGGAAGAGGAGGGTATAAATCAGAAGAAGAGGTATATCTTAATTAAGGAAAATGACTACAGTCAGAAGGATCTAGTCGGTGAGACACCCTGCTGGATTGATGCAGTCTGGAGGTCTTGTGACATGCCAACTCTTATCCATCACTTCGGTTGAAGAAGAAGAAAACATAGCTGCGCTAGTGGATCGACTACAAAAAGAGAGATAGAGAAGAGAGTCAAGAAGAAATCTTCTCACGGCTGAATGATCCTTTATTGAAAAGAGCATGTGCCTTATATAGGCGAGCTGCTAACTGTGACCTCCAGTTTAGAAGAGATAAGACCGAGATCTACCGAGATCTTCGGTCAAGATCTTTAGTTCAGATCTCAACAGAATTTATTGCTGTTGCATGGAAAGCTTAGATATCACGACCCGGAGATCTCGTCATTAATAGAGGCATGCAACGCTTGGAATTCCACGCCCAAACGGCTGCACCCCATGGCTTGCAGAAATCTCTACAAATTTTGAAAAATCTACGGTCTATTCCGCGAACTTCCAGACGAAGCATCGCGAACCAAAATTCCGAAACCCGAGTCGCGGGTCAGATATGGGTAGTATAAATCCACGAACCCCTAAAATTCGCGTGACTTAAAAAGTCGCGTAACAGATCTACGGATACCAAAATTTTACGATGATTCGCAAACTTCAGACAAAAGATGGCAAGTTCGTTACAAATCTTTGAAGAACAATTGCAAAATCACACCTCGGAAGGTCAAAATGAGGTTCTCTATAAATGACAAAGGAACTATTACAAAAAAAAGGGGGGAGGAACCTAAAGCAGTATACACAAGAGTTTTACAATTTAATGGTTCAAAAGGGCCTTTATTTTCTCATCTGCATCATCGATGTCTTACTGAAGGATCTCATAAGCTTGAACAGTAGCTTGGCAACGCAATTTCTCATCACTAGCAATAACATTCTGTGCTGCAGCAGCCTCCAGCGAATCCAATTCAGTTCGCATTGCCTGGAGATCCCTGGATATATTGTCCCTCCTATGCGACAAATCGACGAGATTCCTCATTGACTCATCACGTTCCTTGGTGATCTTGGCTAGGAAAGCTTGGGCTTTGGCAATGGCTTGATCATGACCCTTGACAATTGAAGCAGCGGCTTCCACTTGAAGAACCAGAGACTCGCGGTCTGATTGACCCTTTTCTAAAGAGGCCTTGCAAACATTTGCCCTCTCCCAAGTCTCCTTCTGAAACTTAAGCTGTTCCTCTCTCAGTTTCTGGAAGATGATTTCCACTGTCTCAGATTTATCAGCACTTCTGGTTTTCGACAGAGATTCAGCATGCCTTTGAAGCTGAGTTATCATAAGCCTAAAAGGAGTAGCTCTATCCTCTCCACCAATGCTAACAATACCAGTTAGATAAATGTTAAGAACATTGACGATTGAAGCAAAAGGAATTTCCTTTAGTATTTTATCGATACAGCGGTCCAGAAAATGAAGGAAAGTCTCCACTGTATCATTCAGCATATCATTCTCAAGCATGTCAATCTCTGCATGAGAAGGAGTGATATTGATTGAGGTAGAAGCAGGTTGATCCACAACCAAGCTAGTAACAGGAGGAATGGCACCCATGGAGATTTCTGCGGAGCTACCAATCACAGTCTCCTGAACTACAACATCAGTTGAGGTAGCTGTGGCCAAAACCGTAGACATGGCAGCCGAGGGAACCACTGCTTCTGAAGTAGTGACTTGGGCCGTCTCACTCGCTTCTGCTCCCGCGATGGTATTGTCTGGGAAAGCCACCTTCGCGCCCTCTAAGTCCGGAGTCAAAACTGGAGCTAGCAAAAAAAAAAAAAGAAGAAAATTGACAGTTGAGTATTACAGTATTATTTGATAAAATAACATAATTACTGAAGAAAGAAGATGAAGATCTGAAGATTGGACACTGGATTCCCCAAGTCCGTACACCTCAGGACCAAACACTTCAGGCCCGTATATTTCGGTCCGAATATCCTCGCTCAAAAAGATGTATTTACCATGGTCTGAGGGAGTAGTAGAAGAGTGAAAACTGTCACTACTGGCGTCATCATCATCACCCCATTCATCTTGGTCTTCAGGAGGAGGTGCTGCTTTTGGAGAGTCTGGTGCGCGGGTCTCCCCAATGACTTGCACTTCATCATCTGCAGTGCCTTGAGCAACAGGAACCACAGAGTCCTCTTGTAAAGCCGAAAGAGCACTAACTTCAACGTCGGCCTGGCCAATAGGAGGAATAGAACCCTCTTGAGTGACAGGAGTAGGATCACTGCAGAGAACAGGTACTTGACTCCGACGCCTCTTAAGGGAACGGAGAATTAAAGATTAGTCATTTTCCTCCTCCTCGGGTTCCTCAACGAGAGACTCAGAAACCAGAGTGGGTGTTGCAGTCCATGTCCCAGACAGGGTGCTCTACGAATCAGTTCTTCGCGAAATGGTAGGTAAGTCGCTAAGACGCCTCAGTCTCTTTCGCTTATGTAAAGATTTCTCGGGAGAAGACTGCGATGGAGGAGAAGTTTTCCTCGACGTCGGATCAGGAGAAGCATCAAGAACAGTAGCCTGAACCGGTACATCAGTGTTCTCTTCCCTTTGTTCCGATTCATTAGATGTGATGTCCCCCCTGAAGTCCTCCATCCCTGCCACTTTCGTGATGCCAGCTTTCTTTTTCTGGGCATACCAGGATCTGATCTCCCGCAGACTGGTATGGTGTATATTGAAATTCTGAGGAGCGGAGTTAGCATCCACAAACCATTTACAGAAGCAGAAGCTCATACTTGAATTCGGAGTTTTGAGCGGAATATCAAATTTGGCTTGAGTTCCACCTGCGACGAAGTGAAACCAAGCTCGAGCTCCCTCAAGAACATTCCCAACAAAGCTTAATTCTCTATTGGAATTGCCAACATAAAGCTGATATACCCAAACTGTCGGGCAAAGCGACTCGGGTAGTAAGGTTCTATATAGCAAAGGTTCCCCAAACGAAGAACCAGATGTCCTGGGCGGATGTTTATCAACCACTAAAAACTTCTCGAGGAGAGGGTAGTAAATTTATCGACACCAGCAGTGTCCGCGAATTCTTCCCCGTACCCGGCATTTGGAAAGTACGAAAAATATCTAAACAACTCGAAAGTTGAGAAATGATGAAGGGTCTTACGGATCGCGGCCATGTAGCCCCCTCTCCATTGTGACCTCTCGTAGTGCTGCACTTTGGGAGCACTTAAGTTTCGAGTCTGCAGGACTCATCAAAGTAGGGCAATGTAGAACCAACCAAGCCATCAAATAGGTATAAGAGAGTTCTTCATGCGGATTGGGAGTCTTAATGACCGGACCTCCTTTCTTCCTTTTCTCCATCTTCACCTGGCAGAATTTGTCAGATAATCTTCTCACTCAGCTCTGGATGCTGCAAACCATCAGAGGCAACAAACTGAGCCGCCTACCAAATGCTAGTAGGACGGCTGAGTATACGGCTCTAATGGGTATGGTTTCCTGCGAAGGAATAACACACTTCTTCAGCCATACCATCAAAAAGCCCGCCAAGAAGGCAGGATCAGACAAAGGCTGAAGGGTCTGATAGTGAACACTTTCAAAGGACGTTCCAGCCTTAAAGACGTCCTCGTCAGATTCAGCTACATAAGCATCTGTCCCGAAACTGGCGATTCTTCTCTCAATTTCCTTTTCAGAAACTGGAGGAAGGCGAGTAAAGTTAAGGCTACCCTTAGAAAAATTAGGCAGAAGATACTGCAGCCACTTCTTTGGCTTCAAATTATAGGTGCCAGATGTGTGGGTGCAAATATGGTAGTGGCAGAGCAATTCCCAGTAAGTATTATAAATCAAAGGGTCCCAGGTCTTCAACAGATGGAGTTCTTCCCCGGTAGGGACGTACTCTTCATACGGGATGTCTCCCATGGGTAAGCCCGAAATCTCATACATTTCATGAAGAGCAAAACCCAACTCGCCACGAGGGCTAAAAACTGTACAAGTATCATAATTGTACAATTCCAGTAAAGCAAAAAAATGAAATCTACTAGCAGGAATACCGTGCTGAACAGCCCAGATAGCACGATATAGCCCCGCATAATGAAGCTGATCCCTGAAGGTTTTCAAGAAGAAGTCGGTCAAGATTGTCCACTCTCCTTTTGAAGAGCAATGAACCCATCCAGGGGGACGAAAATCCTGAACAGGAAACTCTCCTTGCACATTGGTAAATCGGTGCAGGAAAGTCTGCGCGATTATGGGAACCTCGCCTCTGGGGAGGTCATGTTTAAGTAGTTCCGGAAGCAATCCACAAAAGTGTTTTCTACTACCACGAGGAAAAGCACCTTGAGTATTGAAGCCCTCCAACAAGATACCGTCTTGTGGCATGTTTATGTGCCAGTCCATTCGCCTGGGCCATAAATGGACTGAAAGAATAAGAATGGATAAGATCTCTCCATATTAGGGAGAAACAAGTGGCGACTTTCAACTTGGCGAAGCCACTTGTAATCACCATCTTCCAAACTACTGTCGGGCATTGAAATATGGTCCCCAAACAAAAAGACAGGTTTCAGCAACGGAGACCGATTATCTCCTTCGAAAGATACATTGGTCATCAGCTCTCGCAATGTTGAGCGAGAAGGGTGGAGAATCTTATCTTCTCTCTCTTAGCTGTCTGATGTTGTACAATGTGGAAAAACATGACCAAATCTGAACTCTTTCTCCCCATCATAGCCATCAGAGTATCAGAAATAATGGTCTTTAGGCCAAGAATTCAAGGCATAGTTGACTGCAAAAGACATTCAGATTCAAGGTAAAGAAAAAATGATAAGAAATGGATTGCCTTCCGAAAGTTTTCTTTATTACCTCCAATCAAGGGTTCCTGCCGAACCACTATTGAACTGGAGGTTGCTCGAGGATCTTGACGACCACTGGTGACAGCATCAGAGGAAGAAGCTTTCTTCGGCATCTTTTGCAGAGGGAGAAAATCCTTCGCACAGAGAATCAGAAGCTACTGGAGCTTGAAGACGAGAAGTCTGAGAAGTCCAAACGAAGAACTCAGATTTCAAATTTCTTGAGATAAGGGCAACCTTTCTCGTAAAGTGGAGGTTATATAGCCGATGATTTGACAGCTGAGATCTCTGGACAGACGTGATATCCGGCTTGAATCGCGTGGATATCTTTTCATTTAATGCAACTCAGAGAAACGTCTCAATTCTGACGTCGTAGGAAAGCAACCGCTTACCAGCCTTCCCGCAAAAGTTCGCGACCCAAATACAAAGCCGCTTTCTTCTCAAAAAGTGAAGTTCGCGACCCTAATATAGAGCCGCTTTCTTCTCAAAAAGCAAAAGTTCGCGACCCTAATACAGAGCCGCTTTCTTCTCAAAAAGTGAAGTTCGCGACCCTAATACAGAGCGCTTTCTTCTCAAAAAGTAAGTGTTGCGACCCTAATACAGAGGTTTTTTACTCAAAAATGAAGGCTCGCGCCCCTAATACAGAGACGTGTTCCTTCCGAAGATGATTTGCTACCCTAATACAGAGTCGTTTTCTATTCAAAAATGAAGGCTCGCGCCTCCTAATACAGAGACGTGTTCCTTCCGAAAATGATTTGCGACCCTAATACAGAGTCTTTTTCTACTCAAAAATGAAGGCTCGCGCCCCTAATATAGAGACGTGTTCCTTCCGAAGATGATTTGCGACCCTAATACAGAGTTGTTTTCTATTCAAAAATGAAGGTTCGCGCCCCTAATACAGAGACGTATTCCTTCCGAAGATGATTTGCGACCCTAATACAGAGTTGTTTTCTATTCAAAAATGAAGGCTCGCGCCCCTAATACAGAGACGTGTTCTTTCCAAAATAAGAGTTCGCGACCCTAATACAGAGTCGTCTTCTACTCAAAGATGAAGAGTCGTGCCCCTAATACAGAGACGTGTCCCTTCAAAAACAAGAAGTAGTAGTGGCGCTAATACAGAGTCACAGACTTCAAGCAAACGCAATGGAAGTTCTAATACAGAATATTATATCCAAAGTATTCCGAAACTCCTCGAAGAATCATGAGAGTTTTGAAAACTTTAGAGGGGGTTTTGTCGGCAAAAAATTCTGGAAAAGCAAAGCAGATCCACGAATTCAGAAACAGAAGCCCGCAACTCATCGGATCCGCGAATCTAAGAAACTGAGGTCCACGAATCTAAGAAACCGAGGTTCGCGAATCAAAGAAAATGAGGTCCACGATCCAGGCGACGGAACAGGTTCGCGAATCTAAAGCTGAGATTCGCGACACTACCCATAACTTTCAGGTGGGGGTTTAATACAAAGTCACCTGACCCGAACAGAAGAATTGCCATCTCGGATCGTGGGAATAACTGCCAAACGAATACAGCAGCGTTACTTCGATCGTGGGAATAACCACCTAACGAACATTGCGGCACTTCTAGAGTAGTGGGAGCTAACGGTCGAGAAAATATGGCGAGACGTTACTCCAAGCCCCCTATAAAAGGTGGGGAGCGAAAGAGATACACCCAGACAGAGACAGACGTCTTCTCCCAAAAGTTACCCTTTGTAATCAAGAGTAAAGAGCCCCCTTTTTTTTTCCTTTTAGCCAACTGAGAGAGATTGTACGGAGTGTCAACGGAGAGCAGGATCATCCTCCATAGCTACCTAGAAACCCAGCCTTAAATAAAGAGGAAAAGTTATCTTCCTCGTTTTCTGTAAACGGAAAACCGTCCGATTGTAACCTTTTATTGAAAATACTTCGATATAAAGAGCGTGCAACTTTCATGGCGAACATCATGGATCAATAGTTATGTAAGTATGAAATAATATGAACGGTGATACTGATAAGCACAAGAGTTATAGAACATATTTACATGTGTGAAGTGTCATTTTCAAACTAAAAGAGCATATACATGTAATAGCATGCATGAATACACATATGTGCATGTATATCATATCTTAAAGCAAATATTATATATACATATGTAATGTATGCCAAGGTATAAGTTAGGATAGGTCTAAATTAACATGTACAGGTAACAATAAGAGTGATTGAATATGTGTATATGAGTATCATATCATAAATCGAGAGAAACATGTACGGATATAATATGCATGCATATATTGTTGCAACTCAATGGACATATTAGATTTATAGGTCTTGTTTGACTATCGCAAAATAGAATTAGATGCTAAGATTTTATACAATTATAGAAAATTCAATTATGTTTCTAATGAATGTTAAATAAACTTAATTGGAGTTTTAGAATGAAAGTTATGGTTATTTCACAGACATATTGCACAGACATGGTACAATAGCTAAGGGGGTCTTCCAGCTTTGATTTGATCAGGATAAAAATAAAATTAAAGTCTAAGCTTTCAGATTATTTTAGATAATTCACTTAGCTATCCAATAAAACTTTAATGAGCTTAATCGGAGTTCTAAAGCAATTTTTTTGTCATTTTACTACGCCTTACTACTGTGGTGCTGCCACTAAGGACAATACCAAATAGTGATCTTCCAAACTATTTTTGGTTAGGTAAGTGCCTAAATTAGGTTCTGTTGTAGTTGGATAAATATAGATTAGTAAATCCTCTTTCTAATGATATTAGAATGATATCAATCCGTATTAAAATGTAAAAATATAGTAGTTCTAAAATGGACTGTTGTATAGGTCTGGACAGTAATACGTTATGTGCATGTATAATATGTGCGGGGTAACACGGGCAATAAAACTTAAGCTACATGCAAGTTTGGACATCCATAATTATAAAATTTAGTTAATAATATATCTAAGATCACATGACAAGAAATTACAATAAAAAATTGCAAGTTTAAAAGGGTTTGAGATTGTATTCTTGCCTCTTTTTCAACCAAAATCAGATATGAACCGATATTGATGGGATTGTCCTCTCAAAAGTAGAGAAATTCCCCAAGATTCACACTAAGGATCAAGGGCAGAGGCTGAAAAAGGTTTCTCCATATTGGTGGAGAAGTTTAGAGTTGATTTGAAGTGGCTAAACTGAAGAACAAAGCTCAAAAAGCAATTTAATGGATTTTCAGCCCATTCTCAAGCTGAATATATGACTATTTAGTTCAGGACAATAAAGAGGGAATCAGGGTTTGAGGTTTGAAGAGAAAATGAAGAGGGGAATGAGCGAAAGAAGCTTGATTTTTTTAGATTTTTCTGAATTTATCTCGGGAGTTAAACATGTGGTGGAAGATAGGTATGTAGTAATGTTAAAAATGCTTAAATTTTATCTTATTTACAAAATTGTCTTTTGGTCAATTTCAAGTCAAATTTGGTCAAAAAAAAGGCTGCAAGGCTTCTGGAGAGTTGGTGTAAGGGTGAAATTGGAATTCTTGATTTGATTTGATTATTTTAATTGGGTATTCATCTGAAAATTGGCCAATCCGAAATAATTCAAGAAAAATATAAAAAATTCAAAATAATAAGATAAGAAGTCCTCACTCTGCAAAATTTAAATTGCAAATTAAATTAAAACATATGACTCAATTTACTCAGTATTCGTTCGTATCAGTATCCGGACTTCCAAACTGATACGGAATAAACTGATACTAGAGTTTAAGAATCAGGATCGTTACATTCTATCCACCTAACAAAAAAAAATTTGTCCTCAAAATTTAAATCAAGAACGAAAGAAAACAATAAGGTAGATGGGAAAAACTTGATAAATTTATATTGAATTTAAGTCCTATGTTGGTCCACATGTATTTTGAATACCTGGACAAGTAAAAGAAATCCCCGCTAAGTATAAGATGGCGGTATCATCCCTGCCAAGTATTCAATTATTTGGGCAAATATAATAATCTATGACAATTTTCTAACAGTAAAATAATAAGCAGATGTTGTTAATAGAAGATATGGACAGAATCAGGATAGAAAACAAAGGATATGATATGGAGCAAGATAAGAAAATAAAAAAATGTTAATGAATATTCCTTAAATGTATGTGGCAAAATGCTAAGGTCACGGGTCAATTGATAAAAATAATGACTCACTGATACCACTCTTTGACGCCCCCAAACCACGGAGGTGGGCCTATGTGTGTGTCCCAATAAAGAGGTGTGTGTGTCCCAATAAAGAGGTAGGGTGTCACTGACGTGCACTCTCACGGAGTGTACGGAACCATTTTTTTTTTAAATAAATGCAAGTAAGACATATGGAAGCGCATAAATATGAGATATATCTCACATGTCTGAATCTATCTGTCGCAATATCATAAGTATGAATATAACAACATCCAAAAACAAGTATACTAGAATAGATAAGCAATATGTACACCAAGGGTTGCTCATATGGAGTCAAGTACAGTATCAGAGTAGAGCAACTTAAGTACTGAATATATACAAGTGTGTATGGATACCACGGACTGAACTCAGTAATAGGATACATATACACATATAAACCAAAATAAAATATACACAAAAGGATGAGAATCCTACAACAAGCTGGATACTGGCACTCAGCCTACTCCTAGAAATGTAGATTCTTGAGAGTGGGTCCTCCTCCTCTTCTGCCACTATTTCAGCTGGAAGATATGGAGTGTGATAATTTCAGGGGTCAGAATCCAAATAAGAATACAAATCTAAGCTTGTGTAAGGCTATATGAATTATATAAATGTGGCATGCTAATGAAACAATGTAAAAAATGTATACATGTGAATCATAAAATATATGTTATGCATAATATAATATGAATCATACAGTACATGGTACATATAGTATGATGTGATCAAGTAACAAGATATACCAAATATAACAGGAATCATGTAGCACATGGTATGCATGATATAACATGATCATGCGTATGATTTATGAAGTACACGGTATGTATAAGAAAACATGATCAAGTAATTATATTGTGCCATCAAACAATGTTAGATTCTAAAGGTGGCCATCAATAGATTCTAGAAGTGGCTCACACGAATTCAAGAGGTGACCTCCACTTTTTATGTGGCATTTTATCCTTTGTAACACTTAGTTTTATTGCAACACTTAGCTCCGTACACTTTTGGCTGGTCTCTAGCTATGAGGAGATGTCAAATTTTAGAGGTGACTCTATGGATTCTAGAGGTGTCTCCCACGGATTTAAGAGAAAACCATTACTTTCTGTGTAGCATTTTGCTCCATGTAGCACTTAGTTCCATATATCACTTAGTTCCATACAATCTTAATGTCGGATTCTAGATGTGACCCCATGGATTCTAGAGGTAGCTCACATAGATTCAAGATGTGTCTCCACTATTAGTGCGACATTTTGTTCTGAGTAGTACTTAGTTCCATGTGGCACTTAGTTCCACACCCATGGATCAATAGCTATACGAGTATGAAATAACATGCACGGTGATATTGATAAGGATAAGAGTTATGGAACATATTTACATGTGTGAAGTATCACTTTCAAGTAAGTTCCATGCGACACTTAGTTCCACACCCATGGATCAATAGTTATGTGAGTATGAAATAATATGCACGGTGATACTGGCAAGGATAAGAGTTATGGAATATATTTACATGTGTGAAGTATCACTTCCAAATAAAAATAATATGTATATATAATAACATACATGAATACACATATTTGCATGTATATCATATCATAAACCAATTGTTATATATACAAATATGAAATATATGCCAAGACATAAGTTAGGACAGGATTGAAATCAACATGTACAGATAATAACAAGAATGACTGAACATGTGTATATGAGTATCATATTATAAATTGAGAGATACATGCACATATATAGCATACATGTCTATGTTACTACAATTCAATATACATGTCAGATTTACAGATCTTATTTGATTAGCATAAAATGAAATTAGAGGCTAAAGTTTTATGTAATAGAGAATTAAATTATTTTATTAATAAATCTTAAATGAGCCTAATTAGAGTTCTAAAATGAAAGTTATGATTATTTCACCATAAACATGTTGCATAGACCTGGTACATCATCTAAAGAAAATTTCCAGGTTTGATTTGATCAGGTTAAAAATTAAATTAGAGTCCAAACTTTTTGATAGTTTTAGATAATTCAACAAGCTATCCAATGAAACTTTAATGAACTTTATCGGAGTTCTAGAGAAAAAATTATGGTCATTTTACTATAACTTGCTACTGCTGTGTTGCTAATCAGGACAGTACCAAGTAGTGATCTTTCAGGTTATTTTTGATTAGGTAAATGGCTAAATTATGTTCTGCTATAGGATAAAATATAGATTAGTGAATCCTCTTTCTAAGGACAGTAGAATAAGGTCAACTAGAATTAAGATGCAAAAGTTATGATAGTTCTGAAATGGACTATTGCATAGGTCTGGACAACAATGTATTCTATGCATGTATAACATGCACAGAGTGACACGAACAATGAACCTCAAGCTACATATAATTTTTGGCATCTATAACCATGAAATTTAGTTAATAATACATGTAAGATCACATGAAAAGAAATTATAATAAGAAATTGCAAGTTTGAAAGGATTTGAGAGTATATTCTTACCTCTTAATGAACCAAAATTGGATATGGACCGATCGATGCGATTGCCCCTCAAAAATGGAGAATTCTCCAAGAATCACACTAAGGCTCAGTTTGGTTTGAGGGAAATTGAAGTAAAAGAAAAGAAAATTAGGAAGAAAATATTTTCTATTGTTTGGCTTGAGAGAAAATTTAAAAGAAAAGAAAATATTTTCTTACTAACCAAACATTCAAAGAAAAACCGATTTCCATCTTCTTTTCTTTTCTTTTCTCTTTCCCTTCCTCTTTCTTTTACTTTATTTCTTTTTCTTTCAAACCAAACACAGCCTAAGGATCAAGGACAGAGGCTGGAGAAAGTTTTTCCATATTAATGGAGAAGTTTAGAGTGGATTTAAAGTGGCTAAATTTAAGAACAAAGTTCAAAAAGCAATTTAATGGATTTTCAGCCCACTCTCAGGCTGAACATTTGGCAATTTATTTCAAGAAAATATAGATAGACTTAGGGTTCAAGTTTTAAAAAGAAAATGACGAGGGGAATGAGGGAATGAAGCTTGATTTTTTCAGATTTTTCAGAATTTATTTTGGGGTTCAAACAGGAGATGAAAGATAGGTATGCACCATATTAAAAATCCTTAAATTTTATCTTATTTACAAAATTGTCATTTAGTCAATTTCAACCCAAATTTGGTCAACAAAAGCTGTAGGACTTCTGGAGATAATTTTAGAGTTGGTATAAGGGTAAAACTGAAATTCTTGATTTGATTTGACTTGATTATTTTAAGGGATATTTACTGGTTTGTCCCTCAAATCTTTATATATTATGATTTAGTCCCCCAAATCTTCATATTTAGGATTTAGTCCCCCAAATCTCCTAAGTTACTACAATTTAGTCCCCCTCCTTAACTTCCGTTAACACTGTTTAATTTTTGACCTGATATTACCATTTTACCCCTCCTTATTCATTCTTTCTCTTCCTCCTCTCTTCTCCTCCTCTTTTCCTCATCTCTTCTCCTTTTCTTCATTATTCCTCCTCTATTCTCCTTCTCTCTTTCTCCTCTCCTCTATTCCTCCTCTCTTCTCCTTCTCTCTTTCTCCTCTCCTCTCCTTTTCTTTGGAGGAAAAGGAGAGGAGAGGAGAAAGAGAGAAGGAGAAGAGATGAGGAATAATGAAGAAAAGGATAAGAGATGAGGAAAAGAGGAGGAGAAGAGAGGAGGAAAAGAAAGAATAAATAAGGAGGGGTAAAATGATAATATCAGGTCAAAAATTAAACAGTGTTAACGGAAATTAGAGAGGGGGACTAAATTATAGTAAATTGTACTAAATTGTAGTAAATCTTAAGTATGAAGATTTGGAGGACCAAATCATAATATATAAAGATTTGAGGGACAAACCAGTAAATACTCCTTATTTTAATTAGATATTTTCTTGAAAATCGATTGATCCAGAATAATTCAAGAAAAATATGAAAAAATCCAAAATAATGAGATAAGAAGTCTCCACTCTATGAAATTTGAAATTGAAGACAAAATTAAAATATATGACTCAATTTACTTGGTATTCGTTCGTATCAGTATCGAGGCTTCCGAACTGATACATAATAAACCGATATAAGAGTTTAAGGATCATGGTCGTTACATGACTGTTAGATAATATTGAGCTTTTGTTAGGTATTATAATGCAATATAACGAGTTTCATAACGTGCTATTTTCAACATTGTTCGGAATAGTCTCTAACATGAACGAGACAAGTGTTGAGCGCAAGTTTCGTAACATTACGACCCATCGATTGTCTCTAAGAAATCATCCATTTTTGACTGATCCAACCAAACTAAGTTCAAGTCTAACTCGGGCCCAAAAGAGGATCCATGCTTGCCGAAGAGGGTGCAAGACTTGAGAACAATGCCTCATGAGCAATGGGGAAGAGCAAGTTTGGTTAAGAGGCTAAGCCTCAGCCTTGCGTTTAAACCTGGCATGAGATTAAATTTCAGTCATGCATGCAAGCTAGGTATAAGGGTAAGGCTTAGACCCATGCTTGAGACTCGTGTGAGGCTAAGCCATAACCCCATGTGCATATTGAACAACAGGCTAAAAACAGCCCAGTGTACAGATGGATTATAGGGGTAAATCATGACTTATAAATAGTATTTTGGATGCAAGCATCATACTCTGCATAATCAGGAGCATTATAGCTGGATAAGAGGAGTAACTATGCACAACTGAAAACTCCTCTCAAGACTCAAGAGAATATCTGACTAAAAAAAGAAGTTCGGTGCAAATTACTCCTTGATGCCATTATGAACGGCTAATTTCAAATGTATAATTATATTACCATTGTGGCTTTCAGACAACAAAATCCTTAGTCTTAAATTTTGGTGGACCCAAAAACATAGTCTCGTTCAGCATGGAGGAGACACTCGGGTAAGAAGAAAATGCACTCGGAGTTCAATTTGCTTGTTAATACCATAGTCATGGTTAGCAAGGGTAAATAAATCAAATATAGAGAAGGTGATTCCTTTGATTCTGATTTTTTTTCAGGTTCGGAAAAGATCTTAGTAGATTCTAACAAGGGGTACTAGCTCACTCGTATCAAGATGGGGATATCAATCTCGTCAGATTAGAAATATTTGGTTGAAGGTTCCAATATCGATGATAAATATTCTGCCATCGTATCCTCTTATTCATCAAATTCTATGAAGGATGGAGACACGATAGTTAATATGGCAGACATCCCTCAAAAGCCTCTGAGAGACTAAAAAATCAAGACTAGAGATTGAAAGATCAACAAGTGATAACTGATGAGATTAAGCAAATATTGGCAGAATTGCTTATGCAATCCAAGAAAGGGCAAGCTTCCTCTTCCAAACCTGGATCATTTTCGGCTTACTGAGCAGATAAACAATCCGTTTCAAAGCACACAAAGGATAAAGACAATCAACATAGAATTGTGGAGTTCTCTTCCTCTAAATTCGAAGGAGGAATGAAACAAATCATCAATCTGCATATTAAAAAATTGAGAAGATACAGAATCCACTGAAAGTTTTGATGCATTACAAAGATTTTCAAGAAGTGGAGGTTGTACAACCCTACTTTATCAAATCGGAGTTGGCTCCTTACTCTCTCTGACTTTTTAATCATTTAATGACAAAGGATCTCTGTAGTAGCATATATTTTATTTCTTATCACAAACTGGACATTTGATGGGGAATGATCATGTTCTCACCAAGGTGTTCATAAGTATCCCAAATGGTTCTACATTCACTATATTTATGTAGTTGTCCGAAGGTCCGATAAAATCATAGACTGATCTAGAATGATAGTTCTTAGCTCGATTCTTCAAAGATGAAACAAAGGTGCCTATACCTTCTTTGCTGGAAACAAAGCAAAAATAGGATCTTAATTTATAGGTTTCAAGAACTGTCAGTACACTATCTGCATGTTATGTTGCTGGAAACTCTTATTGAGACCTGCAAACATAATCTTTTGATCAATATACTTATCAATATGGGCTCAGTGGTCTCGAACCTTAAAAGGCTTACTCAAACAAGACGAACATGTTGAAACATTGTATGATGACTCAAGGAATGTGGTCGACTAGGCGATGCAATGAACAAAACTTTTGCTTAGTCTTTCCATTCTATGGGAAAAGGAATGATGACGGTAGAAGTTACACCTGAGTCAAAAGCATCACCCACCAATGGTGGTCCTGCAAATCAATTTAGATTGTAGAAGTAGCACTCGTTCAAGGAGTACCATCTCCAACTTGCTCAACAAGCGTAACATGTTGAAGTTACTAGAGAGCGAGAGGCTTGGAGAAGTAAAAAAGACTGAATGATCATATTTATTGCCTTTTCAATAGGATCCTAAGTCATCCTACTAAGGACTATTATGTTATCAAGACAAAATTCAAGTATTTGTGGAAGCCAAAGTGATTCAGCTCCAGCCCAAGTAGAAGAGGGTTTCAGTTGATATGGTGACAATCAAGGTTAGTACTTGGGAGATTCCGACCATGAGTGGGGTAGTTTCTACCCTAAAAGACCCAATAATGAGAAGTAAGAAGTCCTTTGGGTGCATCCCAACTTTCCCTAAGGCAAATAGGGAATGATTGTATTCTAAAAAAAAACCCTGGTCAAAGGGCAAGCAAAGCACTTGTAACGCTAATAATGTTTGCCGAAGAAAATTTAGAAGATGTTGCCTTGATAACTGACTCAAAAACTAAGGCAACGTCATTGGCAGTTCAGTATAAAGCAGTACGTCTTGCAAGTACAAGATTAGGCAAATAATATTTGAAAAGTTATGGCAAAGCAGTTGTTGGCCCCTCTAAATTAACAGTGAAAATGAATAAACATTTGGTCAGGTAATCTCAAGACAAAGTGGAAGAAGAAGGAGCTTAGGTATAACCTGTTGGGTTTGTGTCTCATATCCGTTGAGTATCCAGATACGATCAAGAATCACAAGGAGTCCCAGTTGGACTTGGGTTAGAGGACCAGAGTTTTAATTGGATTGGAACACCAATTAGATGGTGATAGTGCTATTCTAATGGGATTAGGATAGGAACACTATGTATATCTCTTGTATGTGATATGAGAGAATAGAGAGCAATTGGCTGAGAGAGATGCTTCTGTTATTATGAGAGATGCGAGAGGTAGAGAGATACTTGGATCTCTTCTTGTAACTTATTTTTCTCATAGTGGATATTTGTCTCGTTATTTCCGTGGACGTAGGTCAAACTTGGTCGGCCGAACCACGTTAATTCTTGTCTTCTTCTTGTGTTGTATTGTTTTCTTCATCTCTATAATCTCGATGGGGAACTTCAATCCCCAACAATTGGTATCAGAGCCGGAGTTATAGATCCGGAATCGAGATTGCGAGATGGTGGATCTGATGTCTAGTCGACAAGAAGGTTGGAGGAAGTATCAAGACAAAATACAATAAGAAGAAAAATAAAAAAATAACCAGATATAACTGGAGATGTGCACAATCGGAGGTTCTAGCAATATGCACAAAAAAGAGTGGCTGATAACTGAGATGGATTCTGAGGCCCAGATCGACGGCTATGCTTGATCGGAGCGTGGATCGAATAATCGGTATCCGATTAAGGTGATCCAGGAGTCGAATCCTATATTTTTCAGCATTCCGGATGCAGTGGTGGATACGGATTGGGCAAAATCCACTGTTTAGAGCAGATTTTGTGCAGACCAGCAGTGATCGACAATGATCGCGGGATCGATATTGATTGAGATGATCTATAATCGATGGTTGGTTGATTGTACGATGGTGAGGTACGTCATGGTACTTAATGTTGATGGATATGGTTACTTCGAGACATGATAAACCACTTGGTAATATATAATCATCTGTCTCTAGAGTTGGACATAGTTTTTGGATCAAGGTGGAGTACGGTGTATCGATCACTTTTCTGTGATGCACAACATAATAAGTGATTGTGAGTACTCGGGAGGTCCATGTGTTTTGACCGAGGTGGAGCACGGTGTAGCGATTATGAGCGCTTGGTGAAGAGCGTGGTGTAGTAATCGTGAGTGTTCAAGAGAATATGGTTTAGTGATCATGAGTGCTCGGAGGAGAGTATGGTTTAGTGATCATGAATACTCAAGTATAGAGGCGGTGATGATTATACAATTTGTTCCCAGTCGGTGGAGCATGGTGATCGTACGGTGGATGTCTGCGAAGTGGATGACGAGAACAACGGAGTTTCTCCAAGATGCATGGCTCATCGGATACGAGCCAAGGTGGAGATTGTTTGGTTTGTATCTCGTATCCGTTGAGTATCCAGATGCGATCAAGAATCACAAGGAGTTCCAGTTGGATTTGGGTTAGAAGACCAGAGTTTTAATTGGATCGGAACACCAATTAGATGGTGATAGTGCTATTCTAATGGGATTAGGATAGGAACACTATATATATCTCTTGTATGTGATATGAGAGAATAGAGAGCAATTGGCTGAGAGAGATACTTATGTTATTATGAGAGATGCGAGAGGTAGAGAGATACTTGGATCTCTTCTTGTAACCTATTTTTCTCATAGTGGATATTTGTCTCGTTGTTTCCGTAGACGTAGGTCGAACTTGGTAGGCCGAACCACGTTAATTCTTGTGTTCTTCTTGTGTTGTATTATTTTTTTCGTTTCTATAATCTCGATGGGGGACTTCAATCCCCAACAATTATAACCATACTCTAAGAAAGGGCACTGCCGAAGAAATGCGCCTTTCCGTTTCGATGTCTTGGCCCAGTTAGCAAATATACCTATTAGAATCACCTTATAGAGTGGTTGCACTTGTCAAAAATAACAAGAAATGTCCTAAGAGAGACATTGTCTGATTTAGAAGCCTTATTAGCTCGCATGCCAGAGTCCTCAGCTAAGGAATGGAAGATATATGCTCGCATTAAGTATCGAGAAACATTTCATACATCATATTCACTCTGGATAACATTCAGATTAAAAATATCAAATACAATAGGCTATTGTATTATACAAAGTATATTGGTTTGAAAAAAGTGGATCTTATCCAGGTTTACCCAAGGTTTGCATTAAGCATCATGACTAGGAAACTTATGCAATTTCCTGAGATTTTCACCCCACAAGTTGTCTCCTACTAACACTACTTTTTCGACTTTAATACCAACAGTAGGCATCCTTTAGGAAAAATTAGGTTCAAATGTCAGATTGGGGACCTAATGACAAAAGTGACCTAGTATAGTATTAATGCAGACAATTTATATTATCTCCTTTTAGGACAATCTTGAATTCATTCCAATGTGATTATCCTAGCCACTTTGCATCAATGCATGAATATGTGGATGAAAATGGAGAAGCACATACTTTAATTGCTGAAAGTCAATCATTTAAGGGGATGGAAATCTATTTCACTGACTCCCTCTTATATATAGAAAATGCGAAAATAGCGAAGGCACCAATGCAAGATGATTATGGCAGTGTTAACGAGGCAAATTCCAAACTCGTGATGAATGCCACAAATGGATTTCAGCCGATTGTAATGAGCCTTGAAGGCCTAGAAATCAATGACACTACCAATGATGCATGCAAGAGGGTAAATGATAACTTAGACTTTACTTACTTGTCTAGTATTGATACTGATTTTATACCTCCAGATGCTAGCACTAACATAAATAGCCTATCTAATTTTGTGGTGTTAACCTCCATATACATGTCCATACAATGGTTGTTAATATTGTGCTCGATCATGGATGATGCCATTGAGGAAATATTCGAAGTTACTTCCTGTCGAGCAGACCAAAAATCTATCATCTTTGGAAGAGTCTAGTTACAGCCTATTCAAGCTGATAAAAATAGAAGCCATCAGCAAATAACATATACTAAGATATATCATCCTGAGTAGCTTTACTAAGCTCATTCATTACTAAGGTAAATATGAATAAATTCAATGCAGATTCTTTAACGTAATCCAATTGTGATTGAAAAATTACTTGTTATGTCACTATAAGTTTTGATATTTGTCACTCTTTCATCATACATATCCTTAATTATATCAATATACTTGATAGGAACTCCCTTCTTCATTATTATCCATTAAAGCACCTCTCATGGTACCTTATGATAGGTATTTTTCTAAATCAATGAAGATCATAAATAAATTTTTATTTCTCTCTCGAAATCACTTTATAAGTTGACGAAGTAAATAAATAATTTTTGTCATAAATTGCTCCAACATGAATTGATGAGTACTATATATTGCATATTTATACTCTCCATATTATCTATTTTTATATTTAAATAATGCTATTCAGGTATTTTTAGTGTGTTTTTCAAGTAAACATATTCCTACAAAGAGATGGTATAAACTCAAAACCGGATTAGGAAATTAAGCCTAGAGAGGAGTTAAAAGTGAGCAAAACTATAAGACTATGATACTGCAAAGAGTCAAACTTGATTATAGTCATCAAAATCAAAGTAACAAGAGAAGACTTTCATGCAGAAGAAAATTGAGGGCAACTCTGCACATTTTTACCACTATTTGGCGGCAATTTCCGCTAAATAGCGACACTTTGGGGCTCACCATGAATTTTTTACGAGATCTTCGATATAATTTTTTAGTTACTCACTTATACTCAAATTAGGGTTTAGTTCTTCGAGGCCTATATATTAGTTGTATCCTTGTAATCTAATGTTTTTATGATGTAATTTTGTACTCTTTTTAATTAATAAAATTAAGATTTCTCGAAAGAGTGACGACCGCAATACCGTACTCCAGAGGTGTACCATTGTTCAGAAGTTCATTCTTGTAAGTTTAATAATTTTATTTGCTTTTTAGATATATTTATCTTTCTTTCTAGTGTAAATCTTTAATTGCTTTCTAAGAAAAATAGGATTTTTAATCGTTTCCTAAATAAAAGTAAGATCTTGCCAATTAGGAGTATGAGTAGTTAATTAGCTTAATCCTAAGATGTAGATAAAACTAGGGATCAACCTCATATTAATCTTTTTGTATTCTTTCTAAAATAAAAAAATAAAAAAAGATAGGATTTTTCTATGAAATAATAAATAAAAGAACTCGTAGATTAATGTTTTGATAGGTTATACTTGAATTAGATTTCTTGATAGCCTATACTTATTTAGGATTTGGGGTTGTTACTTTTCGTCTTTTTTCATAGAAATATCTAATGATTTAGTTTGTTTTTATACAAAGTTGTATCTTTAATGCGTTATACTTGCAAACCACTTGATAACACATACTTTAAACACTTTAAGTAAAGATTAAAACTAAAAGATCAATTTTTATAATAGAAAGATGATAATAAAACTAATACATAGTTGAAAACTAGTAGATTCTATATTCTAAACTAATTAGAATAACTCTCATTCATTTTAGAACCCGTAGTTAATCCGCTAGAACTAAAGAATTAGTAAGAATGCAAAACACTTTACATCATCGTGGAAACGACCTGTTAAGCGCTACAACTGATACTGTACGCTTGTAGTAATTTATCACATCAAGTTTTTTAGGATCATTGCCTTAAATACCATGCTCATCCCTTTTTTTTCTTTTTTCCTTTTTTTTCTTGTTTAGAGAGAGAAAACTACTCAATCGTTATCATCTTTGTCTTTAACCTAATAAACTATTGTCAAGTAAAAAATAGATGTATACTTACCTCAAAATTACTATTAGTCGTATTTATTTTTCGGATTTTAATTTTTTTCATAAAATTCTTAGTGTATTATCCAATCTACTCTCCTATCAAATTTTAAATTTAAATTTATTTTTTTATTTGTAATTAGGTTGATTTATTGAAGAAAATATATAATAACTTTTTTACTTTTATTTTTTTCAGTTTTTTTAGTTAGTTACCCTAAAAACTAACCGAAGTGTAAATTAAAGAAATTCAAAAATCTAAAATTAAAAAAAACTAAAAAATCTAGAAAAACGCAAACAAAAAATCTCCTAACCAACTCCCCCACACCTAAACTCATGTATTCCCTCATATACAACCCAAGGGTGATGAAATAAATATGAAAAAATATTGTACAAATACTATACTAATAATGAGAGTCTGATCTATGTTCAATTATCCAAAAAACTAAGCTGGTTCTCTGATACTTTAACAGTCCGATCTATGTTCAATTATCTTTTTTAAAATCTTCATAATGTGACACATGAGTTTTACTCCATGGTATTTAAAACAAATTTGAATATCACATTTGTTCTTATATAAAAATACTAGGGTACTCTTCATCATTTATTTGTTATTTTTTTAGTTTGTCAATCTTGTTAAAATAGTCTGTTAGCCACTTCACACCCATTTTTTCTAAGTATCTTCATAACTCATAAGAATCTCTTCTGGGCGAACAACTTTTTTGATTTTATTCTCTTCAAAATATCTTTTACTTCAAATTCTTTAATATTATCCATAAAATTATGATTCATATTATCACATTGAATAGTAGATCTCTCAAATATTGAGTAAAACTAATAATAAATGTCATATTTTACATTTATGTCCCCCATTCAATCTATTTTTGTATATAAATAGTACTACTAAGATATTTTTAGTTGCTTTTCTAGGATATGTACTACTGTAGTAAGAAATATATGAAATTAGTTGATGACTAGTGAAAATCATTTTTGGACTAAAAAGAAAAATCTGAAGATTCATAGAGTTTAGAGCCATAAAGTCAGAGATCAATCACCAAGCGCCTCAAGATCAAGTGCCAGAAAGCAAGGACTTGATTTGATGTTTTGCTGTTGAATAGCGACAATTTCTGTTGATTGGTGGCAAAAAAAAAAGATGAATTGACGCATAATATATTTTACATTGAATCATATGAAGAGTAGCACTTGTTTAAGGGCTTTGACCACCGTCGTTGCTGTTTGGCGGCAAAATTAATGAGTCTATAACTGATATTTTTAAGAGGGGTTTCATGTAATTTTAGGACTCTTCAAGAATATCTAGATTAGGGTTTTGAAAATCCGGGGCTATATATTTGTTATAATTCTTGTAAATTTATATGTTTTTTTGTACTTTTATTATTTCAATAAAATTGAGATTGAGAGCTGAAGAGGGATGGCTGCCACTTGAACTCGACAGAACATGATTTCTTCGTTCTTCATTAATTTCTTCGTAACTAAATTTGTTTTTGCTTTCATAGATTAGATTTAATTACTTTTATTGTTAGAATTTATTTGCTTGCATTGTTAGGGTTTAATTGCTTTCTTAGTTTAATTAGTTTTGCTTTCATAAATAAAAATATGAACTTTTTAATAAAAAAACCACACATAACTAATTTTCATTAGCCCTAGGATGTAGATAGAGTTAAATTAATAATTATAATATAATTTCTTTTCTTCTTTCTAAAAGAATCAACATTATATTTTTTCTATCAGTAATGTAAAGATACAAAATTGTAAATTATCATCTTGATAGATTATTTTAATTGTGATTTTGATAATTTATGCTTATATTAGATTTGGGATTTGTTTTCTTTATTTTATTTGTATAATTATCAATTTAATATTATTCGGATTAATAAAGATGTCATCTTTTGATGGTTTATACTTGCGCACCACATGATAGATCATACTTAGGGATACTAAATTAAACAAGATTAAAAAGGTCACTTTTTTAACATGTTACTTGATGTGTATCTTAAGAAGATAGAAAGAAAAAAGAATTTCATTGTTAGATTATTAGTTTAATGGATTCGAATATGTTAGGCTTTCTTTTAGTATAATAAACAAACATCTTTTCAGTTATAACTCTCATACTTAATTTGCTAGAATTAAAAAATTAGCAAGATCGTAAGACACTCAAGATTCCTATAGGATTGACATATTTACACTATAATTGACACTGTATGCTTACAGTAGTTTGATTTACATCAACTACTATTATACAATCCGTCAAAATATTCTCTCCATTCTTCTTTAATATCTCCTTCTCGAAGTAAAATCTTTTGATCCTGATTTTTAATGCACTTTACAGTACGTAAATCTCTAGATTTATTCGATTAATTCTATATATATCCATTTTAGTCTCTTTATTGTCCAACTTTTAGACTTGTTTGTATATTTTAGTTTTTGAATCCTGAACAATTTTCTTAATCTCCTTCTTGGCTAGCTTTACCTCTCAAATCTCGTTCTATCATTATTCTTCTTTAAATATCTGTAAAGATCCTACTTAATTGTAATAGTATTTTTTATCTCTTCATTATACCACGACCTATCTTTAGGTGAATACTATCTTTTGACTCACTAAATATATTTTTAGCTACCATCTTGATGCAACTATCCATTTTATTTAATATTATATCAGGATTATCATCGTCCTTCCAATTTATTTTTTGAATCACTATACCTACGAAAAATTTTTAATTGCATTCTAATAGTCACCACTTAACTTTAAAATCTAACATATGTTTAATCATTCCAAGTTTCCTTCTAATTCGAATATTTATAACTAAGCTAAGAGATTATATTGGGTTCTACATTCTCACCTGACATTACCTTAATCGATGTAACTATTTCTATCTAACTTTATAATATATATATATATATATATATATATATATATATATATATATATATATATATATATATATATATATATATATATATATATATATAGCTCGCACTCGATCCACTTATGAAATAATCAAGTAAGAAATTCTCTTTTTAAATCAAATATTCGCCAAAATCAAATCATATAACAAAACAAAATTTAGAATTGAATTTCCTGTTTTATTTTTTCTCCAAAATCAAATCCTCCGTGTGCACTATTAAACCACTACAACTAGTTTTTATATGCTACTGTGATCACCACCAATAATTAGTTTTTTCCTACGAGTTTTCTTTATACTATCTCATTTAGATCATCTCAGAATTGACGTTTATCACATTCATCAAGTCTTACTTATGGTGCATAGGTACTTATAATATTAAGAATATCCCTATTTAAAATAAGTTTAATTAAGAAAATCTTATCACTCTTCCTCTTAACAGCCAATATATCCCAAAGTAATTATTTATATATAAGCACACTTATCTTATGATGAGTTTTTATCAATGTCTGTACATCAAAATTTATAACTCTAATACTCTATGACTTTAGTTTTTTCACCTGTCCACTTAGTCTTTAAACGCAAAAAATATTATTCCTCTTTCTAATCAAAATATCAACTAACTCTGCTAATATGCCTGTAAAGGAATCTATGTTCCCTGATAGTAACTGAATCTTATGTTTATAAGCTAACTTTTTACCATCACCCGCTTATTAAGGTATGTAAACTCTCTTACATTTAATACTACGTCCGGGTGCCAATATAGTGCATTGCTTTTGGACAACAACGTAGCAACTCTCATACACTTTTAATATTCCCGGGTTCCGATTTAGTGCGTCACTCAGTAAGGTACACCCCCAAAAAAAATTCAATTTTTGGCTTATTTCATGATATGTGAAGATTTTACGGTGGTTGTTACATGCCTACTAAATTCTTCTCCTTTATCATGACTTAGGACATGCAGTGAAAGGAAAAAACTTTAAGTACAGCATTGACAGAGTTATACATGTTACATGAACACTACTACTTAATATATGATGCCATGCTAGCTATTACACTTGATTACAAATGATATACAAACACCAACCTCTTAACACTTATGCATAGTTTCTTGGTTACATGTTTCATTAGATGTGCTTACTTGATATTTGATAACATGAAACATTGTTCATGGAACATACACATGCTTGAATAATAATTAAATATAGGATTAATGGGAAACTGACATTGGATAGAAAATATCCCTCGAGTATATGATTCAGAGATTGTACAACTGAATTAGGGACTTAACCACGGGCGTTCTCGCCATGATACGGAGTTAACCAACTATTTCTATTATTATTATTGCTTACTGTTTATTATTACTGTTACTCTTGGAACTAAGTGTCATATGAAACTAAGTATCATATGAACTAAGTGTCATACCATCTATTTGGTGGGAGAAACCTCTTGAACTCATGGATGTCACCTCTAGAATCCATCGAAATATACTATGATATGTCTGGTTTAGCGCTGAGGACTTTAGTCGTAGTCTCAGATATGTATGAGATCCCTGAAAAAAGTAATCTTTTACTATAGTTTCATATTCAAATAACTTACTTAATAAAAGAAATAATTTAGTGTAACAATGAGATTATATATCGAGTAAGAACTAAGGAGGCCACTTAGAGCTAAGTTTTACATTGACTCAAGAGAGATGACCTCTTGAATATTTATGTAGTATTATATATGTAATAAGGTTTAAATTTAGTTATTTCCCGGATATACACGACACGTGTCGTTATATGAGCTTTCATGTATTTTTATTATTTAACAGTGTTTATGAAACATCTGAAATATGTAATTCTCATTATATCCATGTACACTTGATTGGCACAACATGATTACTTAGTCACCATACATATAAGTTCCCATTCATACTTAACTTTACTTGGACCTTATGCATTTTCGATTATTCTGATTTATTCAATTTCATATGCCATCTTCCTATTTTCTTTTTTCGTACTTTGTATATAGGATGCTTGTACTTTCTTTGTATTAATGAAAATGTTGTTGTTTTCCGCTCTTGTGTTATGTAGTTGATTCATTTTATTTATTGTTTACTCTAGTAATTGCCTTAATTATAAATACAATTTATATCATCACTCGCCATTTTTATTTTGTCCTCGCCCGCTGTCTGTGCATTCTGTTTCTATAGAAAATGAGATGTAGAAATGACGTGACAAGAAGTTGGACCCCCAAAGCGTGCATACATATTTATATGTTATTTGATGTGCCCGCATGGTTACATGCATATTTATTCGTATAGTTTGAATGTATGCTATGTGGTATCAAGGAAAAAACATAATTATTCATGTGTTGTCATTATGAGAATCTCAAAGGCTATGGCCCTAACACAATTTCTTTCCATAAGGGACACTTTAGTTGTTGAAAATGGATTATAAAATGAAAATGCAATTGCATTTTCCTTATTTGTTTTATTGTAAATTTACCGCAAAAATTGCAATATTTACTACTAATTTACTATAAATCTTACAATAAAAATTGTGACTAGTTTGGCCTCAACAAATGTAAAATTTTGGTGTAAATTCATAAAAAAATATACTGGTTTTTTGCAGCTTTTACTTTAATTTTACAACAAAATAAATAAGAAAACTACAATTAGAACTACATTTTTCCAACCCTAGCCAAATAGCCCCTAAAAGTAGTTTAGCTTGACAATACTTAGATATTTGATATATGGAACTTAAGTTTGAAGCCAATACCCTATCCATTTTAGATTCTCAAGTGAATTCTAGTTTTCTTAGTAAGTTTACATAATAACCACAAACTTTTACCGATCCCAGCTCTCATTGTTACATAATTTGCTTTCAACTTTGAAAATGATGAAAAAGTTCGTAAAGATAATGGAGTTTCTAATAGCACCTCTCTCTTTTCCAAGGGCATCCAATATCTAATGGCATTCTAACAAAAATATTAATAAAACTGATTTTTTAGGGGCATTCCTAATAATTTTCTCTATACAGTCCACGCTCTCTCCCGCCCCTTGTTGCATGCCCCCTCAACCCCGCCACTCTTCCCCTCTGTCACCCCTATCCTCTTTGTTGAACCCATGCCCCCTGTCAAATCCATGCCCCCTCACCTCCTATTAGACTCCTTTTTCTTTCTCCCCTCTTAACCTTCCCGGTTCCTCCCCTACTTGACCCCATGCCCCCCACCCAGAACTTTCCCAGGCCATTCCATGCTCTCCACCCAGAACTTTCCCAGGCCACCCCATGCCCTCTTCTCTCCCTCCTTAAACCTTGTGGTTTCCCTTACTTCTCCAGTCACAACACTCTGAACTTTTACCTCCCCCTCCGTCTCACACCCCTATCACACTCTGCGCCTCCCCTTCTCGACTTCCTCCCTCCCCCTTCGCCCTCACCCCCCAAATTTCTCCATCTGCCTCACTCTGATTCTTTCCAAACCCTCTTCCCAAACTCCTTCTCCACCCCCGCCACTCTGGCTTCACCCCTCTGACTCTGTGAACCCCGTACCCCCTTCCTCTTGCCCTAATCCACCATCCTCCCATTGCAACCCCTCAAGAACCCTCACTACCTCTCTTCTCTTGGGGTAGATTTATCTATGAAAAAGTGATGGCAAATCTATGACATTTTTAAAACTTTTTTCGAGTTACCTTTAGAAAAATTGTTGTATTGTTAGAAGCTTTCCAAAAATAACTTGTTTTGTGTCCTTAAGTTCGTGTCTAAGTCGACTTGAACTACAATAGCAATTAGGAATGAGCAAAGTTTAAATAAAATCGGAATAACCAATCGAAACCGACCCGAATAAGCAAAACCAAATTGAACCAAAATAATTCGGTTGAATTCGAAACCTAAATAGAGCCCAATAAACCAAATATTTAGTGTACACACATAAATATTTTATATGTATACATGTACGATATGTAAGTATGTGTATGTGCATGTGTGCATGTATATGTATGTATATACCCACACATTTATTTATGAGTAAATGCAATACCTATTCAATACCTTAAAGAGATGTTGCTAATACAATTAAAATGATAATTTTTAAATAAAGTTTTATTTCAAAAATTAGAACCAAGTAATCCAACCAAATTAGCATGATTCAGTTTTGGTTCACACTTCGAATCCGTTACTTTGTTAAAATTGGTAAAAACCGACCAGAATCCACGAATGCTAACCCCTAGCAGATGTCATGACAAGTCTAATCACGTGATGAGCACGTGAGCTCACATGGCTGGAAACATAGGCCGCCTCCCTCTCTAAGTCTCGACTCCCCTTTTTTTTCCCCCATTTCTATTTTCTAGGGCAAAAAGGGGTCCAACTTGAACCTATCTTTTATCCCTTGTTTCGATTCTCGCTGCGTTTCTTTCTCATCGTTCTCGCTCTCTCTCTTCCCAAATTGAGATGAAACCCTAGAACTTACACCCAAATCTCCAAACCCTAGACCTCGATGGGGAAGCGAAAGGAGCGCCGCCTCGCGGCCAAGATGGCGGCCAATCGGAGAGTAAAGCTCGATCTCGTTGACGAACCCTCTGGTATCGATCTTTTTGTCCTCCATGGATGTATTATTTTTGCTTATTTATTTGTTTTTTTGGTACAAACGAACACTGGCCGCTAGTGAGTTTGTCTTGCCCCTTATCCCTTAGAAAGAATAACTTGGGGGTGGTGTTGTCTATAATACTTAGCTGCAAAAAGAAAAAGAAAAGAACTGGTAAACTTTATCCTGTCAAAACTCATAAGGGATAAGGGGCTTGCAGATTAAATAAAATAAAGAAGCAGTTTCAGGTTAAATCAAATAAATAAGCAATTTTCTTATAAGGGGCTTACAGTTTAAACCAGATTGTTACTCGGACATGACACCCCACTTGGAAAAGCATATAGGACGTATAATACTTTTTTTAAATAATATATTATTGTACTAAAAGAAGCAAATTGATTAGAACATATCTGAATGGGATTGAAAGGGATGAGAGAGGAGAACTCTTGCAAGATTTTTTTTTTTTTTTTTTTTTTTTTTTTTTTTTTTTTTAACTCTTGCATTTATTTGATCTAGTGTCATGTTATGAAAAGGTATATCAGTATCGTGAGATAGGTGGTAAATGGCATAGGTAAATGTGTAGTATTAAACAAAGATCCTTCTTTTAGTACATGATGTGGGGGTGTGACCATTTGTGTAGGTATATTGATGTATTATTGCGTAGAGCTTGTTCTTGTGCCCAAATATTTTATAGTTGCTTTGTTCAACAATCGGACACTTTGACATTTAAGTCCTTATAACACTAGTTTAAGCGAAATAAGCAAGCAATCTTATGATGGTCCATGTGTTATAGTTATAATGTGGAGAAAGCCTTGATGGAATTAGGTTCAAGTTGGTCATTA
Organism: Dracaena cambodiana; assembly: GCA_036321105.1. Taxonomy (NCBI): domain Eukaryota; kingdom Viridiplantae; phylum Streptophyta; class Magnoliopsida; order Asparagales; family Asparagaceae; genus Dracaena; species Dracaena cambodiana. Next base: position 41,031,700 of record JAYEPQ010000003.1, read on the forward strand.
GTTTTTGTAGTTCTTCATGACAATTATGATAATCCTCATTGCAATTTCAGTTTTTTGTTTGTCATGATATTCCCATTTGTGTAAAACCATGTAGTTCATAATATGAGTGACTTACAGTTTCTTTAAGGCCTTCACAGTTGTTTGCAAACCTTTATTCCCATCACTGAGGGCCTTAACTGACATGTCTTTGAATACAGTCTATCATTGATTAATCATGAAAACTTGTAATTGTTTGAAGACAATGGGTTTCCATGGAAATCAAAAGTTTTATATGACCCTCTTGTTGAGTTGAAGTTTTGTGCACGCATCTTCACAGTTAACAAGATATATTCCAATAGAATTAAACCATGGAACGAGATATTAGAGCTTGGCCTTCTCTTTCTTTTTTGTGTGCCTAGGTGTGGTTGGGATTGGGTTATTTGGAATTTGCTTTGTTATAAAGCATGGGCGCTTCAAAGTGAGTGCAGTGCCTTATGCATATCTAATAACGATACTTGCACTATAGTTGCTGATACGCATCAAAAACACCAAAATTGTGTTGGAGCCATATACGCTTTCAAAGAGTTATGCAGAATGCATGATGGAATTAGGATGAGCATTGGTATGTTTTGGTCCGTTCTTACCAATTTTGGCGAAATCGAAACAAACCGATTAGGAATGGGAATGGAAACAAACTAAATTCGGTTCAGTTAAATTATTAAGTTCCAAATTTTGTATTAAAAATTATTTAAAAATTATCATTTTAATAGTTTTATCAAGTATATCTCTTCTAATGTTGAAAATAACGTGTTATGAAACTCGTTATGTTGCGTTATGAAACCTAATAGAAAGCAAACGTTACTTAACCGTCGAAAATAACTCAATGCACCGTAACGGTGCATTTTTTATGTTATTTTACGTTATTTTACATTACACTACGTTAAATTACGTTATATTACGTTGTTTACAATAATTTTTAAATGGTTTTATATTGATTTCGATAATTTATTTTGATGTTAGTGAATTGCGGTAGTTTTTTTTCACTTGACGACTTGTTGTTTACTTATTTGATTTCTTGTGGCATTGTTAACTTGTACATTCTTATTTATTTGTTATAATTCTTTTCCAATTACTGATTTTTTTTTTGTTATAATTCCTTTCCAATTACTGAAATTTTTTGCTTATTGATTAAATTGAATTCTCAACTAATCTAAAATAAACAATTAAAAATAATATAAATTGAGCATTACAAAATATAAATTACAATATTGATAATAATTGGAAATAAATTTGAAATCTCTTTCTTATTTAGATGATGACTGAAATTATAGGTATGAATGTAATTTAATTTATGAAGATAAATATGAGAATTACTGTGAGATTTGTTAAAAATTTAGAATTAATATTGGGATATAATTTTTTTATATTTTATTTTAGAATTTTTTAATTCAATTTTCAACTTATAAAATTTATTTTATATAGTTTTATATTTATTTTTATTAAATAAATAGAAAATCGCATAACCTACCTTATGTGTTATGCTATATGCTATATAACCTAACAGAGACAAAATGTTATGTTACCGTTATTGTTATTTTAAACATTGATCTCTTCAATGTATCTAATTGGCATTGTATTTATTATCTTTAATATATATGTATATATGCATGTATATAGATATATAATTTTAAAAAAATTCGGTTGGCTGGGTTCGGGTTTTGAAGCTCGAAATTGAAATTGGCATAATTATTTGGTTTGATTCGGTTTTGGTTTTTTCTTATTCGGATCGGTTATTTCAGTTTTAACCGAACTCTACTCACCCTTAGTCGGGATTGTGTTCACTTTTAAAGTGAGAGATCGCATGTTTAGCACTATGAAGTTGGAAATTGTCTAAAAGGACAATTCTTTTGACAGAAAATGGATAATAAGTTAATGGTCCAAAATACCTTGCTAAGTGACTTCAAATATTTTATTCAATAAAATGGTTTGTTAGATTGAATTTGGATTTTTTCATTAATGTAGTTATTTGATTAGAACCTATATTTTCAATTATTAAGATTTTTGTTTTTAGAAAACATTTCTTAATGATTACCAGTTTTGATACACATTATATATAACAAATGGATAAATACTTGCATGTTTATGTTGTCGTGTTTCCCTATCCCTGTTTCCTACTTTTTAGTGTCCGCTTTTTTTTTTCCCATGTACATATTGTATTTGTGTCCTGTTCTATGTCCATGCTTCATTACTTTCAATATCATTCGCCTAAGTAGAACTTTGGTTTCACTGATTTTTGATCCATCCAGGCCTTACTTTCTTTTCATCCTAATCTTATTTCAGTTCCTGCTTTAACCTGTTGGGCCAGCATGCCACAGCACCTTTTGTACTTTGACCTGACCGGTTTTCGTTAGCTTGAGTGTCCTTGATGCCAGTCAAAATTTTGGATGCACATAAACATAATAATGGAACTCAAGTTATTGACCAGCCTTCCATGCTTCTATGTTGGACGGTTGGATGTAATTGACTTTGTTGATTCATGTAGTCTAATAGAAACATATATTTATGCCGTTTCTTATGTATATTTTCTATTTCTAGGGCCTGTTTGTTTTATCGATGTGCAAATACAATTTGTAAGTGCAAGTCAAAATTTTGAGGAGAGCTTCAAATTTTGGAGGGCGCTTCAGTTTTCCATGCAAAATTTCAGAATTGATTCAAGTATAATCACTAATTTGCATGGAAATTGAAGTTGGAAATTTTCTTCCATTTCACTTGCAGTTACAAATTATATTTGCACGTGCAACCTAACAAACATTCCCTTAATGTTCTTATGATATTATAATTGAGGTAGAGTTGGTATAGGGAAAAAAAAATGGGCCATTTATTTTTTCATTGGTTGATAAATTTTTGAGAATTTTTCTGGATACATCGGTAATTCTTTCATTGTTAACCAGAAATCATGGAGCTCTATTGCTTCTTAATCTTTATATTCAATATTCAGGGGCTTTTGTCATTATACTTTTTCTATCATTAAAATTTCAGCAGCATCCTGTTTTCCATGTATGTCCTGACATTATGCCTCTGGGTATAAATTGTAGGAGATATGGTGGCGAGTTCCGCAAATGATGAGGTTGGAGGGGATATTGACCAGGATCCCCATGCTGTGGTCCCTACATCACCATCTTCTTCAGGTGGGTCCCATGAATTTCTCTTCAAAGGACTATATAGAGAAGATAGGCCTGCACAACATATTTTTGGTGGATATTTGGATAAACTGCAAGAATTGTTGCATGCACCAAGAATTTGGTTTTGAGACTGTAGGGTGGCTTGTGGTCTGAGGAACATTCATAGCCACTTCAGATGGGCTGCCACCTGAAAATTGAATGATCTCCTACCTTATGACCTTTTTGGCAGCATCTTAGCGTTTGGGAGTTTTCAGGAGGAAATTGTTGGCTTCTCGGTTCGTATGTCTCTAGCTTTTTTTTTTCTTTAGTTTGCGTGTTCTGACATTTTTTAGTGACTGCCAGGTGGTTGATGGAGCATACTCGGCTTATAAAGCCTATATTTGCTTTATTTCTGATATTTTCTGAATGAATGTTTACTAGTTGACTTTAATAAATAAGGATGGTTTCCTTAGGATATATTCTATTTGTTATCAAGGCATCTCACAACTTTTTATTGTATTTTCAGCTAAGAGGCAGGAAAATCCGTTGCTATTGCTTGGACAGTATAGTGATGATGAATTGGATGAGGGTGAGGGTACTAGTAAACGACTAAAGACTGATGCTGATGGAAGTTCTTCAGATGACCTGGATGTTGAGGTGATCATTGGTTTTATTTGCGCACCCCCCACCCACCCCCCCCCCCCCCCCCCCCCCCAAAAAAAAAAAAAAAAAAAAAAAAAAAAAAGAAGAAAGAAAGAGAGAGACTGTGAACATTTAACTAATTTAGCGAGCAAGTAAATTGATAAGTACATTGTACTTATAGTAAATTGGTCAGAGACTGTAGTTAGCAACTGTATTTAGAGTCCATGAATGCAAGTTAATATTTGTGTGTTACACTGTTTTCCCATAGTTCTAATTTGTAAATTTAACCATAAGCTTATACTCTATTGGATTTTTGCTCGATGCAAACATGTGCCCTTGCTTCATCTTAAGGTAGCCAGGTTTAGCAACTGTATTTAGAGTCTATTATGTGAGTTAATACTTTTGTATTACACTGTTACCCCCACAGTTCTAGTTTGTAATTTTAACCGTAAGCTTATATCCTATTGGATGTTTACTTGATACAAATATTTATCCTTGCTTCATCGTCAGTTTGCCAACTTCTGTTGACACATAGCACGTCCAAGGCAGTATTTGGATATAGTTAACACTTCACAAAAGTAGACAAATTTTCTGTTCTATGAACTTGCTGTAGTTTCTTTGTTTACTATCTTAATTTAACATGATGCGTAATGACATGCAGGAGCCTAGTGAAAATTTAAGAGACAATGAGAAAGACATCAATGGTGATAATCAACAACCAGATCAAGATACTGTTGAGAATCAGCAGAGCATGGGTGCTAATGGCGGAGAAAATTATTCTACTTGTGCTGCTGCTGGAGACAATAAAGCTGGTCCTGCTAAACAAGCTAATGTACCTGAATCTTCTGGGAGTCAAGTTGATGGCGATCTGGCTGGAGGTTGGAAATTGGTAATGCATGAAGAAAGCAATCAATATTATTATTGGAATACTGTGACTGGAGAGACTTCATGGGAGGTACCTACTGCTTTGGCTGAACAAACTGTTTGTAGTGTTGGAGGAGACGCTTCAGCTCTGGATGCTCATCTGACTACTGAATCCGCAAGCTATGCTTTAGAGCCTGCTGCTGATGCAATGGGGGATGGTCATCTGATCTCTAAAGATGCTGGAGAGTGTCACAGTGTTTTAGAGATTAAAACTGAAAATGAAGGTGTTGCACATATGGATTACAACATCAATCAAGCTTTAGCTCATTATCATGATCCTACAGCATGCATGTCATATGTTGATCCGTCTACACTTTCTGATTATGGTTCACTGCAAACAAGTGCTGCCAATGCGGGTCAGCTGACAGTTCCAGTGGCTGAGGATCATGTATCGAAAGATGAAGTTACGGATAAACATCTTAGTGAAACTAATGAATGTTATGGACCAGCATATATTCATTCTTCCAGACTTGTTAAATTCTGTGAAAGCTTGTTACATAGAATGGAGGTGCTTGACAGGTACCACTGCTTTCTATCCTTCCCTAGTTGCTTTAAGAAGCATTCATCCGGGTTTAACATTGCCAAGCAATTTTTGGGCTAGAAGGTTTAAACCGCATTTTCTAATTAGAGAAATCAACCCAGGCTAAAGGGGTTTACTAACCCACTTATATAGGCGGGTTAAAAAATAACCAGTTTTCTCTTGTAAGCGTCAGTTAGGGACCCATGGTTGTAAATTAAAACTAAAATTTGTTTATTAACAACCCTTTCTAACTCATCCCATATTGCCAAACATGACTTTTTTTGTTGCATACCTTATCCAGAGAGCTTTAAAATCTTCATGATTAACTTAATCTAGAGTAAGCCCTTAGCCACTTTTTTCAAACCTGGGTTTGCTTTTGTCCCTAACTCATTGCCAAACAGGATCCTAAAGTTCAGCGTCATGCATTAGATCTTATTTGGTTTCTATATACCCTTTCAATTGCTTTTGTTGGTTTACTTATTCATTGCATAATATACCCTTTGAAGGCTTTGGAAAGTATTACACTTGTACCCATTTCCATAAGCCATCAATTTAGCCAGAGTTGAGTCCAACTTTTACAACCTAATCTTAAAAAATAAGGAAATAATTTTTGAGTTTGATGAACAATTTTTGGTTTTGATGGAACTTTTATTTATAATTGAAAGTTGAAATGCTTTCGTTTTAACAAAATTGGTGGTATTGAGGCTTAACTTTTGTTACTTTTACAATTCTTTCCATATTTGTGAGAATTATGTGTGCTACTGCTCTGTTGCATGCTTATTTAACCTTGTTGGAAGTTGATCCACTTCTTCCCTAATCCGGGGGCTTGCAATATAACCTTAAACGGTATGTTGCAGAACTGATTATATAAATCAACTCTGATGTGCTAATATATGCAAATGTGTAGCTTTATGAGTAATAGCAAGTTGTTGAATGGCATGTAGTTTCTTTTTGCAGTCCTGTTTTCCTGCAGTTCTTATTAATACAGTTAGACTTGCTTAAAAGTTAGAATATAGTTATCTGAACACACTGTTTTTTCATTTCTCATATCTAAAAGTTGATTGGCCATACCAGGTCTGGGGGTCGCCTTGAAGGTCATGAATGGTTCACAAAGGAGATTGAGATTAGACTTTCTGATTGCAATGCACTTTCATTGTATGGTGCCTCTCTGCTTCCTTTCTGGTGGCACATTGAAGCACATCTAAAGCAACTGGAATCTGCTGTTAGCAAAGGGGAAGCTTCTCATGTCGTTCATGGTAAACATGATAGCAACTTGGAAGCTACGCAGAACTCTTTCTTGGGAGATAAATGTTCTATGCCAAGCACAGAACCAGGATCTGAAATGGGGAGCGAAAAAGGAATGCCATCCACCATGAAAAGCAGATGTCATTCTCCTATATTTGATGCATCAAAGTTACAAATTGAGGCCAATAGTTATGTACCTGAAACTAAAGATGTTGAGACCAAAAGACTTCCTTCCCCATCTCAGCAGAGTGAGCAAGAGCAAGAATGTTTCCAGGATTCCAACCCAGATACCGTCCCTGTCAATTTGGCACATGAAGTTGAGCCATGTGCAGAGGAAGCTATTGATATGGATGTGGAAATGGAAGTTGATGAAGAGCCACCTTCAGGCCAGACAGCTTCTGAACGACCTTCCCAGTCCGAACAATTAGTCCAGTCAAATCAGTCACCCCTCGAATTGCCTCCATTGCTTTCAGATGAACTTATCCCGCCTCCACCAGATGAGGAGTGGATTCCTCCCCCTCCTCCTGACAATGAACCTGATCCTCCTCCTCCTCCTCCTGAAGAACCACCATTACCATTGTTTCCTCCACCTTATCCTGAGACGATGCCATGCCCTCCGTACCCTGATCAGTATGGCGTTGGATACACTGCTTCAACATATACATACTACCCCTCCACAGCAGAAGTTGCAGGCGGTAATTATTATGCTCAGGCTGAAGGTAGCCAAATTTCTGAGCCTCAGCCGCCTACTTATTATGAGCCTGTGGTTACAAGTGCAGTACATGCAGTGACTGTTGATGTGGCTCCAGTTGAACCTGTAGCATACTATGATACTTCTAGTGGAACTGTTCCTTCTGGGCCAGTAGTCAGCAGCATCGAATCATCTGGGTATTACGTAGAATCTGGGCCCTTCAGTTATCATAGCAGTGTTCCAACATCAGATTATACTGGCTCAGTTGGGTTTACTACGGAGACAGGAAATAATGTTGGTTTGTTACCTAACATGAATCCTGTGCCTGCAGCACCTGCAAGTGTAACCGAGCCTCAAGCGAGTGTTTTGCAGGCAGCATTTGTTGCATCTAGTATCCCATCTATAGGAAGCGCTTCAGTCAATGGGAGTTTCGGTGATGCAGTCCCTGCCGGTTCATCCAAAAATCAGACAAAAGGTCTGAGTTACAATTTATCCAAGGATGTAAAGCAGACATGTTTCTGCTTCTCATTTCCATCTTTTTATATGTATTCATACTAATTCTTCATGCATTTCTTTTCTGGCAGTTGTTCGGAGAAAGAAGCACACTATTGCAGGTGCTTCAAGCTTGAGGTCAAATAAGAAGGTTTCTAGTTTAGTTGACAAGGTATGTAGCATGGAAATTCATTGTGTCCTGGCTGTTTCCATGCAACCTTAACTGCATGCATGGATACTTCTTTTCGAGGTTTATATTTGCAAACTTGAGATATTAGTACTTGGAAGGATGAAAGAGATCATGGGTTATATATGACTAACTAAAAGAGAGAGAGAGAGAGAGAGAGAGGATGAAAGTGAGAGAACATGAAAATTTGGTCCACAATAAGGGGAATGAAATAGATTAATAATTGATAATTCTTCTCAACTCATATTGCAAATCACTTGATAAATGATATATGCTGTCAATCGGTTGTTATATTAACCACGTCCATCACAAATTATTACACATGATATCTATGCTAACTACTAGGGGGAAACCAGATAATGGTACTGCTACTCAATTCTCTTGTCCTCCATGGCTGCTATGTGAAATTGGTCTTATTAAACTAAATATTGGTTGCTTTTCATTAAAATCTTGATCCATTATGGAAACACAAAATGTGTGGTTTATCATCCAGCTTTATTGAGCCACTACGATTGCTTTGGCTACACGATGCAGACAATATCCTTGTATCTAAATTTCAGCTAGTTTTGGTTCCTGGTCCTTGCACCTGTCTCTGTAAGTTGGACAGATTTCTCTATTGATATGGGCCATGCATCTCCTTCTGAACTGAAGGCTCTAATACTCTTCTGTACTGCTGCTTATCAATACAGTGGAAGGCAGCAAAAGAGGAGTTGCAGAGTGAAGATGATGAGGAACCTGAAGATGGTTATGAGGTTTTAGAGAAGAAACGTAAGAAGGAAATTGAGGTATGACTAGCTGCCTTTTCTCCATTTACATGTGCAAGAGAATTTTTTAGCTGGTAAGTTTTTTGAGAGGAAATATTTAGATGGTAATTTACTGTTATTTCTTGCAGGAATGGCGAGCACGACAAATTGCCAGTGGGGAAGCCCAAGATAATGCTAACTTTGTTCCCTTAGGAGGCGACTGGTGTGTTTCTTTGTTAAGAGTTATTTTTTCTTTTCTACTTTAGGCAGTAATTTACACCTGGCATCCACTAGCTATAAACCAGTACAAGAAGTCCAGGACCCACAATGATTCTCTAACCGAGCATGGGAGAAGGAGAAGTTTATTTGATACTTTTGGCACTTAAACTGGACGTGCCAGTTTAGCTCCCTGTTGACTGTTATTTGATCTGATATATCATTTATGTATAGGAAAGTCAAATATTGCTGTATATTCTCAGCTTATTTGATTATCATAAATGATTGTCTACAGGCGTGAAAGAGTTAAGCGTAAGAAGGCAGCAGCGAAAACTGAAGCAATTCAAACACCAACTGAGGTGGTTGATAGCGAGAAGCAGCAGCCTGATCTAGTAGAGCTCTCGAAAGATCTTCCTCCTGGGTGGCAGGTTTGCTTCTAACTGTTTTCTCACTGTTCTTTATTGCCATGGTGTTACTGCAATTTCCTTTAAAGGTTTCTTAGTTTCCTGTCTGAATGACCAACATAAGTTGGCAAATTTTGTTGCGAATACATAAACTCAAAGGAAGTCTTTTGATGTATTTGATATATTTTTCTTGCTATTACTTCTCTATTGTTGAATAAATTAACATAGAAGTTGCACTGTTCTTTCTTTTTAGTCACTCTTAATATCCTAAACTCCCCCCGTCAATTTTATCTTCGTTTTGAACTATGCTGTTCTTTCTTTTTCGTGACTCTTAATATCCTAAACTTTCCCCCTTCAGTTTTACCCTCTCTTTCAACTTAATAATACGCTGTTCTTATTTTTTATTACTTTGAATATGCTAAACTTTGCCCTATATACTTTGTGTACTCTATGATACCACAACTATTACAGAAAGGTCAAAATGACCATAAGGGATGACCATAAGGATGGTGTTAAAAGGGGGTGCTAGGGGAGGAAGAGGAAGTCAGGTGGCGATCGCAGGGGGAGGAGGATTTTTTGATGGACAAGGTGGTTGGATGATTTGGAGGGAAGGATTTGTTGACAGACGCAGAGGTTGGATGAAGAGTAGAGAGGTGACTGGAGTTGGTGTTATTGGTAGAGAGAGTTGGTGTTGGTGTAGAAGATGTCATCATAGTAGGAGAGAAAATAAAGGTGGCAGGGATGGTGATTATAATGATGGTTGGGGACAATGTTGAAAATAACACGTTATGAAACTCGTTATATTGCGTTATGTAACCTAACAATTGGAAATAACTTAGTGCACCGTAACAGTACGTTTTTTTATGTTATTTTACGTAATATTACATAACGTTACGTTAAATTACGTTATGTTACATTATTTATAGTTATTTTTTAAAGTAATTTCTATATTATTGTTGATTATTATTTTAATTATTAGCAAATTACTGAAATTTTCTTATTTAATTAGTTGTTGACTTGTTTGATTGCTTGTGGAATTGCTAACTTGTTAATTTATGATTGTTTTTTTGTTCGCTTGTTGTAATTCCTGTCCCATTGCTAAAATATCGTACTTGTTGATTCTATAGAATTTTTAATTGAACTGAAATAAATAATTATAAATAAGATAAATTGAACATTGCAAATTATAAATTACAGTCGTGATAATAACTGGAATTGAAATAAAAACTTGGAATCTTGTTTTCTTGTTTAAATAATGATTGGAATTACGGTTGCAGACTTAATATAATTTATGAAGACAAATATGAAAATTATTGTAAAACTTAATATAAAATTAGAATAGATTATGTATTACAAAATGGTTTTGTATTATTTTTTTAGATATTTTAAATTTATTTTTCAATTTATAAAAAATATTTTATATAGTTTTATATTTATTTTTATTAAATAAATAGGAAATTGTATAACCTACGTTGTGCGTTACACTATATGCGACATAACCTAAGAGAAGCAAAACGATATGTTACTGTTATCGCTATTTTAAACATTGGTTGGGTAGATTGGAGGTCATAGTGGTGGAACTAATACTGACGATGGAGGTGGAAGAGGTTCCGGCCCTGGTAGTAGAGGAGTAAGAGATTTAGGAAATGGGTCAAGATTTAATACATTTGCCTAGATTCTGATTAGTCAATGAGTTTAATTTGTTATGGAAGGTAGGGTATTTAATAAATTAGGTAGGAGCTTCCTAGTCCAAGAAACTGTGGAACTAATATTTGGGTACCAGGGGTATCAACTTTGTTGGGGAAGAATGGTTGTGGAAATGATTGAAAGAGGTGGTGAAACTTGAGCCTATTTTACTGTAATTTACGCAATGATATACACAAGTTCAGAAAATAGGACAAAAAAAGAGTGGACCATTTTTCTTTTTCTTTTTCTTTTTTTTTTTTTTACCTATTTTCTTCTGTCACTTTCATCTTTCACCTGTAAAATTAGTTGTCACTACAACAGTATAAACTTAACATGCTTTTATAGTTGGCAATTTGCTTTATATTTGATTATGTTGCTCCTTTAACTTAGAATTAGATATTCATTTTTCCTCATCACCAATGTTTCCCGTCTTTCAGGCTTACTGGGATGAATCTTCAAAAGAGATTTACTACGGAAACAGCATCACGTCTCAGACGACCTGGACTCGGCCTACAAAGTGAACGACTATCTTTTGCCTATAAATGTTCTGTTTAGCTGTCCTAGTCATAGTTTTCCCCACTCCAGGAAAATTGCTCCCACCAATCATGTAGAGCTCGACATAAATGTCAATGAGCTTATTCTGTGTGAATTACGCCCTTATTTCCATTATCGTTTTAAATTTTGACAATTGTACCCTGATTGCCTATGTCGTTTTAATTCCCGATATCTCAAGATGTTGCCTACTACTTTACCTGTGTACTCTGGGTTATTTTGATTGCATGAGCCATGACGAATACAGCATTTGCACGCTCAGCTTTTGATGCTGCTGCTTCTCTTTGTATCCTCATGCATGTCTCGGGTGTTGTAATATTTGAGCTCCTGAGCCCTGGGGCATGTATTACCAATATCTGCTGGTTCGTTTCCTATTTAAAATTGGGAATCACATTAATATTTTTCATTTTAATATTCTGCCTTTGATCTCTGGCTCAACCATTTCACGATTGGCTTTGAGACGGTGATCGAGTTTCACCTCAAATGAGGATTTTGATCACGCCATCTTCCCTGTTAGGCAAAGCTCCAGTAGTCACACAACCCCCGGGCCTCGTCATGAGTTGGATGCTGCTCTCAGGTACAATAGCAACGTATCTTCACAACCCTGAGATGCAAGAAGAGCATCGACCATTCCATCAAAGCGATTGAGTTATAGCCGATTGGCACCACCAACCCAAGGGAGAAACAATACCAGTGAAAGCACTTTAGGCAGAGAACAAATCATATCTGAATCCATGATAACTAGAGTTCAGAGTATGTAGATTTATTCCAAATGACAGGAATTACGCACGGTCAACTGCACGGTGAGCATATTTCAGGTTGATCAGGCATTTCCAAACACTTCAGCTGCGGTGTACTAAGAACTGCAGAACTCGTTACTGTCATCTAAATGGAATGGGTTAAGGAGAAACTATTTAAGCCAATTGTCGAATACCAAAGCCCATCCAGGGACCGGTGATCCATCAGGATCCATGTGCATTGCGCTCCCTGAGCCAGACAAGGATACCCTCCTCCCCATTAGGCGCATGGCGAGTTGCCATCTTTACATGTTGGAGCGAGAGCTGGGAGAGGGGGAGTCTTGAGTGTTGCCCAGGCTCCATGATCCAGCCCTCTGCTCCTGTCTTCCTTCATGCGGCAGAAATTGAATCCAGCTTTCACTCTCTTCGCCTAGTCAGGTGCACCTGATACTTCATTAGAAATTGTATAATTTTTGTGCTAAGCTTGAGTGCATGCGTTCCTGGTACATGGGATTTGGGAATTCATAGAAATCGTAGATAGTGTTGCAATGCCCTGATAGCACTAGAATCGCCTTGATCAAAATCTCTGAGAACACCTTGGCCTTCCACAACTTCAAGGAGTGTCTGGCCACGATGTTCCCATCATTGATGGTGAGCAATGGCAAATGGTGAGATATGAAGCTTTCCATGGCTACAATATGTCTAGTACAGTATCATTGGAAACCACCAATTCAATCCAACGAAGAATTGGGGAGGAGATGATGAAGAGGTTGGTTAGGCTTTTGCTTTCTTTGACATGGACGAAGAGATACCTGCCACTTTTATATTATATATGAGATGGAAACTATTAACTAATTATTAATAGAGATATCGACAAAATGGTTCTAAGTCATAGCCCAAGTATAAAATAGTCCCTAAATTTATCTAGATATCTAAATAGTCTTTCTTTTAGCTAAAAATTTCTGTTTTTTATATTTCATTTGCAGTAGTTGGGGGGGGGTGGGCGGGGGGGGGGGGGGGGGGGGGCGAGAATTAAGATTCTGACTACTTGGCATGGGTGTTGGCAACTCTGCATAAAAATTAAAAAAAAAAAAAAAAAAAAAAAATCTTTCCATTGAATTGCTCTAGAAATTTATTAAAAACAAATGTTGGACTTATCCATTAATTCATCATACGAAAACTGTTCGTTAAAATGCAATAAAGAGTCGATTCGTGCAACATTAATTTCACAAAAGGATTATCTTGCCCAATCAAGTATTCTATTTCCGCTTCTCCAATTCCTTAATGGAAAAGAAATAAAAAAACAAATACCTGAGAGCTATATATTCACATGAAGACATCTCCATCTAACAACAACAATAACCGGATCGATCACTTTGATAGTCCTTCTCCATTCATTTCTATCAAGTAATATCTCCTCATTTCAAACTCTAGAATCCACATCTTTTCGTATCACCTCCATTCATATTTTTTTCGGTCTTTCCTTCATTTTTTTTTAACTTGTCCTACATTGAGAAACTCCTCTCGTCGAACTGGTGTATTTGTAGGCCTACGTTGCACATGACCAAACCATCTTAAGCGATTTTCTCACATCTTCTCATCGATGGGAGCTACCCCTATTTTAGCACGAATATATTCATTTCTCACTTGATTTTTCCTAGTATTGTCGCATATCCAACAGAACATGCACATCTCTATTACACTTATTTTCTGTGAATGACGTTTCTTTATAGTCCAACATTCTGTGCCATATAATAAAACTAGCCTAATAGCAGTCCTATAAAAATTTTCCTTTAGTTTTAACGGAATGTTTCGGTCGCATAAAACTACTGTTGCACTCCTCCATTTTAACCAGTTAGCTTGTATCATATGATTAACATCATTATCGATCTCTCTATCATTATGAATAATAGAACCCAAATATCTAAATTGACTGCTCATTTGTATCTCTTACCCATCCAGTATTACAGCATTATAGTTTATGTTCTGTCATTTACTAAATTTACACTCCATATACTTTGTTTTAGACCAACTCAATCAAAACATTTAGATTCTAATGTGTGCCTCCATAATACTAATTTGACATTCACCCATACTCTTGTCTTATCAATTAAAATAATATCATCAACAAATAGTATACACCAAAATATCTCATCATGAATAACTCTTGTAAGTTCATCCATCACTATAGCAAATAAGAACGGGCTCAATAGAGATCCTTGATGCAATCCAATTGTGATAAAAAAATTACTTGTTAAACCATCACATGTTCTGATATTGGCCACTACTCTATCATACATGTTTTTAATTATGTCAATATACTTGATAGGAATTCTTTTCTTCATCAATATCCACCAAAGTATATCTCGTGGTAACTTATTACATGCTTTTTCTAAGTCAATAAATACCATATGCGAATTTCTATTTCTCTCTTGGAATCACTATATAAATTGACGAAGTAAATGAATAGATTTTGTCATTGATCGCTCCAACATAAATCCAAACTAATTCTTTAATATTTTAACAGTTTGTCACAATTTATATTCAATTACCCTTTTCCAAAACTTCATAGTGACACATGAAATTTATTTCCTAATAATTAGAACAACTCTGAATATTACCCTTATTTTTATACAGAAATACTAGGATACTCTTTTTCTATTTATTTGGTATTTTTTTAGTTTCTCAAATCTTATTAAAACAATTTACCAGCCACCTCACACTAATCCATCATAATTATCTCCATATCTGTATATAAATCTTATCTAGACCGATAGCTTTTCATAATTTGATCCTCTTAAAAATCTCTTTTACTTCAGATTATTTATTTCTGCGCATAAATGTACAATTAATATCCTCACATTGAATAGTAAGATCTCCAAAATCTTGAGTAAAACTATCATTATATAATCTATCAAAATAATCTTTCATATTTTGACTCATGTTATAATATGTAACAATGTTTTACGCAGACTGTCACCGATCTATCACAACCCTCATCCTTTATCCTGACTTGGGACAGACAGTGAAAAGATAAATTTTTAAGCACAATACTGGCGGAGTTCACATGAAGACATCTCCATCGTGTCATAAAAATAATATTCAACTTTGGCTGCTCCATTTGGCTATGCTGAGGAGAACAATAACAAGGCTCCAATTCACATTATTGTTTATATAATACAAACCCTTCATAAACAAAAATAACAAATTATAAATCTCATAAATAGAAAAGAAGGAAACAGTTTCCCCATAAAAAATACAAAAAAAAAAAAGTATTTGCTAATTAGAAAACACCAAATAATCCCAATGTTCTTTCTAGTAACCTGCAGGTCCATCTGGATTCCTCCCATATTTCACTGTCTGAAGGACTCTAAACAAGCCAGCATGATTTACTCCTGCTTATCTTTCAAATTGCAGTTGAATTATCATCAGGTATCATCGACTTGAGAATGAAATACAAAGCTTGGGAATGTTGTCGTTATGTCCCTGTTAGTTAAGTAGGCAGAAAACTTACGAATCATTACAAAAATATTTGAATTGATCAGGACAATTGGATGACAATGCAACAATTGTAATCATATTTGGATGTTTTTATAATAGCCATTATCAAATCCGTTGGTTTTATGTAATGTAAATCAGAAATAGGTTAATCGTCTCGCATATGCAAAATATTTATGGACTTTAAACATTATGGACAGATATGTTGCAGCGATCGTTTGATGCAAGCAGCATGCTATGTGAATAAAACCTTTAACACCTCAAAAACATGTGAGGGCGTCGTATCCTTGTTTTAGATTAGGTATTCATTGGAGTTTATTTTATTTTATTCTGGGAAAATAATTTTATTCTTTAATTTAGTTATTTTAAGCTATGGATTTAAAATCATTAAGATTATAATTTTTTTTCCCCTGCTTCTGATAAAACATGTTAAAGTAGCTATGGGTTTTAATATGTATTAAATTATTGATACTGACACCTGTATAGTCATGTCTCATTCTCTAACTTCTAAAGATCTTTAATATGTTTAATAAAGCCTAAAGATCTCAAAAATATGGGAGGGCATCACAGACTTGTAATGAGATATTGAAATGGACCTTACAAACTATTTAGTTATTATAAACTATGGATTAAATTATTTTAAAAATTTTGAAGTATTTACTGATTTGTCTAAATATCGGATCGACCATGAGAAGAGGCCATATTACTTGAGATACTGGAGGGTCATGTTCTTCAATAAAGATGGATGCCGCAAAACCAGATTGCGCCACTCTTCCTTATCAATTTTTCCATCATGTTTTGTATCAGCTTCCTCAAATGTCTGCAAGAAAAATCAACATAGAAGATTACTTGTGAAAATCTATCCCCAGCAAGATGGAAAAAAAAAATGCAATAGTGTAAATAAATCAATTAGTCGTAAGCAACATAGATAAACTGCTGGGTTTCAGCAGGAGGATTTAGTTGAGCTCAAGCTTGTGAAGCTGAACAATTTGAGTATCATCCAAACATTACCATTCAAGATAACTGATGAAGTAAAACTTATTAAGATTAATAACTATAGTTATGTACATACTTGTGAATGCAAATGTGCAAGTATGTGTGTAGAAATCAGAACATTCTTATAAAACCATAGTAGTAATTGCAGGTATTCACGACCTTAGAAAAACATGTAACTTCTGATTCCATGTAAAAGTAGTCGAGGTAAAACATACCCCGCTATTGGTCATATGCAACTTCAGAAATAAGGTGCGAACCTGAGAGAGTTTTGAATTGCAGTACAAGGGGAAAAATAGAACTATGAGACAAAGATCATCTTGTGAACAGAAGTACGGCAAATAGTATTTAAACATTTAGTTGTAAATCCAGCTCAAGATTCTTCTTCTCCCCTGCCTCTTAATATATCTATTGAGGAAGCCCAAACCACAGCAGTGGTAAGCTTAATTATTAATTTACCGATGATAACGTAATTATAAGTTTTCAAATGGCAAGTATATTAAAGATGGTCATTAAGATGAATTTATATTAGTTTACTAGAGATAAAATAATTATCACTTTCCATATTTTCCCTATCTGGAAGAAAAAAAGAACCAAGATAAAGATTCTTTTTATTAGCTCTAAAATTATAAATACATTTTACACAAAATGGTAACAAGAACAACATGAAAACTAAAAGAAAAGTTCAAGAAAGATAAACAAAAATAAAGATGCTGGTCCCTTATTAATATTAAGGGAGTTTGGCATTTCATTTGTCAAGTGCCTTCACCACTTTCAAATAGTTGGATCATACAATGTGACGCTTTCTTCCCTTGTCATGAGTTCACATCTCCCCATCTGCAGTGAGAGAGGACTCTCGAATCAAAAGCAGGGGTGAAACTAAACCCTCCAATCACTCAAGTACACAGTGCATGGGGGCCACTAGCAGTTCATTTGTGCCTGTTGTGAGGAGATTATTTCTCCCATCATAAAATTCCTTTCCTCCAGTGAAGAGGCTTCTTTCTCCTTTCATAGGATCTTTGATGCAAGTCTACCAGACTCTCTGAACAGAGAAGAAAAGGAAGAAAGCAAATAATCCCTTCATGACAATTTTTTTTCTCCGTTGTGGAGGCTTCTTTCTCCCAACATGGGCGATTAAATGTAAGTCAACGGGCCTCTCTAAATGAATTACAGTGAGGCCGCTTCTAAAAAATTAGAGGCACTGTAAACAATTTTCTTTAGAAATCACTGGTCAATGAGTTCCAGTTTGGAGAAGCCAGATTTTTGACTTCACTCAACCACAGAAGCAGAAAGCTCACACATGTGAGCTCCTATTTCGTCTCATTATCCCACTCAAACCTGATATCTAACTGACGTGCTCAATTATGTTCATTCTACTTTTGTGATATATATATATTTTTTTTTGACCATATGCGTAACATACTGTTTCCCCTATGCAATATTTTTTGCATTTACTTATATAATATTCAATAGTGAAAATAACACATTATGAAACCCGTTATATTGCGTTATGAAACCTAACGGAACCTCAGCGCTATATGCCGGTCGAAAATAACTCAATGCGTTGTAACAATACATTTTTTGCGTTATTTTACATAACGTTACGTTAAATTGCATTATATTACATTATTTAGTGCTATTTCTTTAGTAATTTCGATATTGTTGTTAGTTATTATTTTGATTATTTTGATTATCAGCGAATTGTTATAATTTTCTTACTTGATTATTTATTGTTGGCTTATTTGATTACTTGTGGAATTGCTGACTTACTAATTTGCAATTCCTTTCATTGTTAGCTTGTTATAATTCCTCTCCAGTTGCTGGAATATATTACTTGTTAATTCTATTGTTGCTAGTTATTATTTTGACTTTTTTTCTTTTTTTAGTGGAAACAACAATATACCAGCACAATAATTAGCTTAATTATTTATTATGCTATAAAACTTTGGGATTTTTAACTACAGACCACCCCACCCCCACCCCCCAACCCCAAAACAAACAAAAAAAAAACCAGCATATTTAGAAAATTACCACTCAAATAGGGGATTTAATTAGAGCATATTAAGAAAATTACTACTCAGATGGGGGATGTAAATAGAGTAGTTATATATTGAAATTTGGAGATTGCCATATTTATATATGTTTTCTACTACCAGATACGAATACAAATACAAATATCACTCGGATATCAAATTCACTATACTATTTGAGTCTTTGACTATTAGCAAAATTGTATATAGAGCAAGATATTAAGTGAATATTATTAATATGTCAATAATTTTGAAGGAGAAGGAGACCAATTTTTAAATAACTATAAATGTGCACATCACTAAAGAAAGTGCTTCTTAATGCCTCGAGAAATATAAAATCAACTTTATTCTATAGCTTTCATACATAGTTTTATTTATTCAAACATTTATTTGAGATGTCAAATATAGTTAGCACTATCCATATTTGTACCATATTTTTAAATAGAAGGGACACCAATATCCAAACTCATCAAAATACGAATTGTTTTATAAACCAGATTATTTGTATTTGCTTACATCACCACCCACAAATCTTATCCCTTTACCACTCAAATCTTGTGAGAGACAAGTAAAATATCGCTTTTTGTTACACTTAACTAAATTAATATGCTCATCTATTCTGTTAAATAATTATCCTCCTTAATTCTAGATGAAAGATGGTTAGTCTAACCGATAACACCTGTTGTTCCCAAGAGAAAGGCTTCAGCTTCGATTATCAACAACACAATAACTTTAGGTAATTAAGCAAGCTATGACCTTATTCTCAAAATGCAAATATGTACCAATTTACCCTACCTCTCCTCCTCCCCAGACCTCACTTTCACTCTCTTCGCTACCACCACTACACCCACTTAACCTCATGTTTTCCTCCACTCTCTCCCACTAGCCACCTCCCCCCATTAGCCCGGCCAACCCCTGCACCCAATCAATGAATCTAATCCAATTCAACTATCCGTCATCAACTCCAACACAAAGCCAACTCTTCATCCCTCCTCATCTACCCTCTTCATCGCTCCTCTCAACCACAATCAAATACTGTCTAGTTAATGGCCAGTCTAAAACCAATCTCACCAAATTCAAACTAAGCTCTCTACTTCATTAATGCCCAAATGAAAAAGAGAGGAGGCATGTATCTAAGGAATCTAAACACTGATAATTCTTTCCTTCAAATCTCCTAGGATCCAATAAAACGTAAAACTATACCAAACAGAATGAAGAAAGACAAGAGAGTGAGACATGAGATGAAGCGAGGGGGAGAGAGAGAGAGAGAGAGAGAGAGAGAGAGGAGGAGGAGGAGATGCACGACTTCATGAGATCTTACGTCTGGTGGTTTTGGCCAGTAGCCTAATCACCTTCACAGGGAAAGCCAGCATCTAGTCAGCACCAGACTCGGGCTTGTCAACATTGGACCTAGGAATGTGCGTAGAGCCTCAAAGGCACTTTGTGTGAAGAAGCTCAAGACAGCCAATAATGTATTTGGTGAAATGATGAGGAAGAAACAGATTTTTCAGATTATTTAACATAAACTAAAAGTGAGGGCAATTTACTTGCCTCATATAGTCATAAAGTTTCCGTATAAAT
Source organism: Dracaena cambodiana (assembly GCA_036321105.1). Lineage (NCBI taxonomy): Eukaryota > Viridiplantae > Streptophyta > Magnoliopsida > Asparagales > Asparagaceae > Dracaena > Dracaena cambodiana. The sequence continues at coordinate 41,051,981 of JAYEPQ010000003.1, forward strand.
TGGCATATATCAAGATTTGGGAGTTACAAAATCAAAACCCCTAAAACTTTTAGAAACCTCCACTAAACTAGAACTATCTCTTTTTAAGAATAACTATAATAAGCCATTGTTTACACCTATTTTATTATATAGAAAAATAACCTTTTAAAGAGCTACAGTGTTTTTAACATATAATTCCTCTCTAATAAATTCTTTTTACATTTTTAATTTATTCAACATTATGCATGTGTAAGGATTTATATATTTAAGTTATGCTTTAAATTACTTATTAGATATTCTTTTATCATTATTGGCATCTTACTTACCAGTATATTTTTTTATTAGAAAAATCTAGGAATTTTGCTTTCATTAGGATCGACATATTTAGATCGTATTTAGAGCAAGTGAGACTTCTTTTAATTAAATTTACTAATTTCTAATTTGACAAGAATGCAAAGAACGCTCGGAATAAACATTCAATTAATAGGTCTTCTTCAGACAAATGAGCATACATTTCAAATTGACACTCAAGATACACTAGAACTAATATTTTATATGTAGAATCAGAATATGGTGAGATTGAGGAAGATGGTACGCATGAGATTACAACAGAATGGTTAACATAAAGAACTACCTCTAGAATTCTATGTGATCATAAAATACTAACAAAGTTAAAGGGGGATTCTATAGAAAGTCTATAAAACTAGCAATTCTTTACGGTTCAAACTTCATAATGCTGAGCAATTAAAAAACATGGTCAAACAATGGGTGTGACAGAAATGAGAAAGTCAAAATGAATGAATGAAGTGAGAGGATAAGAAATGAAGAGTAAGAAGACAGAAGTTCCTCCTATTAAGGATAAAATAAAAGAGAACTAGATGAGATAGTTTGTGCATGAGCAACAACAGCCTACTAAGTGCACTAGACCGAAGAAGTGATACAGAGCCGTAGTTAATGGAGCTAGGAGGATCAGACACAGGTCTAGACAAACATAAATTGAAGCAATTTAAAAAGATATGAGAGTAGTTAATGGAGCATGGAAATGAACTTAACAAGCTAAATAAAAGAAAAGAATTCGTGCAGCAGACCCTAATTTTGGAATAAAAACTTTGCTGATGTTAATGGCTTTTTTCTAAAGAAAATTAGAATAATTATTTAGTTTTAGACATACCAGGATCTATACAAGAACAAGAATTGCCATCCAATTATAATAAGTATTCAAGGATTTATATCATTACCCTTACATATATAATTAACCATATTTATATTCCTTTCTGATATTCAAAAGCCACAAAGGTATAGCATGTGCCCACAATTCTAGTAGGCACAAAGCAAAAGGAAAAGGAAAAACAACTAAGAAGGATTGGAGAAACATTCTAGGAAGATAAAGGGAAAAGATATAAATCAAAACATATGAGATATTTTTCAAGTGTACCTTATCAATAATACTCTCTATGACTTCATCTGAAAGGTTCATTCCCGACTCAGCAAGGGTAGCCACTACCATTTGTTTCACCTGGCACCAAAATTATCTGTTAGCGCAACAGTGTAATATAAAAAAAATTAATGTTTAGCAAGAGGTCTGAAGTTGAACATATTACTACTATGCTTACTGAAAAGTCTGAGAAATAAAATCATGAGCTGTCAAGCAAGTTCATGGAGACATCTACTTTAGCAGAATAAAACATGCCACATTACCTAAGATGTCATGTAAACTAAAGGCAAAGATGGATAATGCAACCCTGGAAAGCTAGTTTCCTTTGTTAATATAAAACTGGCTGTCCGGTGTGATTTTCGTACATTATTTCATCTTTTGGCCATCAGTTGTTTCTTGTACATGGAAAATGAAACAGCTAGCTTTTAAGTTTTACCAATTTATTTGACATAACTACTGAAGAAAGAAGTTGATAAGAGCAAAAATGAGACAAGTGTGGGCTAATGGGCAAAGCTACAGAAAACAGGAGAAAATAGAGTTGATAGAGCTGTACCCACATATGAACACTGAAAAAGAATCTTTAATGCATTTTTTTATGTAGGACGGGTTTAAAATAATTTTTTAGGCTGCAAAAAAACATATTGCAACATAGGGTTCCCAATTAAGTTTTACTGAAATTTTCCACATGATCTGTTCCAAGGCCTCGTTGGAACGTTCCGTTCTGAGCGACGCGCTATATCGAAACCCGAATATAGTGAAAAATATGTGAGGGTTGCTAGATCGTCGTCCAGAAGCGACATGTCATGTCGGCGCCCGAATGTGGTGTCAAATGTAATAAAGTTCTCACACCTTAATGAGCGGGTGGGAGTAAAAAAGTTAACTCATGAATATAAGATTCGGTTGGTATCATGGAACATAGGTTCTATTATAAATAGATTAGCAGAGTTAGTTGATGCTATGATTAGAAGGGTTAATATTTTGTATGTGCAGAAGACTAAGTGGGTAGGTGAGAAAACTTAAATCATAGAGCTTTGGATTATAAACTTTGGTATACGGGTAGAGATAGAAATTATAATGGGGTAGGTGTGATCATAAATAAATAATTACTTGGGATGTAGTAGAGCTTAGAAGGAAGGGTAAAAGAATTTTATTAATTAAACTTATTTTAAATAGAGAGATTCTTAATGATATTAGTGCCTATGCACCATAAGTAGGACTTGATGAATCTAGTAAATATCAATTTTGGGAGGATCTAGATGAGATAGTATAAGAAATACCCGCTAAAAAAAAACTATTTATTGGTAGTAATCTCAATAGGCATGTAGAAACTAATTGTAACTGGTTTGAAAGTGTCCATAGAGGATTTGATTTTGGAGAGAAAAATGAAATAGGTAACTCAATTATAGATTTTGTTTTATCTTATGATTTGATTTTAGTGAATACTTGGTTTAAAAAGAGAGTTTCTCACTTGATTATTTTTAAAAGTGGATCGATTACGAGCCAAATGATTTTTTTTAACTAAAAGGGTAGACAAAGATAGTTGCATTAATTGTAAGGTAGTGCCAAGTGGGAATGTAGTTACCCAACATATACTCTTAGTTTTAAATATTCGGATTAGAAAAAACTTAGAAAGATTAAGCATAAGGTAAATTCTAAGATTAATTAGTGGCGATTAGAAGATAGTCAAAAGTTTTTGTAGATAGAGTAGTACAAAAAGCAGATTGGAGGGACCATGATAATACTAATGTAACATGGAACAAAATTGTTAGCTGCATTAAGAGAGTTGTTAAACATATATTTGGTGAGTCGAGAGGCGGTGCTCAACCATGTAAAAACACATCATGATAGAATGAAGAGGTAAAAAATGCTATTAAGATCAAGCGGGACCTTATAGAAATTTGAAGAAGAATAATGATGAAACAAGTTTTGAGACGTATAAACTAGCCAAGAAAGAGACTAAAAAAGTTGTTCGGGATACAAAAACAAAATTATATAAATAAGTGTACAAGAAGTTGAACAATAAAGAGACTCAAAAGAATATATATAGAAATACTCGAATAAGAGAGAGAAAGTTTAGAGATTTATGTACCGTAAAGTATATAAAAATGATGATCAGAAGGTTCTAATTCGAGACGAAGAGATTAAAGAAATATGGAAAGATTATTTTGATAGATTATATAATAGTAGTTTTGCTCAAGATTTGAGAGATTTTACTATTCAGTGTGAGAATATAAATCGTAGTTTATGATAGAATTAAAGAATCTGAAGTAAAAGAGACTTTAAAAAGAATGAAATCAAGAAAAACTGTTAGTCCAAATGAGATTTCTATAGAGGTATGTAGATACTTAGGAGGGATGGGTGTGAACTGACTGACAGATTTTTTTTTAACAAGATTTGCAAAATAAAAAATACGTACCCTACTAGCTCTGTATAAAAACTCATGTATCACACTATGAAGCTTTGGAAAAGGGTAATTGAATATAGATTGAGATAGACTATTAAAATATCAGAACAGTTTGGATTCATGCCGAGGTGATCAATGACAGAAGCTATTTTTTACTTCAACTTATAGAGTGATTCTGAGAAAGAAATGGAGTTTGCATATGGTATTTATTGACTTAGAGAAAATCTATGATAAGGTACCACGAGAGGTACTTTGGTAAACATTGACGAAGAAAATAGTCCCCATCAAGTATATTGACATAATTAAGGATATATATGATAGTGTAGTAGCCAATGTCAGAACATGTGGTGGTCTAACAAGTGATTTTTTTATCATAATTAGATTGCATCAAAGATCTATATTGAACCTGTTCTAATTTGCTATAGTGATGGATGAGCTTACTAGAATTATTCAAGATGAGATACATTAGTATATGTTATTTGCTGATTATATTGTCTTAATTGATAAGACAAGAGTAGAGGTGAATGTCAAGTTAGAGTTATGAAGGTACACATTAGAATCCAGAGGTTTTAAATTGAGTAGATTTAAAACAGAATATATGAAGTGTAAATTTAATAAACGACGGACCCTAAACTATAGTATTATAACACTGGACGGGCAAGAGATACAAATGGACAGTCAATTTAGGTATTTGGGTTCTATTATTCAGAATGATGGAGAGATCAATAATAATGTCAATCATAAGATACAAACTGGTTGGTTGAAATGGAAGAGTGCAATGGGAGTTTTATGCAACCGTAACATTCCATTAAGGTTGAAGAAAAATTTTATAGTACTATAAAGAAACATCATTTAAAGAAGATCAATATAACAGAGATGCGCATGCTTCGCTGGATATGCGACAACACCAGAAGAGATAAACTGAGAAATGAAAATATTCGTGGTAAGGTAAGTGTAGCCCCCATCGATGAGAAGATAATAGAAAATCGCTTACGATGGTTAGGTCATATGCAACATATAACTACAAATGCACCAGTTCAACAAGAAAATCTTATTAATGTAGGATAAGTTAAAAGAGCTAAGATATTACTTGATAGGAATAAATGGAGAAAGATTATCAACGTGATCGATCCGGGGTGATTCTCTTTTGGTTCATGTAGCCTACCCCAAGTACCTGGGATAAAAGGCTTAGTTGTTGTTGTTGTATATGTTCCAAGGCCAAACAGTTTAAAGAATTCCCTTTTTGAAAAGTTGGAATATTTGTACTTCTGGTTTAGTTTATATTAGTTTCCTATTCTATGTAGCATTCCTATTAGAGTCTTTTCCTATTATTTATTTTTTTCCTTTCTTTTTAGGATTACTACAACTTTGCAATTGCTTTTCCTTTTAGGACTAGAGTTGAGCCTGAGGCTTATAAAAGAGTCAATTATAATCAATTTTTTTCAGGCTTTGATTAATAAAAATTATTTCTTTTCAAGAATATTGTTATTGTTCATTGGTAGAATCCAATTTCTTCTCGTGGATTTGAGATTCATGGTGGATTCCAGGAGAATAGTTTACAACAACATCGTTAATCGATAATTTATCGTAAGTCAATTTCATTGTTGATGCAATCAAGAATATGTGTATAAATATCAATCTGACATCATTACTGCCAGACATCTTCAGCCTTGTGTTCACAGAGAGAGGCAGTGGATATTCTCACACCAAGACATTTACTAGGAACTCAATGTCAATGGTAATATATACTGAAAGACTGAAGTGCAGGAACAAGAAAGAAGCCAATAATTTCGACTGGAGAATTAGATAGGTATGTAGTGCAACTTTAGCAGTAGTTGGAAATCAGCTGACAGGCCTCCCTCCAGGCTATAAGCTAATCTAGGTATATATTGGCTTTTCACAAGGTCTGGTTTCAGTTTTCTCATATTTCTTCACATTCTAGTGTTCCCGGATGGGTCCATGTCCAGGAGAGAAATATTAATTACTTTTGAGAATGATGCACCACTATGACAATGCATAATCAAGAACGAATCTTCTACTGACAGATTCAACAAAGAGAGAAAAAAAACAAAAATTTGAAGGTGGATGCAAGAATTGAGGAGCCAATTTACACCTTATGCATACCTATGCATGCAACGACCAAAGGAAGTGAATCCTGCATAAGGGTATTATCCACACTAAATATGCACGCAAGGCCTCACATTCTATTTTATTGAAATTCACTGTGCCAAGCTAGCACTTAAGAGCTCATATTCACTTACCAAAATGATAAGGCATCTAATCAAGAAGAAAGTCAAAATTTAAAGGAATAGAGATTAGAGCATAAGAGACTATAGTTAGGAGAGCGAAATTTTTTTGTAAATTGAACTCGTGATAGGAAAACAGAGCTCAGAACACGTAGTTGTAACTCGATGAAATATCAGATTTTACCTCTTGTCTTTCAATGAACCCTTGCTGCTTGAGATCATATAGTTTGAAAGAAACTGCAAATAGTTACTGTGTAAGTTCGTCTCTAATCCAGCAATATCTTAATAAAAACTTTTATTGACTTGAGGAGAAAAACCAAGCAAATAACATCAAGTAAAAGAAAATAAGAATGAAATTAAAGTTGTAAACAAGGGAAACAAATCAATGTTCACTGGTCATTCTCATCAAATACATATATTAATTTTTAACACTTCGCAGATTGTAATAAGTTAGCCTCTGAATCCCACATAAACTTGGATATCATTAAAATTTATAGAAATAAATGAAGATCTACATTTAAAGTAGCATCTAGCAAAAATTCTTAATGTAATGCAGGTGCCATCTTCTTACATACTAATAGAGTTGTTTTCAAGCATATCCAAAGTAAAACATCCAAGGACCTCCATAAAACATCCAAGGACCTCCAAGACTTCTATAAGTCTTGCATTCTGTTTTCAGTGGAAGTAATGACTCAATCAACATAAAATGTTAGTTATTCAGGTTGGAGTCCTGAACATGGAAACTAGTAATATAAACTTGTCAGAGGAGAATATTTGGAAGTGCTCCAAAAGCTTAACACTTAACGGATGCTCGTCAAGATCCTATAAGAATTTTAATATTCTAATAAGTAAATTTTCATATTATGGCTCTCCCGAAGTAGTGGCTGCCCAGACCCTGAAGACTCACTTCCAGCTAGTTTGGGAAGAGCATAGAGAACTCTGTCCAGTATTTGGGATTCTGAACTTCCTAGATGCTAGCATCTAGAAAGTACGTGTTTGTATTGCCTTGACTCCTTATCTGCATGCATAGACTCCAGAAGGTGCATGCTTTAAAGGAAGCAAAAATACAGAATGTGACGAAAATTTTGCCGATAAAACAAAAAGAACAAGAAAAAAACGAAGTTGTATTAAATTAGTACAAAGTCAAAGGATAACAAAGTAGATGCAAGATTACTGAAGTTGAGCCCATTTGTGTCTCTCAATAGAATAAAACATTTAAATTAACAAAACCTCGTCTCCCCTTGATATTTACCAATAAAACTTAAAATATGCTCAAAAAAACTTAAAATTGGTTCCTTCAATTAAGAGAAACCTGCTTTGGAAAGTTTCCGAAACTTAATACACAGGGAGCTTTTTCCAATGTCTACAAATTCCACAAACACTTGAAATATACTTTTCTTTGCATGCTTTTCAGAAATGAGATCAAGAGAATAACCGATAGCCATAAAACAAGAAGGTTGTGTATCAAGTTTTTTTTTTTATAATCAAGAATTTTACATAGAGAAGAATGCTGAATATAATATTATCCTTAATCTTTAAAAAGGGCGATTAGCACCTCCTATCAATCAGTTAATTCAAGATCCATGCATTAGCAACCAACCAATAGTAGTAATTTATGTTGTTTGTCAATCCATGCCTTTTGCTTTCTAAAGCAAATTATTTACAAAAACCATATTCACCAAATAATTGGAAACCTGATACTTTCCTTCTAAACATAAAAAGGGAACTGCATAGTGTGCTCCAATGTGCATAATACACATACAGATAGTTTTCTTTCTTGAATCGAAGTTATAGCCTGGTCTTGAATATGGGACATCCCAGTACACAACCACCAATTTTCAAGTGAAGTAAGGCAAAACTGATGGGTGCAACCCACTAGACTGGCTCAAACAAAGCTCAAAGTAGCTGAAAGTTAGACGTTCAAATTGGCCTAGATCATATCAACTTGTGGAACGCAAGCACATAAGCTTTAGGTCTGCCCCTTTGACCTGAAGCAAACCGAGTAAACTAAGAATGAGAATGGAAGGGCCCAATTGGCCGGCCCTAATCTCACCAATAGAAGATTTTCTATAGGAAAATGCTTTTTAAATAATATAATTTTCCTATATAAGATTTTCTAATGGGTGAGCCTTAGGTTGCCCGTGGCCTATCCATTCTCATCCCAAGTGTAAGCATATTGTTATAATAATTTAAAACAATAGACTTATTGTTCCAATGGCTAGTGTACATACATAACTATTCTGGATAAGATTCTCGGCATCCTATGTACTAATTTTAAAATGGGGTAAAAGATTTCACTTTCTGTTTTAACTGAATTAGATAATTTGTTACCAAACTTTTCAGCTTGCATATATGTTCAGGGTGTGCTAGATTAGGTTGCAAGACCAATCCAAGTCTTTGCCTGCATTAATTTTTCTGAAGGGATTTTGTTATACAACTATGCAAACCTAAGCTAACTCAACCAACAACCAAACAAACAAGTTTGAAATACTGTTCAAAACCCAACCTGTTAAGTAGTTGTTTTATTCAGGTTCATATTGACCAAAATTGGCATGGTCAGGTTCAGGTTGACCTATTTGACCAGCTTAATAAATGGCCTACTCAGCCACCTTAAGAAATATTTAAACAAGTCACAAGGTTCCGCTTTCACTAGTGACCACGTCCTTGTTCTCCATAACACCAAACGAAGTGTTCTCTGAACCACTCTGCACTACCTCACATATCCCCACCACATATGCAACCAAAGAAACCCCAGACCAAGACCTGACTCTTCAGCACATGTGCATGTGCACGCCTGCGCACGTGTAGGATAATTCAACCATAATGAGATATCTCTATTGGAAACGCTAAAGAGCTATCAATTATACTCACTAAAAAAAAAGAGGCAAACGACAGAGAAGATTCATCTTCAACCTCATATCTTGACAAAACATCCAGAGCCACCTAGTTTGTCAAATTCAAAAACTCAAATGTCAGACCTGACTCTTCAGCACATGTGCATGTGCACGCCTGCGCACGTGTAGGATAATTCAACCATAATGAGATATCTCTATTGGAAACGCTAAAGAGCTATCAATTATACTCACTAAAAAAAAAGAGGCAAACGACAGAGAAGATTCATCTTCAACCTCATATCTTGACAAAACATCCAGAGCCACCTAGTTTGTCAAATTCAAAAACTCAAATGTCACAGTCTACTACTTTGTGTGAGCTTTATGGCGGGATTCGGGTTTGCACACACTGTCACTTGCGAAAGCAAGAGCGATTCCATTTTGGCATGATAATATGCACGCATTTAAAGAGATTTGATCCTACATAAAAGATATGCATCTCTCTCAAGGATATGATGGAATTTGTATGTGATATATATAGGAAAAGTATACCAAACGTGCCGTTTAAGGGAGTTGTCCATGGAGGCGCTCCCATACCTCAACATAGAGGATGTATGTGAACGATCAAAACTATTAGTCATGATCTTTGTACTATAAATTGGTGATGTATAAAAATCATGTATTTTGGACACTTCATCTAGTAGTGATCTCCTCATTCTAAAATGGTGTATAAAAAAACATCATGAATTTTGATAAATTTTGACCGTATATTGGATGGTACAAAATGAACAATTTTTCAACAAACACACACACACACACAATGTTTCCAATATATCTATGAGATACAAAATCCCAATACAGAAGATTGTCTATTTTCTACGTCCCCAATCGCTTCTATTGACAAAGGAGTACTCTTTAATCACTCATTATATTGAAGAGTCCACAACTACATACTTTGTGAAGAATGGATGTTTCTCGATCGTAGCACATTCCAACTATTCGGAATCATCCACCTTAGCAATGATCATGACATAATACAAAGAGAGGCCCAGCAAATATAGTGAGAAGGGGTTCAAAATTTTAATGGCTTAATTTGCTTCAAAACGAGTAATAGCCATGGTCACTTTTATGCATTAACTTTTACATGTAGCGTAGCAGCCCATTATCTACGCATGTTTGACACTTTCAAAATTCAAAGAAAATCTCTTCAATTCAGTTAAAAAGTTCCATCCCCAAAAGCATTACAAGTTCCATGAATAACTAACCAACTAACATCTTCTTCAACGATTTTCACCCTACTGTATTGGAATATAAATCTCATTTCGATGTTCTATAAAAATACCTCCAAAATTATAAAGTAGCTTCGCAGTGGACCTAAACTAGAGATAGCATCCACCCAAAGGTACCCAGAGGGAAATATCTACAATGAGTTTCACAATAGGTGATTGTTGCGATCTGTTAGTAGGCTCTAAGTCATTTGTTTTGATTCACTATTCTCTACTTAAAAGGCCATAGTAACTTGAAAGATACATTAGACCACCAACAAGTGTGCACCAATTCCCAACCAATGCAAAATTCCGAAGTTCAGCCCTCTTAGCTCATAAATCAACCAGAATCTCTTTCTGTAACTGCTTGTAAGAAGCAGCAGTATTTTCAAGAGCACTAGACCATGAAAGCTTATGATTTGTTGTATATATTTTCAAAATTTATCAAATGAAAAAAGCAAATGTCAAGCATATGGGTTAATAAAGAACTCAGTAAACACATCCCACATGCCTGCTAGTGCTTTCATGCTCCACAAGCAAAAGTAAAAAATTAGAGAAGATGAAAACTTGCTTTTGTATCTATAACGAAAATACATCAACAGCTATAGAGATACTCAAGGATAAACTTTTAACAGTGAACAATTAGCCAATATATAAGGAAATTGTAAGAAAAAATTAACACACGCAATCAGATATTTGAACTTACACTCAATCTTATCATCAATTGGAGCATTAGGATGAAAGACTGAGAGGGCACGTGCAAACTCTTCAAAACCTAAAATTCCATTGTGCTTCGTATCAAACAAGTCAAATACCTGGAGAAAAAACATGTGGCATAGCAGATGTCATATAAATATTATGTCGTAGATGACATGTTGTATTATGTTGACTTTTGTCATTAAATTAGAAAAGGAAATTGGTGTATTATACATAAGTTGTCATAATGGCATATGTTCATGGAAACATATAGTTAAAAGATAACAAAAAAAAAAAAACATGTAACTTTTTAGGCATTCAGGTCTCTTAGACCCGGATCTATTAGAGAACCTGCCTAAACCATTTGGCATGTGGCATCCCATCCACCACACATAGGCCAATTCCCACGGGGTGCCTTGATCATGTGTGGCAGTAATTGAACTCAAGTTCACTTACTTAGAAAAGTAACGTCTCCACGCAAAGCCTTCTAAGCTGGATATCAAGTAGCCCTCCAAAAAAAGTTAACTAGAAAAGAGAGAAACTTGTCACTATTTGCAAGTTTTTATAAATTGGCACCATTAAGAGCACAAAACAACTAGGAATAGGTTTTCATATACATAAGGAAATTTCTACCGACCAGATAGAATCAATGAATTTTCTATTTTCTGGCATGGTTTTTGTGGTATGTGGGCCGTGGGTCTCAAAGATATATAAGGCTCTTGGCCTTGACCAATAGGAGATGTATGGGATTCAGAAGAATTCATGACTCTGAAATAATAGCTCAAGTCACAAACATTAATTCTTGAACTGACATCAATCATTCTTGATAAGCCTCTACATCCCGCTAAGTAATAGGTGTATCCAATCTTGACTCCCACCAAAGCCACATAATATAAGTTATGGTCAGTATATCGAGGCATGAACGGACATAATCATGGGATTCAATTTCAGATAGGATCTCAGTAAAAAAAACAAAAGAAGAAAAATAAGATTCAAAATCAATTTAAGATGAGTCGTCTTGCAAATAAAATAAAGTTGGATCTTAAAAAATTAAAGTGGATATCAAATGTGCACCATAATGCAATTTAAATCATAAGAAGTAGAAGAGAGAATGGTTCACAGGTTAGGAGTGAAAAAAGGATATGTATGCATATTAACATATCAGGATTTGGATCTGGATATTGAATGCCACTTCCTATCAATGCAAAAGTTGGAATGGATAAAATATAACGAATATGCAAACAAATAAGATCAGATACAAATATCCAGGTATTGAAATTATTTTCATACCAACTATTTGAACACCATAAAATCAAATGCATCACATTAAATTGTTCTCATACCCAAAACCTGATATGCATGCAAATTACGCTGGTGGAGGATAGTTATCTTCAAGTTTTTAAAGAGGAAGTTATTTTTTTTAAGACTCCACTAATGGAAGTCATAAAAGAAATCCAAAACTAAGATTAGATACTCAAACTTTGGGATCCTAGTATTGGAAGTTATTTGTATAAAACTTGAATAATTTAAATGTAAAAAAACAGGTAAAAACTTCAAAACAAAACCACAAACAAAGCGTTCTTCTTTGTTCAACCATACTTGAGGCTTTTTTTATTAAGCACATTTACATTTGATTTGCTTCATATCCATTTTGTGCTCTTCTCCAATACATCTCCATTACTATCATATCCGATCCATATATTTTTCCAATTTTAGCTGGGAGTATTCCTTGCCGAAGCATATCCATACCTATCCATATCCATGATAGGAAAATGAATTTGGATATTGTAAATCCCAATATCCAATCCAGATTTGATCCGTTCACACCACACTGAATACTTCACATTTTAATCCACAAAATGGAATAACCTTGAGGAACTAGCCAGCTTATGATTACTAAAAATACATATGGCTAATATCAAGTTCTGCACGTTAAAAGAATGTCTTCCTCATAGATTAACATTCTTAATAGATAATTGTCAAATTTTAGAACATGCTTCCTAAAATAATGTTTTGAACGATGGTTTAATAGAATTGGACTGGCTAATTAAACTGATGAAACCTCTTTGATCCTGCAGAAAATCCTTCTCACATAGAAAAATGACCAGAATGCCCTTACAGTGACAAATTGTCGAAATGAGCTAGATGAAAACACTAAACAGAAATAATTGCACACTGTGTTTGTCTAGAAGTAATTGATCCCCTAGGTAGAATTGGCTTCATATCAAGACAACAAGGACAACTAAAAAATAAAAACTAGCACCATATCCAAAGAAAACCATAATTAATTCAGAAGAGCTTCCTTATACAACATAATCCTCTAGGGTGTAATCAAAACTTGGATCTTTTTCATTTGTTCTATCAAGCGACCACGTAGGTCATAAATTTTACCCTTATTATCTTTAAGGTACAATAAAATCCAATAAGCCACATCTAATCACATTTTTAGTTGCTTGACAACTATTCGGAGACCTAAATCAGAAATGTTAAACCTGAGTCATGTGACTGATAAATAACTTGCAATGCTGGACAAGGTTCATGCATGGAGAATGAAAAAGAAAACAAATAAAGTCGTGTGTATTAAACTAAAGGAATTATCTTTAAAAATATGAACAATTGATATATAACTGCGCCAAATGATCAATAACTCCTGTCTGCTCTAAAATAGTGTATCAACCATATAATCTTTAAGGCACAATAAACTTCAACAAGTCACAAATAATCAAGCTTCTTGATTGCATGATAAATATTTGAAGCCATAAATCAAAAAGATTAAGCCAGAATCGTGTGATTGGTGAATAGTTTGCGAACAGTGGACAAGTTCAAGCATGGAGAAAAACTAAGATGTGTCGGTGTTTATGAAGAAACGTGAAGGAATTATCTGAAAAATATGAATATTTGATAGATATATGTGCATTATCAATAACCCCTATCTATTCCAAAATAGTGTACGATATGCTTATTTGCTTCTAGTTAGTTGAGATGACAGAGTAACCTGTTCAACCCTATGTTATAATGAAACTGTGATGATACCAAAGATAAGGGACTTGGAGGATAGAAACTGTTAAGCATTATGCATCTGAGGTTTTGTGGGCTTATATCATGATTCATGAGGGTTGACCACTGCTTGTTTTTACCTTGTTAGGCAACAAATCAAATTGGGGGTTTACATGTATATTACCTGAATACTTCATACTGACAAGAGATTTGTGTTATCATTTCATTTACCACTTTTCATTAAATTTCAAAAGGGAGATTTCAAATTTGAAAGGCGAATTAAAAAAGTGGGGTCGTTATAATTATAGGAACATATTTGTGGACTATAAAATGTACTTCAATGAAAATGATATGTTGGGTCCATAAATATTATCAAACTATGAAATGGATTTGAATCAAAATGATACGTTGGATCCATTCTTATTATCAAACTATGAATTTGAACTTAATGAAAACAACACAGTTATGACCATCAAGTATCCAGATGAAGTATAAAAGAGTTGAGAATAGAACAGAACAGTTTGGCAAAAGAATTTTTAAAATTAAAAGATGCAACCCTTACACAGAATATCAGAATAGTAGCTGGCTGCCAACAATGGAATTTAAGTGACTACTCTTGAAAAGTTGAAAAGTTAATAACTTAAATTTCAAATATGACAGCGCACTAGGAAGAGATCATCTTAAGAGCAGATTCAGCAATGAAAAGTCATTCTATATATGAGAATCAAATTCAATCAAGCTAAGATCCACTAGAAAATACCCGATCGGCAAACAAGCTCTCCTTTTTGTTGGTCTTGAATAGTGCTAATTGGAACTCTTCCTGCAGTACAAGTAATCAGTTCAGTTAATAACCAACCAAGATAAGGTAAACAGTAGGTGACAAATTACTGAAACGATATATTGATAAGTTTGGGGGGAAAATCGTAACAACCTAATTTCTATCATAACTTATAATCTTGATGTCAAATTAATCCCAGAGTGAGTGCGTTATATTCGTCTTATTTTTCTATATTTTTGGTGATTTTCTTAAATTTTCAAGACGGTCACTTAAAATAATATTATTTTAATCACCGGTAGGTCCTACACATATTTTGACTAGTCTCTCTTCTTTTGACTTGTAAAATAAAATTTGACTTTATTTGGGTTAGTTTAGTTTGAATTTATAGAAAATATATTATTACTAGTCATTTGTCCTATACCTATTTTGTTTTTATTCACTCATAACTCCCATACCCTATCTCCCCAAATTATGGATTTCAAACCTACTCCCACTGTTGGACTGAAATGAAAAGAGAGGAAAAGAGACTTTTATATCTCAATTTTTTCTAAAAAACTCCTTCATTCTTCCTCTCTTCCATACACTTATATATAGTCTCATTATAAAAATATTTATATGGTTAATATAATATAAAATATTAATAAAAAGTCAACCTAACCTACCTACCCCATATCTTACCTTCACCATGCTTGTTCTTTGGCCAAACATGACAAGTAATTCTCTTGCCCCCATATCTTCTTTGTCTTATTATATATTTTCTCCCTTTCTTTTCATTTTTTCTCATCATTATTTATTCTCTCTTTCATTTTTCATTCTTATCTTCCTCTTTTTACTCAAACTCTCAAGAAAAAGAATAAGAAAAGAGAAGAAGAAGAAGATAAGGAAAAGAAATTTTTTAGTCTCAAAATAGGCTTATCTTTCTAACCCATCAAGGCAAGTAGAATCACATCCACTCTTATGATTTTATTTTGTAACTTAAATCTTTTATAGCCAATTTAGAATCTTGATTTATTTAAATTTAGAAATGTGATATTTTTATACAAAATTCTCTATAATTATTTTAAATATAAAAATATGATTCTTACACTCTACTCTATATTTATGTATTAAATTTATGATTTTATTTATGACCTTCTATGCTTAAACTACAAGTTACAAACTTAAACCATATGCCTTATTTTGAAATTACAAAGAAGTTATTTTTATGAATATTCATCATATTTGGATATACATTTGAATTTTCCATATAAGTTCTTCGTGTATAATGCAATGATTTTAAATCACACGCCATTAGAACATATATATATATATATATATATATATATATATATATATATATAAATATATATATTCATAATCACGTTTTAAAGAGAAGGTTTAAAATAAGTTTTTACATTAAATTGTTAAAATATTTATTTTATACGAGATATTATGTTAGGTCATAATTCTTTTTATGTCAATCCATGTTCACATGAAAAATATATACATTAGTAAGATTTAATAAATTTACTACTTTTCATACTATGAAATCATGCTAGAATTTAGAAAATTCATATATTGTTAAAGTAATCGTTATAATAGTGTTAAGCCTATTTAATTTTTATTTTTACAATTTAGTACTCACTTACCTAATATGTATTTATATGCATAATTGTATATGTATGATTCACATGCATGATCATCATAGGTATTTTTACACTCTAATACCTACTTACATACGTGTTTATATGTATAATTGTATATATATGTATGGCTTACATGCATGATCATTATGTGCATAACACTCATTCTAGTATTTTATGACTCCATCATTCTGGTCTTGACATATACGTATTAGTTATTTATACAAAATACATGAAATCATGTCAGATTTTCCTTATTAGTACACACATGTCTTGATAATGCCATGGATCCTGACTTGCTTGTTAAGTTGATTTTAACATGGACCATATTTTGCATGTTACTCGGATATTGATTAGATGATAGATATGTATATGTATTAATCTTGAAATGATTGGTTCATCATATTCTGGATTGATTTGCATATGATATAACTTGAAAGGTTTGGTTATGAGAGAACTAAAGGGTGGACAAATATTGTATCGTGAAAGGTTTAGGTCCATTCGCCGGGGTGCCTGGATAGTACTGAGTCATCATCTCTTGTTTAGTCCATATTGATAGGACGACCAATTTCTTAGTATCGGTATCTGCTTGAGTGCTTAACGGCATGACTGATTTAGCGCCAGCATCTTCGCCGGGTCCCGAGTATACACGGGTATTTTCACGATACGAGTCTATTTCTTTACCATTTAGTTCAAATATAAACTAAAATAAGATATTAACTTAAACTTGATAGCTATGTATATCCTTACTTGATATTGTTACTTGATCATTTAATATTTTCAACACATGCATATACTTTTATATCCACATTCATATTTCACTTATTAGTTTATATTGCAAATTCCCTATCTTTTATTGTTTTACTGGTCGGGTTTGACCTTAAGCTCCCCCACATGCTCAGGTATTGAAAATATGAGCAAGAATCCACCATTGCATGACCCATACTTTCTTGAGTAGGTCGAGCAGCAATAGATTCCTAAGCCTTCGCTATTATATTTTTTGGGTTTGGTATGTATTACTCTTTGAAGCTTAGTTTTCAATCTTTGCATCAATACTATACTTGTTACTTTCTATTTTAGATATATTGTATATCTTCTCTTATATGACAGTAGACTAATTTTCAAGATCCTGGTAGATAAGTAGTATTTAATTCTATTCGTTTATACTTCTACATACTTATAGGTCTCGTGCACGTTGACTTACACGTGTCCGTCGGTAACGCACTCTATTTCCGTATCCCTCCGGAAAATGGGGTGTTATAGAGTGGTATCAGAGCTTTACATTAATCTAAGATATCTTTAGGTCTACTGCCATATGTAAGCATGTCTATTAATTTTTTTATCTGAAATCTTATCTTAATCCTATTATTAGTTGATTTTCTATCTTGCCTTGTTCTTTTATCCATATCATATCTATTTTTTGATTTTCTATGTACCTATTATTGTACTTCTGCTGTTTGAGTTCTATTGAGATGACATGGTAATTATAGAGATTTATTCTCTGTCGACAATAGTTACAGTCATTCATTAGAACTGTAGTAAGTGGATTTATGAGATACTCCATATTATTTGTACCTGGTGATTTCTGACCCAAATCCTATGCTTCACTATTATGAGTTCTTACCTGTTGACGCGACAATAATTGATCTGCAGGTAATTATTGCAGCTATTCGCAAAAACCTTAATAAGTGAGACTTACGGGATTATTTATATCATATATCTTTAATTTATTATCCCACTAATTTAGATGGCATGACAAATTAGTTAGCTTGCAGCTATTTTCTGATTGGAACTATTTTCTCAATAACCACATCCTTATTGATTAATTGATATCTTGTTAGTCCAACTAATTAAATTAAATTTCAAGGACGAATTTTTTTTTTAAGTAGGGTAGGATGTAACCCAATTTCTTTCATAACTTATATTTCTGATGTCAGATTAATTCCAGAGTGAGTGCATTATATTTGTCTCATTTTTCTATATTTTTGGTGATTTTCTTACAATTTTCTAGATGATCACTTAAAATAATATTATTTTAATCACCAGTGGGTCATACACATATTTTGACTAGTCTCTCTTCTTTTGACTTGTAAAATGAAGTTTTGACTTTATTTAGATTAGTTTAATTTGAATTTATAGGCACAAACAACTCTAAAAATATATTATTACTAGTCATTTGTCATATACCTATTTTGCCTTTATTCACCAATGCCTCCCATCTCCCCAAATTATGAATCTCAAATATACTACCACTGCTAGACCAAAATGAAAAGAGAGGAAAAGAGACTTTTTTATCTCATTTTTCTCTCAAAAACTCTTTTATTATTCCTCTCTTCCATACACTCATATATACTTTCATTATAAACATATTTTTATGGTTAATATAATGTAAAATATCAATGAAAAATCAACATAACCTACATACCTCATACCTTACATTCACCATACTTGTCTTTTAGCCAAGAATGACAAGCCATCCTTTTACTCCTATATTTCCTTTATCTTATTATATCTTTTCTCTCTTTCTTTTTATTTCTTCTCCTCATTATTTATTCTCTTTTTCATTTTTCATTCTTATCTTTCCCTTTTTACTCTAACTCTCAAGAAGAAGAATAAAAAAAGAGAAGAAGAAGAAAAGAAGGAGAAGTTCTTTATTCTCAAGATAGGCTTATCTTTCTAACCCATCAAAGCAAGTAGAATCGCATCCACTCTTATAATTTTATTTTATAACTAAAATCTTTTATAGCTAATTTAGAATCTTGATTTGTTTAAATTTAGAAAGGTGATATCTTTATACAAAATTCTCTATGATTATTTTAAATATAAAAATATGATTCTTACACTCTACTCTACGTTTATGTATTAAATTTATAATTTTATTTATGACTTCCTATACTTAAACTACAAGTTACAAACTTAAAACATATACCTTATTTTGAAATTACAAAGAATCTATTTTTATGAATGTTCATCATATTTGGATATACATTTAAATTTTCCATATAAGTTCATGTATAATGCAATAATTTTAAATCACTTTTCACTTACCATTAGAGCATAGGTATATATATATATATATATATATATATATATATATATATATATATAATCATGTTTTAAAGAGAATATTTCAAAAAAAATTTTACATTAAATTGTTAAAATATTTCTTTTATACGAGATATTATGTTACGTCATAATTCTTTTTATATTAATCCATGTTCACATGAAAAATATATACATTAGTAATGTTTAATAAATTTGCTACTTTTCATACTATGAAATCATTCTAGAATTTAGAAAATTCATATGTTGTTAAAGTAATCGTTATAATAATGTTAAGCCTATTTAATTTTTATTTTTATAATTTAGTACCCACTTACCTAATATGTGTTTATATACATAATTGTATATGTATGATTCACATGCATGATCATCATAGGTATTTTTACACCCTAATACCCACTTACATGCGTATTTATATACATAATTGTATATATATGTGTGGCTTACATATATGATCATTATTTGCATAACACTTATTCTACTATTCTATGACTCCATTCTAGTCTTGATATATACGTACTAGTTATTTGTACAAAATACATGAAATCATACCGGATTTTTCTTATAGTACATACACATATCTTGATAATGCCATTGATCCTGACTTATTTGTTAACTTGATTTTGACATGGAGCATATATTCCTTATTACTCGGATATTGATTAGATGATAGACATGTATATGTATTAATCTTGAAATTTAGTTCATCATATTCCGGATTGATTTGCATGTAATATAACTTAAAAGTTTGGGTTATGGGAGAACTAAAGGGTGAATAAATATTGTATCGTGAAACATTTAGAATAGGTTACGCAATCGAAATAAGGTCCATCTGCGGGGGCGCCCGAATGATACTGAGTTATCATCTCTTATTTAGTCTATGTTGATGAGACAACCGATTTCTCAATATCGGTATCTACTTGAGTGCTTAGCGGCATGGCTAGTACAGCACCAGCATCTTGGTCGGGTCCTGCGGGTATGCACAGATACTTTCACGATACGAGTCTATTTTTTCACCATTTAGTTCAGATATAAACTAAAATAAGATATTAACTTACACTTGATATGTATGTATATATTTGCTTAATATTGTTACTTGATCATTTAATATTTTTCACACATGCGCATACATTTATATCCACATTTATATTTCACTTATCAGTTTATATTGCACACTTTCTATCTTTTATTGTTTTACTTACCGAATTTGACCCTTAACTCCTCCACACACTCAGGTACTGAAAACATTAGCGAGAATCCACCATTGCATGACCCATTTTTTCTTGTGTAGGCCGAGCAGCAGTAGATTCCTAAGCCTTCGCTGTTGTATTTTTTGGGTTTAGTATGTATCACTCTTTGAGGCTTAGCTTTCAATCTTTGCATCAGTACTGTACTTGTTACTTTCTGTTTTAAATATATTATATATCAATGTTTAAAATAACGATAACATTAACGTAACGTTTTCTTTTTGTTAGGCTATGTAGCAAATAACTTAACGCATAACGTAGGTTACGCAATTTTCTATTTATTTAATTAAAATAAATATAAAACTGTATTTAATAATTTTCATAAATAAGTAAATAAATCTAAAAAATCATATATAATATTGTAAAATCAATATAAAGGCATAAAAAATTATAAAATTTCATAGTAAATATCACAATAATTTTTTAAGCCATACATAACAAAATATTGTTTTTCCTTATAACATGAAGATAATCCTATATGATCATTTAATCTACAATAACAAGATCATCCTCCTCTAGAATGTAGTTTACATCTTCCGAATCGATATCATCCCCCGTCTCATCAAAACTATATTACTTTTTCTTTGTCCGAAAAAGATGTTACACAAGAGATATACAAATTAAGATATTATTAGATACTCAAATCATGATAGTATTCTTTTAAGAATATGAAATGGTAAAAATTGGATAACTTATAAGTATTGGATAACTCAAAACTATCATCAATTCCTTATGGATTTCCCATTCTTTTACTGGATCCATTTTTGATGACATGATTCTTCAAGTACAAATTATCAAATATCAATCTACATAAAACACAATTCCAAGTTCAATAATCAAATGGATACTAATTTCTTCTACATCCCTAAACAATCACAAACATTTTCTTTAACGCATAAACATTCACATTTGCATTTTGCAGTATACTAAATTTTTCTTTAAATCACTATACAATCAAATTAACATTTTTATGTAAACAGTAGTATTAAGTTATTAACAGTCAATTTTTTTTAACAATGGTTTTAACAGTCAGTAAAAAAATTAAAATGGTAATGAAACTATTAATCCAAGCAAAATTAGTATTAATTCACCCAATTAATCAGTAAAAAAATAAAATGGGGAAGAAATCAGTATTAAGCCAACTTTAAACCCAAATGCCAATTGAAATTGGGAAGAATCAGTATTAATTCACTTCTAATTAATTCACTGCTAATTAATCAGTATAAAAAATTAAAATGGGGAAGAATCGATTACCTGTTGAACGGTTGAGCCGAGGAAGAAAGTTGAGTCGGGGAAGGATAGGGCGAATCAACCGGTGGAAGCTCAATCGGAGTTCGGAGAAGTGTTTTGGGGGTGAGGGGCTTTGATCAGGAGAAGAATCAGGTGATTTAGGACTGAGTTCGACGGCGATGGAGGAGGGAAGAGCGATAGAGAGAGAGAGAGGGAATTGGGGCTAAAGGAGTGAGGGATTGGGAATTGGGAATATTAGGGCTGAGAGAAGAGCGGGAGAGAGCGGATGAGAGAGCGGGAGAGGGAATTAGGGTTGAGAGAGAGGAATTAGGGCAGAGGGGAGAGCGGGAGAGAGGGCTTCGGCCTGTGGTGAAGGGCTGCGGGGAGAGAGTGACGGAGGAGGGAAGAGCGGGAGAGAGCGGCGGCGAAGGGCTGCGGCGACGGTGTCACGTCGGCGGAGGAGGGAAGAGCGGGAGAGAGGGCAAGAGAGAGCGGGAACTAAATTAGGGCAGAAGGGAGAGAGGGATCGAAAACTTTAGGGTCGATTAAAATGGGTTTCGAGTCGATTAAAACGAGTTTCGGGTCGTTGGTGCAGTTCGAAATGGAGTTGTAAATAACGCACGTTATAACGCGTTATTAATAACGCGTTATAATGTGCGTTATTTAAAAAAAAAAAAACATACGTTACGCTGCAATACGTTATTTGCTGCTATTATGGAGCGATTCTCTCGCTCCGTTATAACGCATTATAACGTGTTACGTAACGCGTTATAACGCGTTAACGCGTTACGTAACGCATTTTTTTCAACATTGTTCAAGTTATTCAACAATCACGCAAAAAATTTCATCCATAAACTTTAATTCAAGTCATTCAACAATTTCACAATTTACTTCAAGTCATTAAACAATCACAAAGAAATTTTCATCTATAAAATTATTTTAAGTCATTCAACAATTTCACAAAATAATTCAATTCATTCAACAATTTCACAAAATAATTCAAATAATTCAACAATTTCTTCTACACAACTCAATCAAAATTCCAAGATAAGTAGTTCATTTTTTCCTTAAGTAATTCAGTTTTTATAAAAAAAAATTAATTCAGTTTTTTTTTAAATTTAATTCAGTTACATGTTTACTGTTTAGTTTACTTTTTTTAAAATAACTTAGCTTAATTCAGTTACACATTTAAAGGTTTAATATTTTTTCAGTAAACAGATTTAAAAAAAAAAATTATTTCAGTTTTTCATCAATAATGTAGTTTAGCTTAATTCTTTTAATTACATAACCCGGCAAACAAAAATCTCCCAAAACAACTTCGATTGAGATCACTGAAAAAAACAAGTTCTTAAAAAAGAAACTTATAATTGTTAATCTATGGAAGAAAAAAAAAGTACTCCTAACACAACTTCTCCAAACACTGATTCCACAATTGAGATCACTGGAAAAATAAAAAGTAGTATAAATAAATAGAAAAAAATCTCAAAAAATTACCTTCACCAGAGCTGCGACCTGCCAGAGAGCGCTCAGAACGTCGGCCTCTCTTCCACTGCCTTAGCCGCATACGAAACGGAGAGGTTGGCGAAGACGAATCTGCGACTTGGAGGCGACTCGAGTGAGGACGGTCGATTGGAGAGGGTGTTGGAAGATGTTCGGACTTCGGAGATGATTCGGAGTTGGTCGGGACAAGAGGGCGATGATCGGAGATGATCCGGAGTTGGTCGGAGCAAGAGGGGGAAGATCGGAGATGATCCGGAGTTGGTCGGAGAAAAAGAGGGGATTGGGTAGGGCTGTCGGTAAAAAAAGGGAGAGGATCGGAGAGGATTGGCTGTCGGAGAAGGAAATGAGGGGCTGTCGGTGAAGAATCGGAGAGGAGTTAGGTCAGAGTTGGTCAGAATCGGAGAGAAATTTGGAGAAAACGAACGGCGATCGCGAGGAAAGGGGGAAACTTTTCGATTAGGGTTTATCGGGAATCGGGCGAACCTGAGGAGTGAGAACTGGAGAGTCGGGTTTTTATAAAAAAAAGTGTGTAAATAACGTGCGTTATGTTATGAAATAACGTAGCGTAACGCATGTTATTTAAAAAAAAACCTACGCTCCGCAGCAGGGCGTTATTTTGCCCTGCTACGAAGCGCAAGAGGGATCGTTACGTTTCGTAAAACGCATTACGAAATGTGTTTTTTAATACATTGTTGTATACCTTCTTTTATATGACAGTAGACTAATTTCCAAGAATCTGGTTGATTAGTATTTAATTCTATTTGTTTATACTTCTATATACTTATAGGTCTCGTGCACTTTGACTTACACGTGCCCACCGGTAACGCACTTTGTTTCCGTATTCCTTCGGAAAATGGGACGTCACAAAAATCTTATATCTCCATTGGCCAAACTAAATAGTTTAATAAATAGAGGTGATAAAAATGGAGAAAGTTAAATATTCGAAGGATATGACTGCAAAGGAACAAGATGAACAAATCCCAGATAAAACAACTTAAAAGGGCAGATCAGTGTACATATTGATGGTTACTAGGAATCTAGGACCAACATCACAAACTCTTTTGTCCATACTAGATGATTGGATTTCATGCACTAATATCATAAAGACAGAATAAAGTTCATAATATAAAGATAAGATTTGGTTCCAACCTTGTTGATCAACCCGTCATCAATCACAGCACTGCTGATCTTTTTAAACAACTCATATAATGCTTCAATTTCACTTACACTAACTGCATACAGAAACAAGTAAACGGAACTAACGTTTTAGCCAATAATGTGTACACAGTACTAATTTTAGTATAATAAATTCAACAGCCTGCTCAAAGAAACTTCATGTACTGTAAAATTAAAGGTGTGATATGACATACACACTGTTTCTCTCGCTAAACGCTCAGGATCTTCAAGACCCTTGGGCTGCTTGTATAGGTCAAGGTCGCAGCACTTCAACAAAGCAGCAAACAAATGCCTCACACCCTCTAGGCACTGCAACATGATATTTTTTCTTGAAGTACTCCCTGCTCGTCAACACACTCCATACCTGTTGTTTGAAGGTAAAGCCACAATTACCAACATAAACTTAAATTAAAATTTTGATTCATCACCAAAAATGGTGGATATCATATATAGCCGAAATTACCTTTTAACCATTTACAGCTTCTTTTTACCCAAGCCCAAGAGCAAGGGACCGAAGTACAGTTCAAAACCGTGCCTGAAAGTAAAACTATCACTGCTTTTTTAAAGATTGAACTCAAAAAAATCATCTAAATTTAGGAATCAAGCAAAGAAACATCTATCAATCATAGCCCAATCAACAAAATCCGAATTTGTCAGATAATTCAACACTTTCTAGGATCAAACTCACCAGAAATTAATCTATAAATACCCTAATTCGGGCGGACCTCCACGAAAATTGCTGCAATTTCGACGAAAGAGATATGCACTCACCGTGGACGAGGATCGATCGAGAATCAAGCGAATGGTTGGGAACTGGAATCGCGTTGGGGCTCGGCAACGATTTGAATCTCAAATCTCCACACTCTCTCCCACGGAATTTCTCGAGAACTTTAGGGCTGCGCTGCAACGATTGCAGTTGGGCATAAATTTGGGGGCGGCTGGGCTCTAAATGATTTAAGCTGATACTAATTTTAGTGACACACGAACCCCGGTATCAAAAACGGATCCAATCCAATAGTAGTAACACTATTTTTGTTTTCCTTTAACACACGTTCCTTAAAGATAATTATTATTTATATATTACTTTAATTTGTAATTATCCACATTAAAAGAAACCCACTAACATTCAAAATTTTGATCACCGATAAACTTTTTCAAAATAATATTAAATTTTATTTTGTAATTGTCCACATTAAAAAAAACCCACTGACATTAAAAATTTTGATCACCGAACAACTTTTTTCAAAATAATATGAAATTTTATTTTTTAAAAGTAAAGGTTGAGTGTCTTTAAAAAAGGAAAGCATGAAATCAAGTGGGTACTCAGACATTCGAATCACAGAGAGAAAGTTATTTGGGGTCAATCTATCCAAACAACTTGTTGAGTTAAAAGGAACAAAGTGCCCCGTAAAGAGGTACGGGCCGGAGCCTCCGGTCCAAAAATTTATTATTTTTTATTGTAACTGACATAAATTTATAGTACGACAATACTAATATATATATATATATATATATATATATATATATATATATATATATATATATATTTCTATTATAATTTCTATGTATATTTAAGATATTACAATGCATATATCATATTCAAGTATTTTTTTATTGATTTTTGGAGTTCAAAATACAAAAAAATTATATTTCATTCAGTCAAAAAAAATATCATCTTCACTTAATCATTGAACCATTCATCACTCGTAATCACGATTTTCTAAGAATTAAAATATAATAGGCTAAAAAAATGGTACATGATATTTTTGCATATCGAACCATTCATTGTGAGGGATCAATTTTTGCATATCAAACCATTCATCTCTCATAATCCCTTAAATTTTAAAGAATTACGAGATCGATATGCAAAAATCCCTTTAGTTTAATAAGATTATTTATATACTATGCTAAAAGGTAATTAATACATGATTTTTTTTATAAATGCTCATATTCTCCAAACTATGATTTAAATTTAAGATTAAATAGAGCTCAGGAAGTCCAAATATTGATGATCAAACGTAGCAAAATCAAATATAATCAAGTTTACACATCAGGAGAACTTCATTGGCATTTTTCATGATGATAAATAAATTCAAGTTAGAAACATTTATGTAGGAAAAAGTTTAAGCTCTGAATTCTTTTTTACAAGGTTTAAGAATAAACTCAATCGGAGTTCAAATGTAAAAGTTATGATCATTTTATTGAAGTAAGGTGCAACTGAACAAACTGTAGCAATCCCATATATTAAAGTAGGGAACATATCGATAGACCTACCAATAGGCCAACCAGTAGTCCAACTATCCAAACCAGAAAATTATATTTTTCAACTTGTTTCATACTGTAATTTTAGCTATTGAGATTTATTGGTTGTGGAACTTAGTGATAGGATTGCTTAAGGTTTTTAGGTGTTTATAAACTCTTTAAATAAGAGATGATGTGCCTTATATGTATGTGTATTACTATAGATGAGCAGCCCTTATGTAAGTTAGTGGCAAAAATATAGTGATCTAATGATTTTTCATTATTTTTTTTTTGAATTAGGATATCAGCCTTCTTAACTTCTTTAAAATCAAATTTTATAAATTTTGGAGTTCATTTACATTTTCATCAAGTTGATACAAAATATTTTATTTATTGAAAACCGTTAATTTTTTGTTAATTTGATGGAGGCCCAAATAAAAAAAAAACCTAACTGCATAGTTTTCCATGATAGATTCTCTACGAATTACCATACTTCATCTTCATTTTTTCTCATGAACTCCCCCGACACATGGACTCAACAAGAGTATTGAATGTGTAATCGAGTCTTTCGTATAAGATTTGATATAACTGTCACTTTTCTAATGCATGTTGGGGACATTGAACTAGTAAGTCCTTGAATTGTTCCAAGTCTCCAGAAGGGTTCTAACGGCATTTGACGGAATTGATTAATAGCATTTCGTATTTTAGCCGTCTTGTGCATGTGATAGTACTTTTTAA
This sequence comes from Dracaena cambodiana, assembly GCA_036321105.1. Classification (NCBI taxonomy): domain Eukaryota; kingdom Viridiplantae; phylum Streptophyta; class Magnoliopsida; order Asparagales; family Asparagaceae; genus Dracaena; species Dracaena cambodiana. The sequence continues at coordinate 41,079,429 of JAYEPQ010000003.1, forward strand.
GTACCGTAATGAATTCATCCTAAGTAGTGATTGAATCAGTAGATATACTGTAGAACTACGTCTTGGTATTATCCTTGAGAGCGAACGGAATAAAATGGAGCTTAATTGCGTTCTCCAATAAATGTTGTAGTTAGATCATTATACATACTTTCTGAAATTCACTGATAAAATATAGGCATCCTCAGAGTCGGATCTAGTGAATTTCGGAAGCATGCTAATGTACTGCAATTTTAGTTCGTATTAGTTACCCGTTGTTTGTGGGAACTTTATGCACGATGACAGTGAAGTGTGCAATAGGTAATATCAATCCTAAAGAATCGGGATCAACCCGTCCAACTTATCTCTCATTAATAAATATGATCTCACTAGTTGCCCAAATTGATCACAAGTCCCATGTGGTATGAACCAGCGGACATGAGTGTATGCATAAGTTTCTTAGACTAATGTAAGAAGTGTGGTGTGGTAAGATAAAATGATGAAAGAAATATGATAAAATAAAAATGTGATATTCCTATTGTTCCTACTATTTTAATTTTTTTATTTTTTATAGAACCAAAAACCAAAAACACAAAACAGGAGAAAACAAGGAGGAGGTTGCTCACCTTATTGTCGATAATTGGCAGTTCTACCTGCCAAATAGTGAAAATACTAGGGTGGCAGTCTCCCTGGTTTCTGCAGTGTGATGTTAAGGCTCTTCTCGTCCATTTTTGCTTCTTATATCTATATTTTCAGGTCGCTGCACACTCAACACATATTTTTAACTCATAAAACGTTAGAAAAAGAAAAAAAACATCATTGATTTCCAGCAATGGCGGTGGCAAAAACTTAATGTGATTGATCTACTGCAAGCGCATAGTATAGTTGTACACTTTACAGGTCGTTTCTATAGGGATCTAGAGTATTTTGTTATCTTACTCTTCCTATTATCTCAGCGAGCTAACTAATACATTCTAAATGGATTTTAGTATATTCTAATTAACCTAGGATATAGAATCGACTAGTTCACAATTAAGTATTATTTCTATTATCTTCTTCCTATCGTAAAAAGTGATTTTTTAATTTAATCATTATTTAAAATACTCTAACCATGAACTATCAAGTAATGTGCAAGCATAACTCATCAAAAATGTTACTTTTCATAAAAACAAACTAAATCGATAGATAAATCTATGAATAAAATCAAAACCAACAACCCAAAATCCTAATTATGCATAGGCTATCAAATGATTTAACTTAAGTATATAACATATCAAAGTATTAATCTGCAAGTTATTATATTTTCATCTTTTCATAGAAAAATCATGTCTTTATTATTTTATTTTAGAAAGAAAACAAATAAAATTAATACATGGTTGATTCCTTCCTTTATCTACATCCTAAAACTAAACTAAATTAGTTATGCATAATCCTAATTAAAAAGTTCTATTTTCCCTAGAAAGCAAATAAATCCTAATATTCTAACTATAAAAGTAATTAGATCTAAACTGGGATATGGACTCTCTTTTTCATCAATGTCTACCAAAACAACTCTCATTGTATAATCTCCATTTATCTCTCTTGAAATTACTAAGTTGACCAATTAAATGAATAGTTTTTATCGTTGATCATCCTGATATGAATCTAAACTGGTTCTTTGATATTTTAGCAGTCTATCTTAATCTATATTCAATTACCATTTCCCAATACTTCATAGTGTAACATATGAGTTTTATTCTATGGTAGTTAGAATAACTCTGAATATCATCCTTATTCATATATAGAATTATTAGAGTGCTTTTCCTCCAATCATTTGACATCTTCTTAATTTGTCAAATCTTATTAAGCATGTCTGTTAGCCACTTTACCAATCTCTTTCAAAAGTCTCTATAACTCAATAGAAATTTCATTTGGACTAATAATTTTTCTTAATTTCATCATCTTCAAACCTTCTTTTTGCCTCAGATTCTATAATTTTGTGCATAAAACTACAATTTGTATCTCATCACCGAATAATAAGATTTCTCAAATATTGAGTAAAACTATCATTGTATAATCTGACAAAATAATATCTCTATCTTTCTTTAATTTCTTCATCTCAAATTAAAATATTCTTATCATCATTTTTAATATACTTTATAGTATATAAACCTCTAAACTTCTCTCTTATTTGAGCAATTCTATATATCCTTTTCAGTTTTTATTGTTCAACTTCTCGTATACTTATTTGTATAATTTTACTTTTACATTCCGAACAACTTTCTTAATTAGCGTCCATATTAACTAGCTTATACTTATCAAAACTCATTCCATCATTGTTCATTTTGAAATCTTTTGTAAAGGTCCTGCTTGATCATAATTGTATTTTTTTACCTCTTCATTCTACTATAATGTGTTCTTATATGGTGAAGTGCTATCTCTCGACTCACTAAATATTATTTAGCTATCCTTTTAATGCAACTAGTTATTTTGCTCTATGTTACATTGGGGTTTTTTTTGTCCTTTCAATTTGCTTCTTCTATCTGCAAAACTTCTAATCACACCATTTAATCATAAGATTTAATTTATGCTTAATCATTTTAAGTCTCCTTTTAATTCGAATATTTAAAACTAAAAGTGTATGTTGGATTACTACAATCTCATCTGGCACTATCTTACAATTAATGCAATTATGTTTATCTACAATCCTAATTAAAAAGAAATCTTTTGACTTATACTCCATCCACTTTTAAAAGTAGTCAAGTGAGAAACTATTTTTTTGAACTAAGAATTTGCTAAAATCAAATCATAAGACAAATAAAATTGAGAATTAGATTACGTGTTTCATTTCTTTGTATATAACGAAATCCTCTATGTACACTATCAAAATCATTACGACTAGTTCATACATGCTTATTGTGGTTGTCACCAATAAAGAGTTTTTTAGTGGGTATTCCTTGTACCATTTTATCTACATCCTTTCAAATTGATGTTTACTAAATTCATCAAATTCTAATTGTCGTGTATATATACTAATAATATTAAGAATCTTCATATTTAAAATAACAAGTCTAGATATAAACTCGAGTCATTGTGCGGGTTTAAGATGACTCAAAACCTACTCGTTTAGTGATGTAGTCACCACATATTCGACTTGACGGGATTAAGTGGTACTGTGGCTTGGACGGGTTTATATAAAATCTTTACTAATTATCAATAATGAGCCTAATTTCTTTAAAACTGTTTAGCCAAGTGGGAAGTGATACACAAAGGTAATGAAATAAGAAAGATATACTTGTTAACTAAACTGACAATTATACTTTTTTATGTTTTAATCCATATCACGTAATTTGTATGGGTACATGTACGTATGTAAAAAGCTCGAGGGATGGCTCTGGTTTCGCTCAATAAAATCTTGTTCATCCTCATTCGATACCTAAGCGAACAAGCTTAAACACGAATACTTGTTCAACATTATAAAAATGAATAAAGAGACATATTCAAGTTTGATTTTACTCGATTTCAGATCATTTACTAGCTCATTGGACTCAGCTTGTATGTGGCTTCTTAGGCTCGCCTAAAACTTGGCATAGAGGCTGATACAAGCTTAACTTATCTAAAACTTATTAAGGATAGACTGCTCTTATTAGTCTCAAATGATTCAGAAACGTTTATTTTGTTAATCCTAATATTAATTAAGGTAGCAATAGAGCTTGAAAATTTGTTTAAACCTTGAGACTTGATAAAATAAAGTATAAAAACAGAGATAATACAAGAAAATTATTTCTATATTCTTAGGATTTGATCATTTTGCAAGCGTGAAATCTGCAATGACAGCCCAAAACACATCTTAATCATCCATGCAATTAGTGAGCGGTAAAAATCTTTCCTAAACTTAACACTCACTTTATCACTATGATTTACACTGATATCTACTTTACAAATAAAGAAAATCTTAACGACATATTAACTAAATAGACAACTGAAATTGCATTTTGAATATTCTTATAGTTTTTTTTAAAATTTTGGAGAGGATCCAAATTCACATTCTTCTAACTCTGAGCTCAAGTAAAGGTTGGCTTGTTGATCAGCTCTGATGCGTGTACTCCCAAGTGCAGAATATCATCAAATATTACTCGAGTGAGTAACCTAAGATCATTCTTTTTAGGGACGTAGCACTAAAATTGTAAACACTTCATGCATAGTGCTTCAATCGATCAAGTGGAGAGAAAATATTTAAAAGGGATTAAGAAAAATAAGAGAAAATTTAAAAAAAGTTTTCAAGAAAGCAAACCTAGCTAGGGTATAAATCTACCTATAACTCATCAAACACAATACATCAATAGTGCTAAGTGAAAACTATAAAAAGAAATACTAATTAATTTTCCATTCACAGACCATAAGACTTATTAAAGATGTATTTTTTATTCATTTAAAAACAAAAAGGAAGATCAATCAAAATTAATCAATACTCAAATATTCAGTTATCTCTTTACCTTGTGCCAGAAAGGAATTTAGCCTGGTAGAGAACATCGTCATAGAAAGAAAGAGAGATCTTATATTAGACAATATTATAAGGTTATACAGCCAAAATCTCATTTTCTCTCAATAGAAAAACTAAGAACAAGAAGAGAAAATAGATTTAAGCGAGAGATAACATAGATATAACCTATAAGAATAATATATAATTAATATGTGTAGTCCCTTAGGTAAGTTTTCATCTATAAGTGTTTTATTTATTTACAATGCAACACTTAATTGATAAGATTTGGAGCCAAAATCAGCAAATCTTCATCCGTATCTGCATATCAGTTCATTAAATGTCGCCAACAGTTTTAACAACTGTATCAATAACCGTTTGCAGACATATTATATGAGTTGTTATTGTCAATATTGGCTTCGATAGTGCCACGCATGCTATTGCACTATCAGAATCGATTGGTTGTTGTTAACAAGCAGAGAGTTGCCGACAACTATCTATCTTGTGCAGATGCATAGGGATTTTCATATCTTGTTTCTCCTCGATTTGGCTCATAATCTATAAAACATGTTAAAATGTTAACTATAGATGTATGATCAAAATGAAAATTCAATGTAAATATATAATATGCTCCGCTAGATATGCGGCAACACTAGAAGAGATAAAATGAGAAATGAAGATATTCATGCTAAGATAGGTATAGCTCCCATCAATGAAAAGATGCAAAAAAATTGATTATGATAGTTTGGTTATGTGCAACGTAGGTTTACAAATGCACCAGTTCGATGATGAAAGTTTATCAATGTAGGACAAGTTAAACGAACGAAGGGAAGACCAACAAAAAATATGGATATAGGTGATACGAAAAGATATAGATTCTAGAGGTTTAAATGACGAGATATTAATTGATAGAAATGAATGGAGAATGACTATCCAAGTGATCGATCCGGCGTGATTTTTTTTGATTCATGTAGCCTACCCCGAATATTTGGGATGAAAGGCTTAGTTGTTGTTGTAGTAGTTGTTGTAATGTAAATATATAATATATTATTATGTTCATGGGATCAGAGCACATAAGTGCATCATGATTGCATAAATTACATAGAAAATCTTGCACTTTTCACTTATAATCACTTAGCTTGGATGCATTAAAAGCTTATTCAAGCTTATTTATTAAAGAAAAAGCAAAATTTAAACAAAAATCTAAACACGTTTAAATAATTAAATGAACAGGAACAACCTAATGAGTGACTCATTCAGCTCGTTTTACATTCCATGGTTCATGTTTGGATTATGATAGATTTTATACATTCAGCTTTGGACGGGTCTTGGTGGATTTTTAGAACCATTTTTCTAGGTAAGTTTTGAACGAATACGACTATGGGCTCGACCAGTGAATAAGCCTTATATATATATATATATATATATATATATATATATATATATATATATATATATATATATATATATATATATATATATATATATATATATATATATTGTAATGATTATTAAATAATTATAAATACTCAAAAGAAGTTGTTTATCTTGGAGTTTAAATTAGAATATTTAGATTTTATTAATGTTCATTATGTATACATGGTGTATTTAAAAAAAGATGAAATTATTATGTATAAATATGACATTTATAGACATAATTATTTAAAAAAAAGTAAGTTGTAAATGGACAGAGATTTGGGAGCCAGGACCTAAATAATTTGTTATGGATTGATAAGTTTTTTATACTTATGCTAATTTTACTAGCATATGGGACTCTGATGTAAAAATGGATCCAAGCTAGCAATAATATTATATATTGCTCCATTTATTTACCTATGGAATGTTCCTTACAAGATAACAATTATTACATATATTACTTTAATTTGTAATTATCTATCGGAAAAAATGCATTAGAGGGTTGTAGCACTTATACCCCTGTCGAATTTTATTTGAAGTTAGACCCCTTAAAAATTAATAGAGATAGAACACAGTTTGATATAGTCACTCTAATTAAAAATAAAGCATACCAAAATTTTTTAAACTTGAAAATATCCTCTCGTCCTTCATTTTATCTCCATACTAACAAAATTCATTTGTTTCTTCAATCTCCTCCCTTCCCTTTGAAAGCACTCACCCTTCCCTCCGCTCTCTTATTTCTCATTCATTCTCTCTCGCTTTTTGGTGATATATTTATTTCAAAAAGTTTTTCAACATCCAAAGAAAGGGCTGGTTCTTTTTGGCCATGACAGCCACCAGAACCTGCAGCATGAGGTAAAAGAACTATCATGTCTTTGGGATTTTTTTACAACAACATCCCCCATTTACTTCAGATAAAAATAATTTGGATAATTTTAGACACATTTAATACGCGTTTGATTGTCTTCTTACTCCGTTTAAGTTTCATGGGATCTAACTACGAATAAAATTTGACAGAGAGTATAAGTGATATAACCTCCCATAGTATAGGGATAGTTATTATAATTAATCCTAAAAATTTTGATAGCTTTTTAAAAAATGATATGAACAATAAAAAATAATAATAGGTCATCTTATAAAAAAGAAATAAGAATGTAATGTTTAATAATTTGCAAAGAAGTGTAGGAATAAATAACTAATCTTAAATAAAAAAGTGATGGGCTTTAGTGACTCTAATAGAAGTAAGTGATTAGTTGAACTATGATGTAACAAAGTCATAAAAGAAAAAAAAATTGAGGGGAGATTTTCTCTATCTAAGTTTAACGAATAGTAAACACAAATAGAAAGAGGAATGATAAAGTAGATAATCTTTTAATTTTGGTAAATAAAAAAAATATTTTAAGTGAAATCAGATACTTACAAAAAATATATGTTTTTTCAAGTACATGTGCTTATCTAAATCATTGATTAGCCCCAAAACTGTACTATCTAAAAAGAAATTATAAATTATTCATTTATAATTTTATAAACTATTTTCAAATATTTATGTATGTATTTAGACAATCTAAGTATTAAATTTATAATTTAAATTAAAAATATTGTGTACTCATTCTATTTTAAAATATGAAAAATAACTAAATTATGAGATAACCATTATTATATTTAGGTTTTGTTGATTCATAAATTAACTAATCCAGGCCCATAGGAAGAAAACTCGTCAAGCAAGAATACTAAGCTTATGAAATCCGTAAAACTCAAGAATCGTTTATCAATAAGGATCTCTTTGAGATAAGGATATTGAGCTCAACTATACTAAAGAAGCTCCTCTTAGAGGATAATAGAATCCATGTTATATTTGGAGACTGCAATAGAATTCAATTATGACTCTATCAGTAAATAACTATAAATATATCACTTTTCTATGAAGAAAGTGGGACAAAAGATCCGACCATCTCTTCTTCATCTTCTCTATACACATTCTGTAACAAGAGATAGAAGATAGATATTGGGTGATTGTATCTCTGATTCCATTATAAAGCATATGTTGGAGCAGTCACATTTCTCGAGGATGTAGATTCAAGAACCTTCACGATTGAGCCTCGTAATATGGTTGTGTGTGTTTTCGATATGTGTGCTTTCCTTTATTATAGATAATCTCAATGTAATATGGTTGTGTGTGTTTTCGATATGTGTGCTTTCCTTTATTATATGATAATCTCAATGCAAGTTACTTGAAGTCAAAAACCCTCTCTTGAGCTTGGGTTAGCTCAAGACTTGGTTTTATGTCCAATCTCTATCTAGTATTCTATTTGGCTCAATAATCTTAACTGATCAACATTGATGCCAACAATTGGCACCTTCTATAGGAATAACATTATCTATGCCAAGCACATGTTCCAAAAACAAGAACTCTATGATAAATCAATGCAAGTAAAGAATACTATACTAGGACCAATTTCAGATGCCTCAATTACTCAAGAACAACTCAAACTCTTGGAGACTAGATGATGGAATTCGCCTGAGAACTCTAAGGGACCCAATCTACTAGGGCGGAACAACTTGGCATGAAGGTCCCGAGAATACGCTAGGAGAGCGACAAGATCAACCTCTCGTTTCCCAATCTCATCAAATCAAGCGAAAGAACGGTAATTATTATAGTAAAGCCTCTTCTTCCTACCAAAGTAAAGCTAAATTCCCCCACAATAACAAGCTCTTCGGCTACCATGAGTCCCTGTATTGTCATACTATAGGAAGAGTTTGAATTTCAACTCCATAACCTAGGAAGGAGATATGATAGTCACGTTGTTCCTTTCAATAGCATCACTAAGTATCAAACCATCATGCATGTACAAGGTGCAACGGATAAAGTCACGTTTTGTGCTTTGCCATGACTCTCGAGAAAGAGACATGTTTGGTACCACATTCCACATTGGCTTAATCAAGGAATTCGACCAGCTCTAGAAGACGCTCACCCAATAGTTCTTAGTGAGTAAGTATATAAAAAGAACTATGACATCTCTCCTTAGCATTAAATTAAAACATAATGAATCTCTTTGAGACTTCTTGAACCAGTTCAACAAAGCAGTGCTCCAGACAGAATTATTTATCTAACATAGTATTGGCAATACTAGTCAATGGTCTTGCCAAACCTATCTCAAGCTCTATATAGGCAAGCACAGTTGACACCTATGGATGAACTCCTTGAGTGCATCGATAAGCATATCACTGAAGAAGAGTCCGAGATGGTCTTTAAAGATATTGACTCCCGAAGGGCCAAAGAAGCCTCTAACCAAAGAGGAAAAGAATGGTAAAGAATATGGAACCGTCGAAACCATTGTCAGAAAGGCAAGTTTTCCTCCCTTAACTGCTCTCAAATTTATGTCCTCAACCAGTTTTAAAAAAAATGACTACCTCTTACAAGCTCTTCACCCAATCAGGAGCCCCACCAAAAGGAGGGGCCTAACATTTGTGCAAATTATCACAAAGGCATTGGTTAAACAACTAATGAGTGCTTTCAACTGATAAAGGACATCTGAAGCTTATCTAATAATGACATCTAAAGAAATTCATCCCAAAAGACATAAAGACCCAACCAAATCATCTTAATAATATCCAAGACGAGGTCTCTGTTGAGAAGGAACATCTATAGTCCTATGATCAGTAATCTACCCTATGGTCCTCTGAACAACTTTTACATATATAATAAGTCCGTCTTCAGATATAGCCCTACTTTAAGTGACTTAAACTTTGTAATAAGGTCGTCTGATTGAGCATCTAAAAGTTCTTGCAACACATGATAAATTCTTAGCATATGTCCTATCTTATACTTGGCAATACGCCACATTAGTACTAGGCAACTGCTACTCATCTAACAAGCTACTTTGTCATAGCTCCAAAAAGTTGCCAGAATCCTAAGTTAGTAATAAGAATTCACAGAACACCAAGTTCAACAATTAGGCCTACTAACTCAGGGGGCTTACACTGGACAATCTTTCACTACTTGGCAATACTTGGCAATTCTCACCACTTATAGTGCTTGCCCCGATTGTCTTCTACCATTTATTAGTACTTGCCAGTTCTTGCCACTTATAGTACTCATCCCAGCAATTTTTCACCTGGCAATACTTGTTGCAGCAATAATGTAAGTCTTGTAATTCATTAAGTGATCACAGTTGGATTTGTCAATGGGCCATCGCTGTTAGCATGAGAGTACCTAGCATTGAGGCAACATGCCACAAAAACTTTCGTCATTAAGCAATATTTGCTCCATCTCAGGGAAGTGGGTTATCAACGGACAATCATGAAAGAGTATAACAATGGTACCACTATGACGAATTCCATCGCTTCTAGCAGGTAAGTGCTTAGCACTGGGCAATTTTGTCACGAATCTTCTGTAAGTTGTAGTATGAGGTAATAATAGAAGTCTTGTGATACTAGGTGATCATAGTTGGGTGCTGACAAGTGTCATATATTTATATCCCGTATTTTATTTATTTTTGTATATAAATAATATTACTGTGGTATTTTTAGTTAGTTTTTAAGCTCAATATATCTACGTAAGAAATACATCAATTTTGCAAATGAGCCGCATAAAATGAGTTCGAAAGCCATAAGTGGAGAAGATTTCGTGGCTGATCGAATCTAAATCATATACACCTAAGTGCAAAGAAATCAACGAGTAATATAGTCTCGATAAGTCTGAGGTCAGAACCATATGGACAGTTTATTGTTAAAAAACATAAGTTGAAGGAATTAAGAGTAAGGAATGAGCAGTTATTTAAGAGTACAAAAATCAATAAGAAAAGTAGTTAAGGTTTGAGATTCATCTTTAATTCACTACTTTGCTTGTCTAAACGCTAGAAATCATATATTTTTTTATCTTTCTATCCATATTAATATTATTATAACTTGTATATACACAAATAATATATATCCAGAATCATGATGTGAATCCCTTTATATAAAATGTGATCCATATCCCAAAAGATAAACTTTTCAAGTATGCATAAATATTACAATCAATCAAATATTAGATAAGAAATAAGAAATAAATTAGAACTTTTTATCCCGAAATTATATTCCATTCAACAAATTAATAAACTATATCTAGAATCATGATATGAATATCTAAAAGAAAATACAAATTATGCCCTAAAAGATAGAATATTTCGAATACATGCAAAACTATAATTAATTAACCATGTTAAATAATAGGAATTAAAAAATAAAAATTAGAAGAGATATAGACAAGCCATAATTAAAGAACTAGAGAATTTTCATCCAACTTTCACCAACTTAACGAATCGCCATTAAAAATGAGTAATTTTTATTCAAAAGAAAAATAAGGACATGGAGATACAAAGATCTAATAGGGAGATATATCCTCTCATATTTATAGAGTTTATAAGCTCCTAAAAACCTGAAAGCATCCTATCATTTAGATCTACAACCAATACATCTCAATGGCAAAAATTAGAGTCCAAAAACATATATAAAAATGCCTAACTGTTGGTTCTATTGCTCAACACTTTAGTAAAATGATCATAATTTTTATGTTTGAATTTCGATTAAGCTAATTATGGTGTGTTGAAAGGTAATTCAGAACTTTACAACTTCTTCATACACAAAATTTTCAATTTTTGATCATATCTATATTAAATCTGGTCTTGAATTTGTAATTGTTGTGCAAACTCAATTAAATTCAATTTTGTTCTATTCAATTATCAATATTTTGACTTCCTAAGTTCTGTTTGATCTCAATTTAAGCCGTAGCTTAAATAAAATATGAAATATGATATTAAAGTTTTATTTGTTTAGAAACTTATTTACTCTTAATATGTCATAGTATTTGCGTATATGCACTCTACGTTGTCGATAGCTTCTTCGACAATGGTTGTCGGCTAGAAATTATAGCATTGTAGTTCATACGGCTGTTAACAACCCTACTAGAGAACTGTCAACAATTTCCTTACATTCAAAACCATGCAAAAAGATTATAAGATATTACATTAAGCTAATAAAATACTTAAGTAGAGAATTGAATTAATATGCACAATAATTCATTAATTTCTCATACTAAATTTTGAAATTGGATTTACTAGTCCATAAAATAGATATGAAATAATACACTTTTCACTCGTAATCACTAGCTAGATGATTCAGTGCATCTGATCTAGTATCAAACTATGATAAGAAAAGGCCAAGTGCCCATATATTCATTGTCAAAAAGACCAAAGTCAGTATTAGAGGTTATATGCTGCTACCTTATGGCAGATACTGCTAGACAACAACAAAAAAGATACAAAAATTGGTCAAGTTTTCTAAGCTGAATCTCATGCAGAATTAGAGACTAAGTATGAGCTCTGACCATCGCTAGCTAGCGATCAACATCGCTACCTAACATCACTATAGATGAGTCCGGAAATAGATTTTTTTTTTTTAAAGAAAAATTTGTATATTTTAGAACTTCTCTAGGCTGATTGGATCGGGTTTTTGTACTCCAGATTTTTAAATATGATGTAACCCATGTAAAAATAACTCATGTTTTGCATGTCTTTTATTAGTTAAATAAAAAAGGGAGATTTTTCTTGCTAGGGCAATGACAGCCATATCTCATCCCTATGTGCTAGTTTTCCTCTTCCTCCGTTACTTTGTTAGGTAATAAATTTACTTACTTTCTTAGATAAATTCACTGGCTTTCTTTAATAAAAATTATATTTTGTATGCCTTTTAAGATGAGTAACTAAATTAAATAAATTCTAAGATGTCCATGAAGTTAGGCTTACGCGATATTAACATTTGAACCTTGTCGTCTTTTTATATTCATTTTTATGATTATTTAGTGAATTAAGATTAAAGAAATCGATTTGTAAATCTCAAGTTTTGATGGGTTATTCTTAAGAGATTTTGATATCACATGCTTTATAAAAATTTGAAGTTGATTATTTGGGTTAATATAACTAATATTCTATATGATTTGAATTGAAGTAATAGTTTTTTTTTATCTTTCTGATAATTTATGCTTAAACTTTTCTTGATATCTCATACTTAGAAATAAAATAAATTAATTTCAAATTAAAAAGATCATATTTTATATGTTGCGTGAATGTTCATAAGAGGAGAAGGAAGAAGAAATAGTAACAATTGTATTGTTAGTATAGTGGACTCTAACATCTTAGACTTGCTTTATAAAATAATTAGTTAAAATTTTAAACAAACCAAACTTTTCTTGTTAACTCATTGGATTAAAGTTAAAGTAAGATCGTAAAATACCTAAAATCCATGTGAGACGACTTGTTAAGTGCTATAATATATATGTGCTTGCAGTTGAATATAAAATCGCATCAGGCACAATAATGAACCACCGTGACTAGCATGCGAGCACCTTGCATTAAGGCAAGTTTGCTACAAAAATGTTCCATACTACGTAGTACTTGCCCTTACAATTAAAGGAAGTCACGTAAGGATTCAGTTATTATCGAGCTCCACTGAATAGTACAAATATGATACCACTATAGCGAATCAATTTGTTTCTAGCAAGCGAATACCTGATATCATGGTGATGTGCGACAAGCTCCCTCATTTACAGCCGGATAATACCAAATCCTAATGATCGGAGAATAAAATATGTCATCACCCAAGGCACATTATAGGAACAAAGATGCCACCTTCTAGTTGCATGAATTAGGTGCAAAGATGGACCGCCATTATGAACTCGGCGTGCTTCAGGCGGGTAAGTCTCCAATGCCAAGGAAATCAATACTACTCGCTAAACAGATAAGTATTTGATTTTATGAGTTTATTTTCTTTTTCACTAATAAGGTTTCTCTTTTCTATGATTAGCAATCTCAAGCTAAAATTTAGACATGAAATTGGTAAGATTCATATAAGCTAATAGTACAAAACAGAAATAGTATCTCGCTCCATGCCCACAAAAATGCTTAGCACATCAAAAAACAAGTTGCTACCAAATCGCTTAACAACTCGACAAAAGCAAACAATGATAAAAAAAAAGTATACTTTTTTCATTCATTCAATGGCATTTACAAGGCAAAGCCAAGTTCGGCTACTTTGGCTAAACCAAATTACTCTATTTGGATAAAGGTTAGCTCCCTACTTCAAATGCTCTTCCAGTCGAAATAGACTAATTCAAATATGAAGGTTAAAATCTCAAAGCAGGAGTTCTTTCACTCCATATCACTGACGCTACATTTGAAGTATCTGGATTCCTCTCAACTTCTATCACTGATGCTCAATGCAAATACTCAAGAAACTCCTAGAACTCGGGAGCCGTTGTGACAAGAGCCAATAATTACGAAGCAATTATGCTCACAAAACGAAGAACCACAAGGCCACTGGCTTGATATCCTTTGTTAAGGACAACATAACCTCATAATGTTTTTGTTTACCTTTAAAGAAATAAGTAACAGTAGAGGATCAGAAAACATACATTGATTTCTTCGAAGAATCTGACAGAGAATTCAATGAGCGGCTCATCTAAGAGGAGAGTTGATATCCACGCATTAGTGATACCATTATACCCAGAGATGGATGACAAAGGCTCTCAAAACTCTCCAATTCGATCTCAAAATCCCACTCCATGACTAGAGGTAGTATCCTTCCATCATCAATTCATAAGCTCACACAAGAGGGTTAGAAAGAGGAAAAATGGATGTGACTATCTGTCTTTCCAATCAAATCCAGCATATCTAAATGTAGATCAATAGGAAAATCTCAATCTTATGATTGAGGTAGTGGGCCCATGGGCAAAGCACAATGCAATATTTGCACATCAGTTAACTAGGCCTTCTGTAGCCATCATTATGACATGTTCATATTTCTCAAGGCGATGATTAATGGGGCTATTTATTGACATAAACTAAATCAATCCGAGAGTGCAACTTGCCATGAGATGGCGAAGTAGGCAAGCCGACTTAGAAAGAGTTCAAGATACTCTAAGAGTTCACTAGAATGAACTTTGGTCCATGCCCACATGAATAAAACCCATCAAGTGAGGATCTACTAAGCTTATGAAGTCCATAAACTTCAATTACTTCTATTTTAGTAGAAAACTATAAAAACACCCTCCATGAAAAAAAGTAAGACATGAGATTCGATAATCTATTCTTCATCTTCTCCGCATGTATTTTGTAACAAGAGAGAAATGAGAGATATTGAGCGATTGTAATTATGATTCCATTATAAAGCATATGCCAAAGAGATCACCTCTCTCTGAGGACATTGGCCCAAGAACCTTGTCGGTCGAACCTCGTAATATGGTTGTGTGCCTCTGTTATCTGTATTCTTTCTTTTATTATCTAATAATCTCCATGTAGATTACTTCAAGTCAGGAACTCATTGTTGAGCTCGACTTAGCTCAGGATCTAGTTTTGTGTCCAATCTCTGTTTAGTGTTCGATTTGGCTTGGTAATCTTAGATGACCAAAATTGACGCTAACAATTAGCACCTTCATTGGGAAAAGAACTCTATCTATAGAAGATAAGTCAGTGCAAGTAACAAATATTGAACTGGAACCAAATCCAGTTGCTCCAGTTACTCAAGCACAACTCAAACTCTTAAGAACAAAATGATGAAATTCGCTTGAGTGCACCATGAGAACCAATTTATCCAAAAGGAACCATCCAAGGTGAAGGTCTCTAGAAGATGCTAGGAGAGTGACAAGATCCACCTCTCATTTTTCTATCTTCTTAGATCAAGTAAAAGCGGAATGGTTATTACAGGGAAGCCTCTTCTTCCTATCAGAAGAAGGCCAAGCTCCCTTATAGCGAGAAGCTCTTTGACTATGATGAACTTCTCTAGAGTGTCATACTCTGGAAGGTATTTAAATTTAAAATCTCCAACTTAGGTAGAAAATATGATAGCATCAGTGATCCTTTCGATAATATCACCAACTATCAGACCATCATACATCCACAAGGAGTGACTGATGAAGTCATATGTTATGCTTTTGCCATGAACCTGGAGAAAAGAGCACGTGTTTGGTGCCAAATTCTTCCCTTAGCTTAATCGAGGAATTCAACCAACTCCAATAGATGCTCATCTAACAGTTCTAGTGAGTAAAATTACAAAGAAAACTATGACATCTCTCTTTAATATTGAACAAAAACATGATGAGTCTCTTGAAAACTTTTGAAGCGGTTGAATGAGGCAATACTCTAGAAATAGAACTATTCACCTGATATATTATTGGCAATACTAGTCAAATGGTGCTTGCCAGACTCATCTCAGGTTATAAGCAAGAACAAGTCAACTTTTTTGGATGAACTCCTTAAGCACGTCGATAAGTACATTTCTCACAAGGAGTTCGAGATAGTTTTTAAAGATCGTGATTTTCGAATGGCTAGAGAACCTTCTAATAAAAAGGGAAAAGAAGATGAAGGTCACCGAAGAGGCATCAAGGTGACTACTGTCAAAAAGGCATTTGGGTTTTGCAAAATCCCAAATTTGCGAAGTCCAGATTAGTCGTGTTTGGAAAGTATTCTACCAGTGAATCAATTGCTCGACTATTTTATTTTTCTAATGCTATTTTGACTATTTTATTTTTCTAATGCTATTTTGAAAAATTGTTTGTAGTGGAGTGATATTTTTATGATCTAAAGTCTATGACCCATACCAATAGTACCTAGTTATAAGCATAAAAAGAAAATGGGGTATAAGAAAATTCAATTCTTAGGCCAGATATGGAAATACTTTTCCCAAATTCCTAAAATATTTTTTGTTTACTTTTATAGAATTTTCATAATGTCGAGCAGTTTTTCAAAATAGCTATAAGAAAAATTCCATTAATCGGTCTGGAGAGAAATATTTCCCAAACAAAACTAATATATACTTAGTAAGTTCAGATTATCTTATAGAGGAATCCAAACTCGCCATATTCGGATATATCTATGTGATGCATCGAACTTGACAAGTTCAGATTTCTAATCTCTCTCTCTCTCGTTTTAGCAAAATTTTTTTTTCTCATTTTCCTGTATGCTAATTTCTATTTAATAATTTTTGGGCTAAAATATTTAATGTTAGCAATCATATTTTCTACTGTTAATTATTATCCTTTTTTATGCTCATTGATTAATGTATATTTGATGACAATTAAGCATTAGAAAAGGACTTAAAGAAATAGTATTTTTCACAAAAATGTGAAAAACAAATAAAAATTGATTAAAAAAAGAGAAAGAAAATTATTAATCATCTTGGAGGAAGAAAAATTATATATTCACATTATTAGTTATTATTTTTTTTTTGTGTTCTAAATGATTAATATAGACTACAATAATAATAAACTCTTATTAAAAAAAAATTCAAGTTAAAAATTATTTACGTAAAAAGATATATTTTAAAGTAAATAGTCATGGCTTGTTGACTTTTGATAATTGAAATAATAAGGAAAAAAAATAGTTTAATAACACATTTTACTAATAATAGAATTAAATTAAATAATAACTAATAATTTTTAAGAAAACTAATATATTGTAGATACTACTAGTGAAACAATTAATCTAGACTTGGTAAATCCAGATTTAGCAATGAATCAAGATATGGCAAGTTCAAAATTTTTAAATATCAAATCCAAACTTGTCAAATGCGAATTAACTGTGATTAGAAATTAAAATCACCGTCGATCTATAGAACTTTTTATTTTTATAGTTATTGTAAAAAGTTGCCAGGCAAAGTCCTCAGGCCCAATCTCAGGGCCTGACCCAAACCCAGCCCCTTGCCCTGGGAACTTCTAAAGGGGCACAATATTTTTCCTAGTGAGCCCAGTTAATAACTGTCATATATATCAATTTTGTCCTCTAAAAAAAGTTCCCATTTTGTCCTTCTTCCGCTTCTTCCAGGCCTCCCGCGCACCCTGTTCGGACTGTCAGTCCGAATAGAGGGTCCTTGTTTGGACTGACAGTCTGAACGGGACTGGCCTGTTCGGACTGTCAGTCCGAACATGGCCCCCCTGTTTGGACTGACAGTCCGGACAGGGGCTTACCCGATCTGCTACTCCGCCGCTACCTTACCCATTCTATTTATGTAATAAACTGATATATCATTAGTTTACCCAATTTAACGTCACTTTAAAGACTTATATTAATAACTAATTATACATTATTACAAAGTATAGTGAAGGAAGGAAAAAGATACAATGATTCACCGACACATTGATACACCGACACAATGATACCCTAATACACCGATACAATGATATATGGATAAACTGAATCATCGATACGCCGATACAATGATACACTGCTACACCGATATAATGATACACTGATACATCGATACACCGATACAATGATATACTGATACGCTGATACAATGATATATGATAAACTGAATCATCGATACGCCGATACAATGATACACTGCTACACTGATACACCGATACATCGATACACCGATATAATGATATACTGATACATCGATACACCGATACAATGATATACTGGTATATCGATACAATGATACTCCAGATACACAAATACAATGATACTCCTGTACATCGATATAATGATACAATGATACAATAATACAAATATAGTGTATATATTCATCGAACAAAAAGCGACCAATAGGGTTCATTACAAACAAAAACCATATATTTTACAAATTCTTCGAAATGTTTGAAAAAAATAATTACACCGGCCACTTGAAGTTCCTTACATCATCCATATCAATACACAACTAATATAATCTAATCACTGTCTCCTTGTCTTCCTCAGGGGTTGATGTCTGCTTCTGGTTGGAGACATAAACGCCGTATCGAGTGCATTAGGAGTGGATTGATCTTGTCTTTGTTTCTCTGCTTGCTCTTCTGGTGGTTCTTCTGGCTGAGTGCAACAAGTTAGCACGACTTTAATTTTCGCAAGTGCACTAAATAACATCCCATGTCACTTCTTGAATGCCTTCTCCCCTTGCGTAAGTAATGGATTGATTGTTGCTTCTATGCGTGTATATCTCTGTAATATTAATGAAGGAAAAAAAATAAGTATCAGATAAACTTGGTACTATATGGGACATAAAATAAAGAACATATACGGTGATTACCTCATCAACGATATTTGGCCGGGTTGACTGACTTCCTCTGGTTGGGGTTCATCTTGTGCTACTCCAAGAAAGCGCTGTGAAACTTGAGAGAACCAAGAAATATAATCTGACGTGCAATCAGATGGGTAGTCAGCAATAAACCCACGGTGCTCTTGATGCAATACGTGATCTATCCAATTTCTCCACATCTCCTCAATTTGAGTGTACTTTACCACGTAGCTATTGGCTGTTATACCCCGTGATTCACGTAATGCTGAGAATGGTGGAGGCGGAACGTACTGTTTACGACCAAATTGCCTTAATACACACACCAGATGGTAAAGCTCAATCATGCTGAAAATCTTCAACGTACCCATAAAAAATGTAATTTCTCTGAACGGATATATTTCTCTATAATTCCGATATGGATCCCAATCCACCTGCATGTTCGTTAAGGACAAAAAAGTACATTAGTTACCAATATATAACTTGCAAACTAAATAAGTATATAAAAAGGGAAAAATGTTACCTGGTTGCCTATGAGTTTATCTAGACTTGACCGAATAGACTGCACATGTGATTGGGAGATATTGTGATCCCGTTTGCTCAACCAGCTACAAGCAAGTGGTTCACAATCGGTAAAAGAGTGGTTCGAGACCGGCATAAAATTTGGAAAATGAGAGAAAATCCAATCCTGTAGTAGTGTCAGATACCCGACAATCTGAGCAACATTAGCTCGAGAGCAAACCTAAACTGCCTATATAACCATGCAAGAGCACCAGCACCCCATGCGAGCATATGAACATTTTCGAGATCATGAAACAATGGTAAGTAATCAATGGAAACTCTCGTACAGCTCTTGTCCGCGAACAGCGTGCAACCAAGAAGATACAGTAAATAAACCCTTGCAGCACACCGAATCCTATGTTCGGTGTCGGTATCCACAATCCAGCAAAATTTTTCTCTTAACCAATCCAGTCGAACTGATACACCGCCTTTCGTATTAAACTCATTCCACGCTTCAGAATAACTGACGCCCAAGGAATGAGTAATTGTATCAGCAGCTCCACGTGAAGCTGCTGATTCTTTTTGGCAGACGGATTTTTCAACCACAGGTAAGTCAAGTAAGCAGGAAATATCATCCAACGTGATCGTCATCTCACCAAATGACATATGAAATGTGTTTGTTTCAGGATGCCATCTCTCGATAAATGCGCTAACCTCAACAGCGCTAATGTACTGGTAGGAGTATTTGACCAATGGATACAATGAAGACCCACATACTAATTCCATGAATCGGGTGTTTGGCTCAGATGTCGACAATGACCATGCATTTATTTTTCTTCAGTGACTAATACATCGAAGTGGATCTCGTTCCTGTATATATACTATAGTCATAACATATGCACACACACAATAATTGGTTTATGGTTTTTAACGGGAAATAATTACCTTATTTTTTAAAACGAAGAAAGCAACATGCATCTTGAAACTCTTCAGTACTGATAAATCAATTGGACCTCGGTAATTTGATTCATGAAGATCATCTTAAGAGCCTCCTGCATGAGTATTCCTTTTTTCTAGTCTTGCACTATCATATCTGATCAAATTAGGAGTTTCTATATTTAATTCAGTATCTACGGTAACTTCGATTTCTCTCTCTCGTATCGGGCGTTGGATTTGTAATCGAGATGCTGCTTTCTTCCTCCTTAATGAGGCAGTTGGTCGAACGTGAGAAGATTCTGCCAGATCCATCTATGCAATACAAAGATATTTCATTCATAGATGTTTTTTATCAAAACAGGAAATTTTCTATGTGTAAGTAAGTAGTAACAAAGTATAATTTATTACAAATATCATATTTTCTCTATTTATTTTTTTGCTGCAAGATAGTGTAATATTAAAGTTTAAAGACACTGAAACCGTCTTATGTTACTTAATCAACCATTAGGACAATACCATTAAACTTCTAAATTAACTAATAAATTTTAATATTAACGTCTATAATTAGAAAAATAACTAAATTTTTGCATATTTTACAACTACGATTACAATATTATATTTTCTTCGTAATTATAATCTAAATATTAAAAATTAAAATTAACAAAAAAATATTAGAACCAATTTTGCTAGCTCCTTCACTCTTCCTCCTTTCCATCCCAACAAAATTACAATGAAGAGTTGTTTGATCCAAAAATAAAAAAATTAAATTTAAAATAAATATTGCTAAATTAGGAAAACTCACATCTAATGGACAGAAGTCGGCGGCGGCGGCAGGAGAACACAGGCAGCAGCAGCGGGAGAACACCGGCAACAGCGGCGGGATCGGCGACGGCAGTGGGTTCGGCGGTGGAGGGTTCGGCGGCGGAGGCGGGTGTACGAATGAGAGAGAGAGGAGATTTGGAAGGAGTACGAATGAATGAGAGAGAGAGGAGATTTGGAAGGAGAAGAAAATGATAGAGAGGATGAGGGGATGTGGGGGAGAAGAGGAAAGAGAAAGTTTGGATTTTGTGTTAAATCGGTAGGAGAAGAAACGAGGAGAGAAGAGGGAGATGAGGAAATCTAGACTCACAAGGAAAATAGTGGGAGGGAAAGAGAAAACAGTGGGAGGGAAAGAGGAAGATAAAATTCTAGGGTATTTTAAAAATAAAATTGTGCTCACTAAAATATTCTCCCCTTTGCTAAAATGAAAGTGAGCTCACTAAGGAAATCTGGGCTCACTGCGAAAAAATTGTGCCCCGTTGGAAGTTCCCCTTGCCCCCATTGATTCACACAGTGCCTCCTCCATTTTGACCCTCGGTCACAAAAAGCGAACAACGAAGAAGAAAAAGAAGAGAGCCGAAAATGAGCTTAGCGCGCTGCGCTCGAACCCTAACCCAAGGCCTCCGCTATTCTCACGCCCGATCCATATCCTCCACGCCTCACCTCCAGCAGAGCCTCGGATGGGTCGAGAAGATCAAGGGCGTCTTCACCGGCAAGACCTCGTCCCCCGATTCCGCTCCCTCCTCATCCTCTTTCTCCCTCATCGGTAACCGGAACCCTAACCCTAGTTTCCTCTTTCTATAGTATTTTTATATTATTTCCCTCGTTGCCTAAAGTTTCTATCTTCGTGCAGATTTCGCGGATCAGATGGACAAGGCGAAGAAATTAGGGATGATGAAGCGGTTTGAAGTGGGGCGCTGCAGCGAGGCGACGATCACAGAGTCTTTCAAGAAACAGTCGGCCATTTTGCGCTACCTTGGGTCCATTGATCCCAGTGGAGAGGTCAGTCCTATACTTAAGAAGACGAAATATAGGAGTTAACAGTTGAGCAATTTTATGGTTTATCTGTAAAAGTGTGAACATGCACTTTTAATACTAGAAATATGACAATTAATATCCCTAATTGTTAACAACACTAACCCCAAAGGGCATACTGAGATTTTGGTACGATTATGTAGCATTTGTCAATGTTTTGGTGAATATTGAAATGCTGATGCCAGATGCCATTCGGTTCTGCACAAGTTTAAAATTTTGCGAAGAACTACCGCATCAGTAATTAGTGCAAGCCTTAGTTTCATTAAGGCACTTCACAATACACATAGAGATGCATAAATAAAATTAACTCTTTTGAGATGATTTATAGGCAATGCATTTGTTCATGTATCTGGAGTGCATCAAACAGAAAAGTAGAGCCACCGGTATGGTAGATGAGTGGCAAAGATAATCTTTTTTTATTTCTTAAGCACAAAAATGTCTAGAAGAAATGAGGGTAAGTGCAATTATCATCTACAACCCTTACAATTTTTTTTTTCATAACAAATATAAGTTGATCTTCTAGCTTAAGAAACCATGATGTTATTATATCTAGATGTTTGACAGCTAAAGACATTTAACACTACTCTTACTCCACTCATGCATGATCAGCACAAATTCCTTATATTTTAGATTAAACATATAGAATTTATATGAAGTTTATGCGGAATTTCCTTTTACATTGAAGTATCAGTAACTGGGATTTCTTTGAGTAGAGAAACTCTATATTAAAAAGTATAGGATTTAGGAGAATAGTTTGTTTGCACACTGTACATGTAAATCCAATTTTGTAACAATATTTTATTTATATGGTAAGCAATAATAATGTTTTATTAGTTATTGGGGTATCTATGTATGTTTAAATCATCCAAGTTGATAACCATTCTCTAACTGTACTGATGTTCATTATCTATTTGCCTTTATTTTATCAGTAATATGATAATATCAATATGCATGACAAGTCGATAACTGTATATAGAGCTGCAAATACTCGTAGATGTTAAGTTATGTGTCTGATAACTGTATATAGAGCTGCAAATACTCGTAGCTGTTAAGCTATGTGTCAAAAATGTGTATCTGTTGGAACTCTACAGTAATGTGAGATTCTGTTACTTGTTAAACCTTTTTTATCTATTAATTGAGATTTTAGACTGTAAAATTCTTATTTCTGGATGTGTTTCTGAAATTGTAGAGTCTTAAACCCAGCCACAAACAGGATGCAACAGTGCAGTGTAATTGCACAATTTCTGAGGTGGAAAATGCATTGTCTAAGTATACATGGGCCAAAGAGGCACAGAAAAAGATGGATAAACTAAAGGAGGAAGGAAAGCCACTGCCGAAGAGCTTCGCTGAGGTACTCCCTTGCAATGTAGCTTTGCGTATTTTAGTAAAAAGAGAAGTATTTTGTTACATGTAGAATAATTCCCTATACCAGGAGCAAGTTTTCTCTCCTTGTATATCAGTATGAACTTTGTATTAATTTTTCATATGATTGTTGAGATCTTTCAATGTTCCAAAAGTGTTCTGTTTGACAATATTGTTTAAACAACTATATGAATAAAGTTGGAGGAACTTATGTGGGTGGGTCACTTATCTAGAGGAATGATGTCCCACACCCATAACTGCAATGTTCTAGACTTCAGTCTTGACTTTGAATTGATTTACTTGTAGCATGAATATGGAGGTGCAAAGTTCAATATACAATTCAATTTATAATTACTAAATCGTGTTTTCAGATTTGCTCAATATTAGAAATGAGCATATTCTTTCTTTAAGGTGAGAGAACTTTTCAGATTTTTGTGATACCACATTATAACTCTATTGGCTTTTGTGAGGAAGGTCACTGTTCCAAACAGAATCTAGGTGCAAAATAAAACTGTAGCAAGTTAACAGGACCCCTACGTACTGAATATCATTGGGTCAGCAATGGACATTTATATTACAGTTTTGTTGTTGACAGAGAACTTTTGTGTTGTTTTATAATTTTATTCTGCTCGGCTAAAACAACTTACAGACTCCTCTCGTTGATTTGTGGCATGATTGTTTATATACAGGAGCTTTATGAAGTCATGAAATTACTTAATTGCACCAGTTAGACTAATTAAATGTCAAAATATTTGGATTCTGGTTACCTCTCGCACATCCACAATTACAAAACATCTCGTTGCATTCAATGTAGTGCATATTCCGTAGGTTCCGAGTCTTCAACAAACGGTCATCAACATCATCATCGCTCAGTGAGGCTACTACATAGCACTTGAAGAGAGAATTCAAATAAGAGTTGATAAACTTTTTACAATTGGTTGTTAGCTAGTCACCGTCCCACCAGTGATACTTAGATCATTGGCGTTAAGCATCTGACACCAGAATTTTTGAGAATGTTGACTGACACCCATATTTTATATGCGCATGTAAATATGTATCTATCCAAAAGGTTGGTCCTTAGTTCTCGGTAAATTGAATTTATACTTTTACTTGTCACTATGTCAACTTTGACATCTTTAGTAAAGCACTGACAGTATATGTAATTGTGATAATTTTAGGACTTTATATGTCAAGTGTCTAGATATTCAAAATAGAGGAAGCTAAAATTTGAAGTGCGTCGTGTTGATGCCAAATTCATATTCAACAAACCTATGAGGCATATTCTATAGTTTGTATTGTTGTTTGGTTGTTGCTTTAGGTGTACAATGAGCTGTAATGGCAAAGGTTTAGCTGTTGATTAGATTTATAATGGTTAGATTATGAACTAATCAAGATTTTAAATATCACATGTCAGGTTCGATTTGACTGAGGTTTTCTTTATATTGGATATCGGATACTATCTGATGATAATTCGGATATGAGCTTGGGTGTTCATAATTTTGTGGCGGACCCTAAAAAAATAGTATATCGTTTGTATCGGCTGATATTTGGGACAATAATACCAACTATGAAAGGATATAGCTAGTTGAAGTTACTTGGATGCAGAGAGTGAAAAAGCTATAGAGGTTTGTGTTATCTACTGGCCTGGATTAGATGACTATTTGTGCGGTGATGTAGTGTCCACAGGCCTGGGGAGGAGACATGTTGTATGTTAGTACACACTACACAGTAATCCTTACCCATAATCTATTTATGCATTGCGTTTATATCTCCCTATTCTGATTTCCCTCTCTTCTCTCCCTCCCTCCCTCCTCTGACCTTCTTAATTGACTTCCCTTTTTACACAATATAGCACATCATTTTACCTCTGGCATTTAAAAAAAAAAAAGGGCAGCCCGGTGCTACAAAGCTCCCGCTATGCGCGGGGTCCCGGGAAAGGGTCGGACCATTTACCTCTGGCATTTATACTATAATATTTTATTTGCACTACAGAGAATAATATTGTTTTATTTTCTTTCATAAAATTTGTACAATTGTTGATGATGTGGTTATTTTACATTTTATGAAAATATTTTAAAAAAAAAGAGTATATATGGTATTAATATTGAAGGTTGATTCTGTTCTAAACTTTGATACCTGTTTCTTCTGAAGGTACAAAAACTGATGGGCTCAACTCCATTGGATGTTGCTAGATCTAATTTGGCAAATAGTGGGAAATTAGGTAGGAACGCACCCTGTCCATGCGGGTCCGGAAAGAAATACAAAAGGTTCATTCTTTACTCCCATTTTAGTTTTTAGTCCAGGCCATTGATAATCTCTTTTTTAAATGCCTAGCCATTTTGCAAAATGTGTAGAAGTCCTCGTTTTGGGATATGTTTGTATCTTTGGTTGGCAAGTTGCTCTTTTTGTTATCTCCTTTTCTTTGGTTGAGAGTGGAGGAGGGGAGTGGCCGCTTTTAGCCAAACCAATCCTGAAGGATATTGCTTGCATTTCAGCTCAATGTATAAAAAGACGATAATGATGACCTAACGTCTTACTTCTGTGAGGTTACTTTGCAAATAGCATAACACATAATATAGGCTACATGATTTTTAATTTATTTAATTAAAGTAATATAAAATATTTAAAACTTTTTTCATAAATAAGGAAATAACTATAAAAACTCTATAAAAATATAAATTCGTTCTAAAACACTTATAATTTTTTTTTTAAATTTCTAACAAGTTTCACAATAATTTCTTACGTTCATATTCGTAAATGGTAAAGTTCGTAATCATAATAATCATTCAACAACTAAGTACTAACACCAAAATGACAATCAAGTTATCAACTACAAAAGAGCCATCGAGGATTAACAAGCAAGACAAATGACTACTTAAAAGCCTTAACAAATACCAAACTCCATAATAAACAAGTCAAGTACTTGATCATAAGTCATGCAAAACAAAGTAGCCAATGTTGATAAACTCATGTTGTCAATCTCGTCTCTTATGACTAGATCATCCTCCCCAATGTTGATATTAGAGTCATCCAAATTGATATCACCCTTGTCTCATCCACATCAGCATGAAATACAATTTCATTACATTTGTGCAAGGAAGATGTTAGGCAAGAGATACACAATTGTCTTAGATTATGGGATGCTTAAAATCTCAAACTATTTACTCAAGAGTCAAAAACTTTAAAACATTTGTTGGCTTACAAGAACTATCGACCATTTGCTTCTTTGTTATAGAATCATTTTCACCTTGTTTGTCTCCATTATCCGAAATGGTTAGATTATTTAGATTGCTATAAATTACAATGACATCTAGAAAATCTTTTGTGTCATTATACGCAATGCCCCCATTTAGCCATCCAAGATTATCCATAAAATAAACTTTTTCACTCCCTGCAAGCCATTCATCTTTATTAGCTACCTCTATCAAACTCAGATCCCAATGCATTCGCTTCATCCAAATATCCCTCTCTAAGCGTCATGTTGTATATGACATTAACAAGAGAATGTAGACATTCTTGCTCCTAGCAACATCTTCTTTTTGAATGGACCTTCAAAACATTTGTGAATTTCTATCAATAGATATTTCCTATTGATGTAAATAATATAAGTAGGTTCTAAAAATACAATATATTAAGTTTGTTCCTTTTCTTACTTGCTCAAAAGCACCGCAGTTGTCCACAAACACTAGTAGTAAGAGTCACAAGCACTAGTAGTGAGAGAGAATTTATATTGTAGATTTTTGAAGTGTTGGACAACTTCTCCTAAGAGAAAATTTGTATTGTAGCTGCTTGGTGGAAAAGATTTGAAGCATTGGACAACTTCTCCAAATCTTTTCCGCCAAGCAGCTACAGTAGATTTTTGAGTTAGATGATTGGAAAACAACATTACAAAGTATAAAAACATTGAAATTAACTTAACTATGCGTAGACTACAATGTTCGTTGTCATTTGAGCAAGCAGGGATATAAACTCTCCAGGCTTCTGTTTATAATAATCCAACTCCATGTTAGTTGTATATACTCAGTAAGGTCAGGATCATTCGCTACATACAATTATGGAGGCCTTTTCTCACCGCATGATCATCGCAAAATTATGTTGCTACAAAAACATACCTATGCAACATATATATCGACCTCTTATCGATTAAATTATGTTACGGCATGTGCTTCCTCTTACTACCACCACACACCTTTGTAATCTTCTCCTTTGAACTATCAAGCATCTCATTAAGAAAAGGCTTAGAAGCCCTCACATTTGAATCCAGCCTCTAGTAACACATAAACGACTAGAAATGTGGTGCTAAAGCAAAACAAAATACGATCATAGAAACTTTTACTCGAATGCACCTCTTCTTGCCTTCTATCTTTTCAATATTTTAGCCAAAGCACTCTCATTGAAATCATCACGTCCAAAAATCTTTCTCAAAAAAAAAAAAGGGACAGTCCGGTGCTACAAAACTCCCGCTATGCGCGGGGTCCGGGGAAGGGTCGGACCACTTAGGTCTTTTGTATGCAGCCTTACCTTACTTTTTTTTTCCCGCAAGAGACTGTTTCCACGGCTCGGACCCGTGACCTCCAGGTTACATGGCGACAATTTTTACCCTTGCGCCAAGCCTCTCCTTCAAAAATCTTTCTCAAAAGTTACCTTAATTTGTACAGTCTTTATAGTTTCAAGGATGAGGAGTTTATTGAGTGATGACCTACCGTAGGCACTCCATATGTATGATCTGGTTTGAAATGGGCAAATGTGTCAATGGACTTATAAGAGAATATGCTTGGATGAAGTCCCAGGAAAAGTAATATGCTCCAACACTTCCTGTCCGACCATCCATCTGACATCACCATGCATCCATATTTCTTCCAAGTCACTATGTGCTTTTGATTGTGTAACACCCCATTTTCGTATACAATATTTTTTTTGTATTTATTTATTTTTAAAATCTTTATCATAAATATTAAAGTA